>CM042329.1:34126183-34241183 GCA_023566125.1 Zingel zingel
CACACACACACACACAGACACACACACACAGACACACAGACACACAGACACACACACACACACACACACACACACACACACACACACACACACACCTGTTATCTTAACTGAAGTTATGAAGTTATGTATCTGTGTGTTGTTCTGTTTCCTGTTGTTAAAATCCTGGCAGTGTACCTCGGGTGTCGCTGTAGCAACAGTGTCCAAAGGTCCCGGCTGCTGATTGGTGTTGGCACGGCAACAGCCTCCTCCTGCTTCAGTCCAGTCAGCTCAGCGCTCTTAGCGAAGAACAACACCAACACCTGAAGACATACACTCAGCAGCTGTTGTTCCGTTTCCTGTCATATTTAATATTTATAATATAAAGTCAACAAGATGAACACCAAACTCACGTCTTTAATATGGAAATAGTGCAAATGTGCATTTTCTGGGTTGGATTTCTCCTTTTTTGGGGGGCTTTTCCACCTTTATCTGACAGGACAGCTAGGTGAGAAGGAGGGGGGGGGGGGCATAGGAAGCCATCACAGGTCGGACTCCAACCCTGGACCTCTGTGTCGAGGCATAAGCTTCTCAGTACACGTGCGCCTGCTCTACCCACTGATCCAACCTGGCCACTTATTTTTTTTTTTATATTTGCCAATATTTAATAGTCTATTATTGATAATATTGATGATACTGTGCAATTCCATTACTGTCCAATATCTATTACTCATTGAATATGATCACCACTATTGGGCAATATTCAAATAATGTGCAATAACGCACACTGCATATATGCATATATTCTACTATATTCTATTTCAACAGGTCACGTGTCAGATATGGGCCTTTCAGATACAAGGTAGGGGCTGCCAACCCTTCTCAGTTAGCGGAAACGGACTGTCCTGGCTCTAATGTAGGGAACAGGGTTCTCCTGCAGAACTCCGGTCTGGGTCAAAGGTCCAGAACCGCCTCCTCGTGTCTCTCACGAGGGATTCAGCCATGATATACCCGCTGCAGCGAATCTCCCTACCAAAGTCTTCACATTTAAACATTTCTTACTTGTTAACAACATAATATTTCTCCAAACAATTGTACACTTACTCATATTATTACATTATAGTCATGGCTTCAATTCGGCGCTCATATTTCTGATAACTGACCCTCTCACACAACCTGTCCCAGACGTTTGTTGACTCTAGCTGGAGACGCAGGTCACGTTCGTCGACACGCAGCGCGCTGTTAAAGTAAGCGGAAACGTCAACGGACTCTGGCGTCTCTTTCCCCCTGTAAACAACGTGTTGGTGAATTCCTACTGAAACTGACCTTCGCAGTCATGAAGAAGTCTGCAGGTTGTTGAACATGTGAAGAAAGTTTCCTGTCTGTTTACCAGCTGACTGGTCCTTCCTCTTCCTCTTCTTCACCTTGTTTTTTGGCGGGCTACAAACCAGAGCTTAAAGGTGCCCGCCGCCATCTTGTGACGGGAGTGTGTAACATCAAGACTGTAAACAACCAACACTAATCATGTTTTAAAAACTTTATTTAATCAACACAAGAAGATAAACAATGTGTAACATGATGTGAATATATAAAAAAAATGTTTAAGCTTTTAAATGTAATGGAAATGTATTTATTTGAAACAGGGCCAATGCACTAATAGACATTAACCGTGTAATAAAGAGGATATGTCTTGGGCCAGGTTATAGCAATTGTCAATTTCCACCTGTAGTCCCTGGGCAGGTATGACAATTATAAAAATAACAATTTAAAAAAGAAATTTAACAGGACTGTAGATGACGTGGTGACCATAGTAATTAAAAACAAGCAGTTTACAACACAGGAGTACCAGCAGCCCACTCACTCACTCCATCACACACACTCAGACAGAAACAGCAGCTTAGGCACATTAGAGTACAATCCACACACACACACACACACACACACACACACACACACACACACACACACACACACACACACACACACACACACACACACACACACACACACACACACACACACACACACACACACACACACTTACCTCATGTAGGCTAAATAATACAGTTCAGAGCATCACATTGATTTATAACATTTGCAAAAAAACAATTAAGATGGTGCAATAAATCATAACATGTTCAGTCAGGTTAATGTTACAGAGTATACAAAACATACTTTTAGAGACAGGCTCTGATTGGCTAATCGGGAGGACCGGTCCCAGTGGGCCGGTCTGTTTTTTTTGGTCGCAAAGTGTTCAGTCAGTCAGGGTGTTCAGTCATGGTGTTCACTCATGGTACAGGGTTGACATATATCATAAGGTCTCTCATGTCCAGACCTTCCTCCACAGCGCTGTGGAGGAAGTTCTGGATATGGGAGACCTTCCTCCACAGCTCTGTGAAGGAGGGTCTGGACCTAGTCTCCCATGTCCAGACCTTCCTCCACAGCACGTCATTGAACGTCATTGGTTCCAGTCAGGGTGTCCAGACACGGTGTCCAGTCCAGACAGGGTGTCCAGACAGGGTGTCCAGTCAGGGTAAGAGGGTTGACATATATCATATCACCGGTGTGAACATCTTACTCAACACGGCAAGGTCTCTCATGTCTGGACATGAGAGACCTTTCTCCACAGCGCTGTGGAGGAAGGTCTGGACATGGGAGACCGGTGTAGCTCCGTCATTGGTTACATGACAAACTGCAGTTTGTCCACCCTGGGTTTTCTTTGACACTGTTCTGAGTCCAACACGGTTACATAATGCTTCAGACAGAGATATAAGAAAGAGTTTTTGTTTTGATAATTAGGACCAGAGGAATATTTGTGTCCCAAATATTAAGTTCTATATCTCAAACTGCAGATTTGGTGAGAAATTATGAACAAACAAGGCCTTTACTACAAACTTCAGCTTCTATCTTTACTTTTCAGTGAAGTATTTGAGTTCTTTCTTCATCTTTTCATAGTCATCAACCACCCTGCTACACAGATCAGCCAAATGGGGGATTTCTCTTCTATCTTCAGACACTCGTCTCAGAATCCTCTGTAACTCCTCCATGTATATCAGAGTCTTTTCAGCCTGAACTTCGGCTGATCTTTGCTCCAACTTCTCACACATCCTCTTTATTTCTCTCAGGTCGTTCTTCAGCCGTTCAACGATCTCCATGAAGTCTTTCCCCAGTTCTTCTACTCTTTCTGGACTTTGATCCACTTTATTTGGTTTTCTTGCACGTCCAACAGCACCTTCAACAAGACCAGATCCTACTAACCCTCCTAAGAGACTCCCCCCCCAACCGAACAGACCCCCAACGCCCTGGAGTCCCATTCCTCCTGTTGCCGAGGACTCAGCCCATATCCCTGCTCCCTCCTGCATCTCTCTGACTCCAGCACTGATCTCCCTAAACTCTCCTACAATCTGTCTCATCCTGTGTTCACTGCTGTCAAACTCTCTGATGAATGAAGCTGCATGTTCTTTAAGTGTGTCCTTTAATTCAGACATATCAGGAGGATGTTCTTTGCTGTCTCTTCTTTGTCTTCGTTTTGATCCTGAAGACATGTTTCCTTCCTGGATGTGTTCAGACTCTAATGAAGCTGGACTCGGATTTTAAATCAAACTGTGATCTGATGTGATCAGGAAGGCTCTGTGGAGACAGGAGACACACATCATCAGAATACACACACACACACACACACACACACACACACACACACACACACACACACACACACACACACACACACACACACACACACACACAGATCATCAGAATAAACCCACACATCATGTGACGACAACAGTTAGGGTTAAATAGATAAATATTTATTGTCATTGTGCTTAGAGTACAATGACAATCTGTTCAGTATTTCAGTGTTTAGACACCAAACCATTTAGCCCAGTGCACAACAATATGACCACGTCAGGCTACCAAACTATAGATTACACTACCCAGCAGTATCTACAGGGGGGCTGTAACTCAACCAGACACAGAAAGCCTTTCCTCCCTCAGGACGTCACTATGATCAACATTTAAAGTCCAACTCCAGGACCAGACTCTACATGAATATAAAGTCCAGCTCCAGGACTAGATGAACGGCTTTGCTCAGCCAGACCGGAGGGCCCGGGCTACTCCAGACCAACTGAAGCACTTAGGTGCATGGGTATCGCTACGTCTGGGAGGGATTCTGACTTAGACCATACCTGCCAACACTCCCGTTGTTTATCCCGGGTTTCTCCCGTTTTTTAGCCCTATCTCCCGGACCTCTCCTGGTTTGTCATTTCTCCCGGGAAACTCCCGTAATTTGCATGGCCCAAACTGCTTTAGAAATAATCGGACCAATATGTCTGTCTAATGTTGACCAGTTGCCAGATCTTGTATGAAACGCATCCTATTCACACAATCCACCATATACAATGTTCAACCTGTTAGTCACCTCAACCTGGCAACCTCTAACCCTCAACCTTGCAACCTCTAACCCTCAACCTGTAACTCTCAACCTGGTAATCTATAACTCTCAACCTGGTAATCTATAACCCTCAACCTGGCAACCTATAACCCTCAACCTGGCAACCTATCACCCTCAACCTGGCAACCTATCACCCTCAACCTGGAAACCTATCACCCTCAACCTGTAACTCTCAACCTGGTAATCTATAACTCTCAACCTGGTAATCTATAACCCTCAACCTGGCAACCTATCACCCTCAACCTGGCAACCTATAACCCTCAACCTGGCAACCTATCACCCTCAACCTGGAAACCTATCACCCTCAACCTGGCAACCTATCACCCTCAACCTGGCAACCTCTAACCCTCAACCTGGCAACCTATCACCCTCAACCTGGCAACCTATCACCCTCAACCTGGCAACATGTAAGCCAGTTGAACTATAACCCTCAACCTGGCAACCCATAACCCTCTCTAATAAACCTATATTTAACCTAACTGGCAACCTATACCCAGCTGATCTCTGTGCAAGCATCAGGGAAAGTTCAGACCTGAAAGCGAGCCGATAAAGATGGCACGTGAAGGCGGTGTTCCCGCAAAGAAATGGAAATATAGCTGTCAATATCAACGGTGTTGGGCGCAACAATTTATACTTGCATCTTACCGAGTCATATCTACAACCTCCACGAAAGATGACATCACCCAGCACATTAAAACACAGCGGCACCATCACGCAGAAGAGCCACATAATAATAATAATAATAATAATAATAATAATAATAATAATAATAATAATAATAATAATAATAACATGAGGGCACACAGGCGATTTCATCCTCCATCACGAAAGGGGGCGGTAGGAAACTTAACAGCAGAGCAGCTGGAAGTTTAGCTTCTGCTTCAAGAAGAGAGAAAACAGGGTCACCCCCACCTCTGGCCACTCACCCTCTTCTCTACACATGACATCATTATCCTTCATTACATACATACACATACATACTGATACATACTGATACATACATACACATACATACATACTGATACATACATACACATACATACTGATACATACACATACATACATACTCATACATATACATACATACTGATACATACACATACATACATACTCATACATATACATACATACTGATACATACACATACATATACATACATACTGATACATACACATACATACATACACATACATATACATACATATACATACATACTGATACATACACATACATATACATACATACTGATACATACACATACATACACATACATACATACTGATACATACACATACATACACACTGATACATACACCTACATACATACTCATACATATACATACATACTGATACATACACATACATATACATACATACTGATACATACACATACATATACATACATACTGATACATACACATACAGATACATACACATACATTCATTTCATACTTATTCCAATATGCATCTTGCACACTACTTTGCACTATTTACTTTTTGCACTTTACATCCCACACCATGTGTACTTGTATTGTTGTATATCATGTTGATATGTGCCTATATGTATATTGTTGTCTCTATTGTACAGTATGTATCTATATCACTATTTGTCTACTGAATGTTTACTACTACATGTCTATTGTTGAATGTATAGAGAGAGTTAATACCTACCGAAGTGTAATTCCTTGTGTATGTAAGTATACTTGGCCAATACATCTGATTCTGATCTTATCCTGCAGAATATGAAGTCATTAAAATGAGCCTAAACTTCACTTCTTATAACCAACCTAGATCTTCCTAAAAAGACTCAAAACTGTCAAAAAAGGTCAAAAGTGTCAGAAGAAAACTTAATTTTTATATATACTGTATGTGTGAATAAAGAATATAAGCGATATATATATATATATATATATATATATATATATATATATATATATATATATATATATATATATATATATATATATATATATATATATATAGATATATGTTCAGTCTTCAGTCTGTCTTTAACTTTAACTAACTTTAACTTTAACTAACTTTAACTAACTTTAACTTTAACTTTAACTAACTTTAACTTTAACTTTAACTAACTTTAACTTGTCTCTCTTTGTCTCCTCTCTGCTGATGAACACATCAAGTCTTCCTGCTGGCTGTCAGCTTCTTAAAATCATCTTTCTTACCTTTTTGTTTTCAGGCAGCGTGCTCACTCAGTCTGTCTCTCAGCTTCCTCTTTCTCAGAGTCGTTGCTCAGAAATCACATGATCAGAGGAGCCAATCACAGCAGAGCCTGGACCCAGGCTGTTCCAGCTGCTCTCCTCTGGGGGGGGCTGTAACTCAACCAGACACAGAAAGCCTTTCCTCCCTCAGGACATCACTATGATCAACTACAGGACCAGACTCTACATGAATATAAAGTCCAACTACAGGACCAATTTCGTTTGATATCAGTGTATAACACTACCGTCCTGTATCACACAGGGACGCCTGAGGAAACCCAGCAGCTGATCCACTTTCTGAAAACGAGCAGAAGTTTCTGCGTTCATGTTGTAGCCATTCATTATTGTATTAGTACTATTAGTATTATTGTAAACATGTGTAATTCATTCCTGTTCATGCACCTGTACATTGTTGTTGGTGATGATACAGGACACTAATGAAAGAAATGGGGTATGAGGGAAAGGGTACTGGCCAACAGGCATCAGACTGGTCTGGAGGGAAAGGGTACTGGCCAACAGGCATCAGACTGGTCTGGAGGGAAAGGGTACTGGCCAACAGGCATCAGACTGGTCTGGAGGGAAAGGTTACTGGCCAACAGGCATCAGACTGGTCTGGAGGGAAAGGGTACTGGCCAACAGGCATCAGACTGGTCTGGAGGGAAAGGTTACTGGCCAACAGGCATCAGACTGGTCTGGAGGGAAAGGGTACTGGCCAACAGGCATCAGACTGGTCTGGAGGGAAAGGTTACTGGCCAACAGGCATCAGACTGGTCTGGAGGGAAAGGTTACTGGTTAACAGGCATCAGACTGGTCTGGAGGGAAAGGTTACTGGCCAACAGGCATCAGACTGGTCTGGAGGGAAAGGTTACTGGTTAACAGGCATCAGACTGGTCTGGAGGGAAAGGTTACTGGTTAACAGGCATCAGACTGGTCTGGAGGGAAAGGTTACTGGTTAACAGGCATCAGACTGGTCTGGAGGGAAAGGTTACTGGCCAACAGGCATCAGACTGGTCTGGAGGGAAAGGTTACTGGCCAACAGGCATCAGACTGGTCTGGAGGGAAAGGTTACTGGTTAACAAGCATCAGACTGGTCTGAGGGAAAGGTTACTGGTTAACAGGCATCAGACTGGTCTGGAGGGAAAGGTTACTGGTTAACAGGCATCAGACTGGTCTGGAGGGAAAGGTTACTGGCCAACAGGCATCAGACTGGTCTGGAGGGAAAGGTTACTGGCCAACAGGCATCAGACTGGTCTGGAGGGAAAGGTTACTGGTTAACAAGCATCAGACTGGTCTGAGGGAAAGGTTACTGGTTAACAGGCATCAGACTGGTCTGGAGGGAAAGGTTACTGGTTAACAGGCATCAGACTGGTCTGGAGGGAAAGGGTACTGGCCAACAGGCATCAGACTGGTCTCGAGGGAAAGGGTACTGGCCAACAAGCATCAGACTGGTCTCGAGGGAAAGGGTACTGGCCAACAGGCATCAGACTGGTCTGGAATTTCAGAATAGCTGTAGGTTTTTGTTTGTTTGTGGTCTTGTGTGTCTCTGTGAGTTTTATACATTTGAGTGCCTTCTTTATATGTGTGTGGCATGTAAGTTATGGTTCTAACAGTTGATAATGGTTCTGTAATATAACATATTTTATATAATGTTTTTGCCTGTAATGTTTACATTATTGGGCAATAAAGACAATAACTTTATTGTTAACAAAGAAAGTGTTTCTGAACATCAATGACATTCAAAACAGTGATAACTGAGACAGATATACAACACACCATGCAGTGTGTATACAAATATGTATTGCAAACAGACCTAAGTATGTATGATGATGTAACCAAGTGGCGTCCCATTTCATAGGGGTATGTTTTCACCCCTACCCCTTACCCCTCGTTTTTCTAGGGCCAAGGGCTATGGCCAAGGGCTAAGGGTAGGGGTAATAGAGAAATGGGATTCAGCCTAAGTACGTTGGGGTGTTGTTCGTGAGTGAGGGGACAATGGAGCGGGAGATTGGTCGGAGAATCGATGCAGCAGGGGCAGTATTACATTCAATTTATTGCACCATTGTGACGAAAAGAGAGCTGAGCCAGAAGGCAAAGCTCTCAATCTACCGGTCAGTTTTCCTTCCTACCCTCACCTATGGTCATGAAGGCTGGGTCATGACCGAAAGAACAAGATCCAGGGTACAAGCGACCGAAACGGGTTTCCTCAGGAGGGTGGCTGGCGTCTCCCTTAGAGATCGGGTGAGAAGCTCAGTCATCCGTGAGGAGCTCGGAGTAGAGCCGCTGCTCCTTCGCGTTGAAAGGAGCCAGTTGAGGTGGTTCGGGCATCTGGTAAGGATGCCCCCTGGGCGCCTCCCTAGGGAGGTGGTCCAGGCATGTCCAGCTGGGAGGAGGCCTCGGGGAAGACCCAGGACTAGGTGGAGGAACATCCAGCTGGGAGGAGGCCTCGGGGAAGACCCAGGACTAGGTGGAGGAACGTCCAGTTGGGAGGAGGCCTCGGGGAAGACCCAGGACTAGGTGGAGGAACGTCCAGTTGGGAGGAGGCCTCGGGGAAGACCCAGGACTAGGTGGAGGGACGTCCAGCTGGAAGGAAGCCTCGGGGAAGACCCAGGACTAGGTGGAGGGATGTCCAGCTGGAAGGAGGCCTCGGGGAAGACCCAGGACTAGTTGGAGGGACGTCCAGCTGGGAGGAGGCCTCGGGGAAGACCCAGGACTAGGTGGAGGCACGTCCAGCTGGGAGGAGGCCTCGGGGAAGACCCAGGACATGGTGGAGGGATTATATCTCCAACCTAGCCTGGGAATGCCTCGGGATCCCCCAGTCGGAGCTGGTTAATGTGGCTCAGGAAAGGGAAGTTTGGGGTCCCCTGCTGGAGCTGCTACCCCCGTGACCTGATACCGGATAAGCGGACGAAGATGGATGGATGGTGTCGCATAATCAAGGATTTTTGCCCGCAACTATCACAAAAAACTCTGCATTTTTCTGGAAGGACTGGTCATTTAGCTAACACTTTTATCCAAAGCGACTTACAATCGCTATATATATATATATATATATATATATATATATATATATATATATATATATATATATCTCAGAGGTAACACGCCAATGGAGCAACTAGGGGTTAAGAGCCTTGCTCAGGGACACGTTGGTTGATGTGTCACAGTGGGAATTGAACCCAGGTCTACCACACCAAAGGCATGGGTCATATCTACTGCACCATCACCACCCTCTTTACAAAATGTTTTTCAGTTACAAAGCTGAAGTTACTTCTACTGTCTTTTTTCCAAGTTTGTCGCACTAAAATAAATACAAAAAAATGAATAATTGTTTTTTATTATTATCATTTTTAGGGGGGCTGAGATACATTTGCTACAGTGGCTTTACTAATATGCTCCTCATCACTAATGTTATAAAGAAAACTGTCATTTGCAAAAAAAGTAGTGTGACACAAATAATGTGCTGGGATGTAGAACATGTCCACGATGGGTGACGTTAGTGATATGAGGACGGATAAGGCCGGTTACACACTGCCTGCGTGGCGTGAGTGTGGCGTTTCTGTTGCGTGGCGGCTGCGTGTCAGCTGCGTGGCGTGAGCGTGGCGTGAGCGTGGCGGCTGCGTGGCGTTTTCTACGTCTTTCCACACCAGAAAGGTGTCTGACGCGGCCCTGCTGCTGCTGCTAGCCTTGTCTGGACACATGGATGTTTCCCTTAAATATAAATATATTCTGATCTGATTACAGCAAAGACGTCGGCAGTATTGACGGTTAAATAGGCTCCAGAATATTTCCTTCTGTATTGACAGGTGACATATTAGAAAATCGTTTTTTTTTTTTATTATTACATTTATATCTACATTTATATCAAAACCTAGAGGCTTTCAAACATCAACATGTCATATATTAATATGTATTCGTGTCTAAATGACATATAAACATCTTTTCCTATTCTATTTGCCTGGAAACGCTTCCAACACGTTGGCGTGTCGCGTGAAAAATAGGCGTCGGTTCCATTTCAGACACGCAGGCGTCTCAGGCGCGTGCGTGTCACGCAGGCAGTGTGTAAGCTCTAACCTGTTAACATGGGAACCGAAATATAAACGGACACGCCACGCAGCTGACACGCTCGTGCGACGCATCCAGTGTGTAACCGGCCTAAGGTTATGAATTCTAACTGATAGACCGGGAAGAAAAACGATACCGCTCAAATATGTAGGCTAGTATCTGGAGATGAACCAGGACCAGACCACATGAATATAAAGTCCAGCTCCAGGACCAGACTCTACATGAATATAAAGTCCACCTCCAGGACCAGACTACATGAATATAAAGTCCAGCTCCAGGACCAGACTCTACATGAATATAAAGTCCAACTCCAGGACCAGACTACATGAATATAAAGTCCAGCTCCAGGACCAGACTTCATGAATATAAAGTCCACCTCCAGGACCAGACTCTACAAGAATATAAAGTCCACCTCCAGAACCAGACTACATGAATATAAAGTCCAGCTCCAGACTCTACATGAATATAAAGTCCACCTCCAGGACCAGACTACATGAATATAAAGTCCACCTGCAGGACCGGACTCTACATGAATATAAAGTCCAGCTCCAGACTCTACATGAATATAAAGTCCACCTCCAGGACCAGACTACATGAATATAAAGTCCACCTGCAGGACCGGACTCTACATGAATATAAAGTCCAACTTCAGGACCAGACTCTACATGAATATAAAGTCCAGCTCCAGGACCAGACTTCATGAATATAAAGTCCAACTCCAGGACCAGACTACATGAATATAAAGTCCACCTCCAGGACCAGACTACATGAATATAAAGTCCACCTCCAGGACCAGACTACATGAATATAAAGTCCACCTCCAGCACCAGACTACATGAATATAAAGTCCAGCTCCAGGACCAGACTCTACATGAATATAAAGTCCACCTCCAGGACCAGACTCTACATGAATATAAAGTCCACCTCCACGACCAGATTACATGAATATAAAGTCCACCTCCTGGACCAGACTCTACATGAATATAAAGTCCAACTACAGGACCAGACTCTACATGAATATAAAGTCCACCTCCAGGACCAAACTACATGAATATAAAGTCCACCTCCAGGACCAGACTACATGAATATAAAGTCCACCTCCAGGACCAGACCACATGAATATAAAGTCCAGCTCCAGGACCAGACTCTACATGAATATAAAGTCCAGCTCCAGGACCAGACTCTACATAAATATAAAGTCCAGCTCCAGGACCAGACTCTACATGAATATAAAGTCCAGCTCCAGGACCAGACTCTACATGAATATAAAGTCCACCTCCAGGACCAGACTACATGAATATAAAGTCCACCTCCAGGACCAGACCACATGAATATAAAGTCCAGCTCCAGGACCAGACTCTACATAAATATAAAGTCCAGCTCCAGGACCAGACTCTACATGAATATAAAGTCCAGCTCCAGGACCAGACTCTACATAAATATAAAGTCCAGCTCCAGGACCAGACTCTACATGAATATAAAGTCCAGCTCCAGGACCAGACTCTACATAAATATAAAGTCCAGCTCCAGGACCAGACTCTACATGAATATAAAGTCCAGCTCCAGGACCAGACTCTACATGAATATAAAGTCTACCTCCAGGACCAGACTACATGAATATAAAGTCCACCTCCAGGACCAGACCACATGAATATAAAGTCCAGCTCCAGGACCAGACTCTACATAAATATAAAGTCCAGCTCCAGGACCAGACTCTACATGAATATAAAGTCCACCTCCAGGACCAGACTACATGAATATAAAGTCCACCTCCAGGACCAGACCACATGAATATAAAGTCCACCTCCAGGACCAGACTCTACATGAATATAAAGTCCACCTCCAGGACCAGACTACATGAATATAAAGTCCACCTCCAGGACCAGACCACATGAATATAAAGTCCAGCTCCAGGACCAGACTACATGAATATAAAGTCCACCTCCAGGACCAGACTCTACATGAATATAAAGTCCACCTCCAGGACCAGACTACATGCATATAAAGTCCACCTCCAGGACCAGACCACATGAATATAAAGTCCAGCTCCAGGACCAGACTCTACATGAATATAAAGTCCACCTACAGGACCAGACTCTACATGAATATAAAGTCCAGCTCCAGGACCAGACTCTACATAAATATAAAGTCCAGCTCCAGGACCAGACTCTACATGAATATAAAGTCCACCTCCAGGACCAGACCACATGAATATAAAGTCCAGCTCCAGGACCAGACTACATGAATATAAAGTCCACCTCCAGGACCAGATTACATGAATATAAAGTCCACCTCCTGGACCAGACTCTACATGAATATAAAGTCCAACTACAGAACCAGACTCTACATGAATATAAAGTCCACCTCCAGGACCAAACTACATGAATATAAAGTCCACCTCCAGGACCAGACTCTACATGAATATAAAGTCCACCTCCAGGACCAAACTACATGAATATAAAGTCCACCTCCAGGACCAGACTACATGAATATAAAGTCCAGCTCCAGGACCAGACTCTACATAAATATAAAGTCCAGCTCCAGGACCAGACTCTACATGAATATAAAGTCCAGCTCCAGGACCAGACTCTACATGAATATAAAGTCCACCTCCAGGACCAGACTACATGAATATAAAGTCCACCTCCAGGACCAGACCACATGAATATAAAGCCCACCTCCAGGACCAGACTCTACATGAATATAAAGTCCACCTCCAGGACCAGACTACATGAATATAAAGTCCACCTCCAGGACCAGACCACATGAATATAAAGTCCAGCTCCAGGACCAGACTACATGAATATAAAGTCCACCTCCAGGACCAGACTCTACATGAATATAAAGTCCACCTCCAGGACCAGACTACATGCATATAAAGTCCACCTCCAGGACCAGACCACATGAATATAAAGTCCAGCTCCAGGACCAGACTCTACATAAATATAAAGTCCAGCTCCAGGACCAGACTCTACATGAATATAAAGTCCAGCTCCAGGACCAGACTCTACATAAATATAAAGTCCAGCTCCAGGACCAGACTCTACATGAATATAAAGTCCAGCTCCAGGACCAGACTCTACATGAATATAAAGTCCACCTCCAGGACCAGACTACATGAATATAAAGTCCACCTCCAGGACCAGACCACATGAATATAAAGTACACCTCCGGGACCAGACTCTACATGAATATAAAGTCCACCTCCAGGACCAGACTACATGAATATAAAGTCCACCTCCAGGACCAGACCACATGAATATAAAGTCCAGCTCCAGGACCAGACTACATGAATATAAAGTCCACCTCCAGGACCAGACTCTACATGAATATAAAGTCCACCTCCAGGACCAGACTACATGCATATAAAGTCCACCTCCAGGACCAGACCACATGAATATAAAGTCCAGCTCCAGGACCAGACTCTACATGAATATAAAGTCCACCTACAGGACCAGACTCTACATGAATATAAAGTCCAGCTCCAGGACCAGACTCTACATAAATATAAAGTCCAGCTCCAGGACCAGACTCTACATGAATATAAAGTCCAGCTCCAGGACCAGACTCTACATGAATATAAAGTCCACCTCCAGGACCAGACTACATGAATATAAAGTCCACCTCCAGGACCAGACCACATGAATATAAAGTCCACCTCCAGGACCAGACTCTACATGAATATAAAGTCCACCTCCAGGACCAGACTACATGAATATAAAGTCCACCTCCAGGACCAGACCACATGAATATAAAGTCCAGCTCCAGGACCAGACTACATGAATATAAAGTCCACCTCCAGGACCAGACTCTACATGAATATAAAGTCCACCTCCAGGACCAGATTACATGAATATAAAGTCCAGCTCCAGGACCAGACTCTACATGAATATAAAGTCCACCTCCAGGACCAGACTCTACATGAATATAAAGTCCAACTACAGGACCAGACTCTACATGAATATAAAGTCCACCTCCAGGACCAAACTACATGAATATAAAGTCCACCTCCAGGACCAGACTCTACATGAATATAAAGTCCACCTCCAGGACCAAACTACATGAATATAAAGTCCACCTCCAGGACCAGACTACATGAATATAAAGTCCAGCTCCAGGACCAGACTCTACATAAATATAAAGTCCAGCTCCAGGACCAGACTCTACATGAATATAAAGTCCAGCTCCAGGACCAGACTCTACATGAATATAAAGTCCACCTCCAGGACCAGACTACATGAATATAAAGTCCACCTCCAGGACCAGACCACATGAATATAAAGTCCACCTCCAGGACCATACTCTACATGAATATAAAGTCCACCTCCAGGACCAGACTACATGAATATAAAGTCCACCTCCAGGACCAGACCACATGAATATAAAGTCCAGCTCCAGGACCAGACTACATGAATATAAAGTCCACCTCCAGGACCAGACTCTACATGAATATAAAGTCCACCTCCAGGACCAGACTACATGCATATAAAGTCCACCTCCAGGACCAGACCACATGAATATAAAGTCCAGCTCCAGGACCAGACTCTACATGAATATAAAGTCCACCTACAGGACCAGACTCTACATGAATATAAAGTCCAGCTCCAGGACCAGACTCTACATGAATATAAAGTCCAGCTCCAGGACCAGACTCTACATGAATATAAAGTCCAGCTCCAGGACCAGACTACATGAATATAAAGTCCACCTCCAGGACCAGACCACATGAATATAAAGTCCACCTCCTGGACCAGACTACATGAATATAAAGTCCAGCTCCAGGACCTAAACTCAGTGCAGTAACCCTTTTCCCGGTCACATCTTCTGTATTTTATGGTAGTGTATATATATATATATATATGGTGTCTAGCATTAAACACTGAATCCCATTCATTTTGCCATCTTTTTATAATTTCAGATTTAATCAAGGACTTGGCTTCACTCTTCCCCAGTGGAACAGTAATTCCTATATATTTGTTTTCCAGTATTTTTTCTCCAATTGTATCAGCCTCTTCTTTTCCTTCACTGCCTATCTATATGACCTGGAACCCAACAAAACTGAATAATGAGTCCAAGGTTCCTGAGATGTAATAGTAAATGATTAATTTCAATAATCAAATCTTCCCTTGATGAGTGCCCTGTATCTAGGCTATGAATAGCTGCCATGGAATCTGTACCGATTACAGCTCTTTCCGATATATCGGTCGATGTATATATATTTTTTTAAATACAGAAAAAAATACAGTAACAAGACAAACAGATTTTCCTAATGGGATGTCAAAGCAATGGGTCTATAGTTCTCTGGATTGCTTTAATCCTTTCCTGGCTTAGGAAATGGAAGAATTGTTGCATCTTTCCATACTTTTGGTAAGTCACCCTCATTCCATATGTTGTTGAATAATTCAAGAATTCATTCCAAGAGTTTATCAGGTAGATTTCTAACCATTGCATAACAGATATTATCACATCCTGGAGAACAGTATCCTGTATTACCTAAAGCCATTTTAAGTAATGATGAATTCAATTCTGTATCTAATATTATTACATTATGATATTAATATACATCTGATATTGCTTCATTTTGTCCTTCAATTAGGACAGGAATATGTGGAAGCTTATATTTACCTGTGACCTTTTGAACCATCATCCACATCTTATTCAGCGTAGTTTCTCTTCCAATTGTTGAACAAAATTGTCTCCAAGATTCCTATTTTGCTTCTTTGATAACTTTCCTAGCCAAAGCCTTTTTTCTTTGATAGTCCATAAGATTATCCATTGTAAGTGTTTTACGCAACATTTTAAAAGCTCTTTTTCTGTCCTTAAAGGAGTTTGCACACTGCTCCAACACATACCAACAAACTCCAACATTATAAAGTTGGAAGCTGTTGGCAATTGGTAGTCTTTATAATGTTCATGAAACCAACTGCCAGTCCACACTGCTCAGACAGTAACAGACAAGACTGACTTTTGTCACCTATAGTCCTACTTTTCTTATTTGAGTTTTGGTTTAACATGGATGACGTGGAGACCTTGTTGAATGTGGCCAGAGTAGTTCTGATCTACCTGGCCTGTAAAGCTGCTAGCCGTGTACAGGAGAGACGGCAACCAAGACGAGCCAGCAGGAGACTGTGGTGTAAACCTTGGATATTGCGACATGCAAAACAGGATGTCTATCCTAACTTGTGTCAAGAACTTCGCTCAGAAGATTTCCAGCTTTTGGGAATTTAGCTTTTGAGGAATTACTCACTATGGTTACTCCACTAATTCCCAGAAAAAAACACACATTCAAACAAGCTGTTTGAATGTTGCTGTTTGTTGAAAAATGGGTGACATTGGTCCGACATTCTCCTCCAACTCCACCAGACCAGACTGGACATGTCACACTCTACCAACTCCACCAGACCAGACTGGACATGTCAACCTCTACCAACTCCACCAGACCAGACTGGACTTGTCACACTCTAAGAGAGGAGACACACCAGCCCGATAATCGGCCGCCGGACCGTCTGGGAGGTCGGTGACTCGAGTCTGTTCGGTGTGTCCGTGCCGTCGGCCGTCCGAGGAGCCGTCGGCCTTCATTTGGGCCGACCCGACATGTTCAGTCAAAGACAGGACAGTCGGGACTCACCCGGAGATGGGGAGCGGATGAGTCTCTCAAAATCTGTTAAACTGACCTTTGTTGATCTGAAATGAAGACAGATTCAGCGACTGCACGGCCTATTTCTCTCTTAACATGTTCTCAGGAACACGTTACGGTGAACTATTTTAGTCCAATATGAGATCGGATTCTGAACGAGCCGCCATGACAGTCTGGCTGTGAATATCTGGAGAAACCAGACCCACGTGACGCGTTCGTCCAATCAGCTGCCGGTTTTCATTTTCTGGGAAATAATCAGACTGTTAATGGAAACAATACAGAGCAGCGCCGCCTGCTGCTATGGAGACGTATTACGTGCAGAGCGTACGCTCAAGTCGGCGTCTCTTCGGTGAGTTCTGAGGAACTTTTTGGACCTCGGGGACCCGACTGATCAGTCCGACTGGTTTACTGCCGACGGTCGGCCGTCTGGTTGGGGGGTCAGGGCCTTTAGAGACATGAATAGAAGCCTCCTCTCCTCAGAGGATCTGGGACAGTTTATAAAGACTCCACAGCATGAACACTTCCCGTCTCTGTGCCCCCCCCTTTCTATTATTGTTATTATTAGTATTCATATTTTTAATAAAAGCAGTCTTTTCCCTTTTAGAATCTGAATCAGAAAGCGTTATATAATATTATAATATATATATATATATATATATATATATATATATATATATATATATATATATATATATATATAAGGAATTTGTCTTGGTGTTGTTGGTGCACGTCACACAGTCTCTAAATATAAGATCAAAAGAATATAAACAATATACGTATAAACATATAGAACCTTATAGAACATATAGAACCTTATAGAACATATGGAACATTATAGAACATATAGAACCTTATAGAACTCAGATGTTTTAACAATACAACAGCTCGTCCAAAATTGCTTTTATCATCTTAGGAACATCTCTAAAATTCGAAAAATGTTGTCCAAGAAGGATCTGGAAATGATAATTCATGCTTTTATATCAACAAGACTTGACTACTGCAACTCTGTTTTTACCTGTCTGAATAAGTCTGCTCTGAACAAACTGCAAATTGTTCAAAATTCTGCTGCTAGACTTTTAACAGGTGCCCCTCGAAGGTCTCATATCGCTCCAGTCTTGTCGGCTCTCCATTGGCTCCCTGTAAAATTCAGGATTGATTTTAAGATCTTAGTGCTGACTTTTAGAGCCTTAAACGGTCAGGCCCCACAGTACATTCTGGACCTTTTGAAGCCGTATTCCTCTGGCCGGTCTCTTCGGTCCTTTAGCCAGAACCTGCTTGTAGTCCCTAAGACTCGTTATAAGACCCGTGGGGACCTGTCTTTTCAGTCTGTTGCTGTCAGACTGTGGACGCCCTGTCCCTGTCCATGCGTCTGGCAGACTGTGGACGCCCTGTCCCTGTCCATGCGTCTGGCAGACTGTGGACGCCCTGCCCCTGTCCATGCGTCTGGCAGACTGTGGACGCCCTGCCCCTGTCCATGCGTCTGGCAGACTGTGAACGCCCTGTCCCTGTCCATGCGTCTGGCAGACTGTGGACTCCCCTGCCCCTGTCCATGCGTCTGGCAGACTGTGGACGCCCTGCCCCTGTCCATGCGTCTGGCAGACTGTGGACGCCCTGCCCCTGTCCATGCGTCTGGCAGACTGTGGACGCCCTGTCCCTGTCCATGCGTCTGGCAGACTGTGGAACGCCCTGCCCCTGTCCATGCGTCTGGCAGACTGTGGACGCCCTGCCCCTGTCCATGCGTCTGGCAGACTGTGAACGCCCTGTCCCTGTCCATGCGTCTGGCAGACTGTGGACTCCCCTGCCCCTGTCCATGCGTCTGGCAGACTGTGGACGCCCTGCCCCTGTCCATGCGTCTGGCAGACTGTGGAACGCCCTGCCCCTGTCCATGCGTCTGGCAGACTGTGAACGCCCTGTCCCTGTCCATGCGTCTGGCAGACTGTGGACGGCCCTCCCCCGGTCCATGCGTCTGGCAGACTGTGGACGGCCCTCCCCCGGTCCATGCGTCTGGCAGACTCTGTTGTCTCTTTCAAAAAGGATCTGAAAACATGTTTATTTAGGAAAGCCTTTGGTTGATGGGTTTTCACTAGTGTCATTTTTATTTTACATATGTATACACATTTTATATTGTTTGTTTTATCTATTCTTTTGTACAGCACTTTGTGATTTTATCTGTGAAAAGCGCTTTATAAATAAATTTTACTTACTTACAATATGCACATTTAGCTTTTATTTTTTAAATTGGTTTAAATTGCTGTTGCTCGAGGCAGAAGGGGGGGGGACATATGAGTTATTTAATGTTGTGTATAACTTTGGGAACATTTAGCTTGATCAATAAAATATAATATTTTATAATATATATACATAACAGCATAAAAATATGAAACTAGCAGAAATATGTTAAAAACATTGAAACTACCAAATGAAGATGAAATAACTGACAGAACTACTTCGTGTATTTAATGAAACGTATCAGATCTTACACACGTTACATTAAAACAAACTCAATCTAACTAAAATAATCTAACTAGTGACGTCCAGACGGAGTGATGAGGGGCATGGGGTGGTCCAGTGGTAGAGCGCGCCAGTGTACAGAGGCTCAGTCCTCGATGCAGAAGCCGTGGGTTCGATTCCAACCTGCATCCCCCCCACTCTCTTCTTTCAAAGCGGTCACCAATAAAAGCCTAAAATGCCAAAAGCATGCTCTTTAAAAGATCAAAAGCTGGATTGATTATTGATAAAGTGTAAAACAACATCAGGGCTTTGATTGGATGATGTCTGGTGTTGGTGACCAATCAGAAGACAGAACCCAAATCAACATCAAATAAAATCAATAAACAAGAAATATATCAACAACAACAGAGACATTAGACTAACATCACTATGGTTACATTTACAGAATAAATCAATCAACATTTTCTTAATTAACAAGAAAATATAAAAACATAAAAACAATAATTCCCAAATATAAACATCATCTCAGACTAATCAATCATCACTGATTATATTAAACAGAAAATAAGATTAAGGGGGGAGAGAGGGAGGAGAGAGGGAGGAGTGAGGGGGAGAGAGAGGGGGGAGAGAGGGAGGAGTGAGGGAGGAGAGAGGGAGGAGGGAGAGAGGGAGGAGAGAGGGAGGAGTGATGGGGAGAGAGAGGGTGGAGAGAGGGAGGAGTGAGGGAGGAGGGAGAGAGGGAGGAGTGAGGGAGGAGTGAGGGAGGAGTGAGGGGGAGAGAGAGGGGGGAGAGAGGGAGGAGTGAGGGAGGAGAGAGGGAGGAGGGAGAGAGGGAGGAGGGAGAGAGGGAGGAGTGAGGGAGGAGAGGAGTGAGGGGGGGAGGAGTGAGGGGGGAGAGAGGGGGGAGAGTGGGAGGAGTGAGGGAGGAGTGAGGGGGAGAGAGGGGGGAGAGAGGGAGGAGTGAGGGAGGAGAGAGGGAGGAGTGAGGGGGAGAGAGAGGGGGGAGAGAGGGAGGCGTGAGGGAGGAGAGAGGGAGGAGAGAGGGAGGAGGGAGAGAGGGAGGAGTGAGGGAGGAGTGAGGGAGGAGAGGAGTGAGGGGGAGAGAGAGGGGGGAGTCTCCCCCTGCTGGAAGTTAGAGAGAATGCAGCTTTAAGGCTTTGCCGCATGTCAAGTACCTCTACAAAGGGGACACTCTGCTTTGGCTGTCACCAACCTGGATGAGTTGCCCGTTAATATTGATTCTATTTCTCTGCTAAGCTTCTTATCAAGATCAACCACCTTGTTCCTGGACTTGTCTAACTCTTCAAGGGTCGCAGTGTTTGCTGAGACTTTTACAGCAGTGTTTGCTGGGACATTTACAGCAGTGTTTGCTGGGACATTTACAGCAGTGTTTGCTGGGACATTTGCAGCAGTGTTTGCTGGGACATTTGCAGCAACTAAACTGGGTGCTTTGTCCATTAATATTGATTCTATTTCTCTGCTAAGCTTCTCAGCGAGATCAACCACCTTGTTCCTGGACTTGTCTAACTCTTCAAGGGTCGCAGTGTTTGCTGAGACTTTTACAGCATCCACCAGCATGGCAACAATCGACCCCATCACTTCTTGAGTGACAGCCAAAGCACGGTCAATCCTTTCACCCAGGACAGAAACTTCTCTCAGAGTCTTCTGACCCTCCACGTCTAATCTGCCATTGTACTGACCCTTCACCTTCTCACACTCCCTCTTTTTTACTTCCAGGTCGCTCTTCTGCTGATTAATGATCTCCATTAACTCTTTCCCCAGCTCTGCGACATCCTTAGCCTTCTCTTTTTCTTCTCCCCTCCCGCCCCGCCATCTGACCAGAGCTGCAACGAATAAACCCAGTATTCCTCCAGCAACTCCAATGAGAGCAATCTTTCTTAACTTTCCAACAATCGGTTTCTTCTTTCGTTCACTAACTCCAAACGTTTCATTGAGTGAAGCTTTAAGTTCAAAAAGGTTGCTTGGTTTTCTTTCTGTTTCTTGGCTTATCTGAGGAGAGTTAGCCCAAGGTTCCCTGTTTTCAGTGTCAAAAGACCAAGGGTCAGCACTTTGACTATCTAAAGTACTGTCAGAGTACGTCTGGCTGTCATAGGCAAACATAGAGTGTTCTTCAGTGACCGTCTGTTGTGTAACCAATCCACTTGCTGATGGGCTCATGATTGGCTTTTTCAACGTGTTGGATTGGGACTTCCTGGGGTTCCTAAGTGGCTTCAAAGTAGACACACACACACAGATATACGGACACACACACACACACACACACACGGACACACACACACACGGACACACGGACACACACACACACACGGACACACACACACACACACACACACACGGACACACACACACACACACGGACACACGGACACACACACACACGGACACACACACACACACACACACACACACACACACACACACACACATACACACAGATATATATCAACAACAGAACAGAGACATTAGACTAACATCGCTACGGTTACAAACATTTACAGAATAAATCAATTAACATTTTCTTAATTAACAAGAAAATGAAAACAATAATCCCCAAATATAAACATCATCTCAGTCTAACCAATCATCACTGATTATATTAAACAGAACATAAACTTAACTTCTAAAGATTTAATCAACTATAATAACTCATGTTATTTATTTACTTTCTTTCAGATTTAGTTTCTGTACAAACTCAACACTTCAGTTGAGCTAAAGTTCAATATTCCCTGTGTAACAGATCAAACACGTGATCGTTGCTTAGCTCTCCAACAGTCAGTCTCATCCTGTGTTCACTGCTCCCTCACTCTCTGATGATGAAGCTGCATGGTCATGACAACAGCTCAGGAAGAGAAGAGGGCAGGTCTTCGCTCAGTCTTGTTGGTGTGGGTGCCATTCCCATTGAGATTGATGTTTCTACTTGGCCTATCTGAGGACAGTTAGCCCTAGCTTCTCTGGCTTCAGTCGAGGTGGGTTGTTCACTCACTTCTTTACACAAACTGTTCCCACCATGGCCGCCCTAGCACTCAGATTCTCAAGATTAAGTAGTTGTGAAGCCGATCTTACCATAAAGACTTCTTCACCTTCGGGGATCGGGATGTCAGCAATCGTGGGCATTTCATAGCCTGAACAAGGAATATCTTCTACGTTTACAACAGGGTCGTCTTCAAGGAACGTATTCTGGTATCCGTAGTCTGGTGGGTACCATGGTTGGGCCATCTTCAGAGTGATGAAGAAGCTGACTTTAAATCAAACTGTGATCTGATCAGAAAGGTTCTGGAGACACACACACACACACACACACACACACACACACTAAAGTTGAGCTAAAGTTCTATATTCCCTGTGTAACAGATCAAACATGACGGAGCATTATCTAAACTCTATATCATACAAGGAGGAGAACATTAAACAGTCAAACACAGAACATTTATCCTAAAGTTATAATAATATAAAACTATTCCAATAGAAAAAGATATCAGGAAATGAATGCCTTCAAATGTATATCTGAGCATGTTGACAGCTTCTCTGTGTGATGAAGAGGTTCAGAGGTTCTTACCTGTTGGAGGTGATGAAGGTGAAGCAGATCTGAGCGCGCTCAGTCGTCTCTCTCTTAAGTACCAACTCTGAGTCGTTTATCTGAAATCACATGATGAGAGAAACCAATCACACAGCAGCAGCATATCACCTGAATCCTGTAACTGATTACTTTCACTGAAGGGTCAGAGTCCTGTAACTGATTACTTTCACTGAAGGGTCAGAGGAAGATGAGAGCAATAAATAAAGTAATAATTATAACTAGAGAATGCATTTCTGAAGAAATTGCGGTGTGAATGCTGTGTGTTGAAAGGCTGACGCTACACTGCTGATTGCTGGCTTGAATTGTGTTAGAATAAGGTAAAGTAGTGAGAATAGTTGAAAAAGTGGGAATGGGTTTAATAGTATGAATGTCTTAGAAAAGTTGAATAACACCCGGATTGTTTGAACGGTGTGGCATGTTTGAATTGTTTTTAGTTAAAAAGTGGGAATGGGTTTATTAAGTATAAATATCATTGAAAAGTATAATATGAAAAATGTCTTTAATATGTGGAATATCTTGTTTATGAAAAAGGCTGAATGTCTTGAAAAGTTGAACAACACCCAGAATGTTTGAAAGATGTGGAATATAATGATTAAATATTTAATAATCAAGAACAATTTAAACCATGTTATAAACATTATTTTACAAATGCACACACTTTCTAAAAATATTCAGAGTCAACTGCACCAACCTAATTTCTGTTATTCATATGATTATTACCATACTTTAGACGACAGAGCCTTCAGTGCGGTTCAGTACACACCAGTGTTAATTTCGTTGATGAAGACTATGACAAAAAATATTTGTCAACTAACCTTTTTCACGGACTAAAACAAAATAAAAATATAATAAAAAGTCAGACATGATGACGAAAACTGTGAGGAAATATAACCGACACTTTAGTCAACAAATAAAAATGAGATGAAAATGTTAGGGAGGGACAAATGGAGAAGAGATCCAATCAGAACCACTCCCGCGGCAAACGCAGGCGCAACAGCTAAACACGCAGCAGCAGTTACACAAGAGGACGAGTTTGCAGAACTTTGCACAGTTTCGAGGACGTTTTCACAACAGTAAGGTTGTTTACATCATACTTAGTTGTGTTTAGTTGCACAGTCTTAGTTACACAGCTTTGGCTGATTTCAGTTGACTTCTCTCGTTAGCAACCCGCTAACGTTCTGCAGTGCACCCGGTCCGAGGGCAATGACATGTCTCATGAACAACAGAAATGTCAGAGCTAGGTCTAGGACGAACTGTTAAATCTGTGTCTGTATTGCATATTCAAACCTTAATACCATTCCATAACAGACTGATGGATACCACACCGGGAATACTGGAGAAACATTTAGTCAACTAAGTCCACTGTAGATTTAGTCGACTAAAATCTGCTAATATTTAGTCGACTAAAACAAGACTCCTCCGTTCCCAGGCCTGGTTGGAGATATAATCCCTCTACCTTGTCCTGGGTCTTCCCCGAGGCCTCCTCCCAGCTGGACGTGCCTCCACCTTGTCCTGGGTCTTCCCCCGAGGCCTCCTCCCAGCTGGACGTGCCTCCACCTTGTCCTGGGTCTTCCCCGAGGCCTCCTCCCAGCTGGACGTCCCTCCACCTAGTCCTGGGTCTTCCCCCGAGGCCTCCTCCCAGCTGGATGTTCCTCCACCTTGTCCTGGGTCTTCCCCGAGGCCTCCTCCCAGCTGGACGTGCCTGGAACACCTCCCTAGGGAGGCGCCCAGGGGGCATCCTTACCAGATGCCCGAACCACCTCAACTGGCTCCTTTCAACGCGAAGGAGCAGCGGCTCTACTCCGAGCTCCTCACGGATGACTGAGCTTCTCACCCTATCTCTAAGGGAGACGCCAGCCACCCTCCTGAGGAAACCCATTTCGGCCGCTTGTACCCTGGATCTTGTTCTTTCGGTCATGACCCAGCCTCCATGAAAGTCAGGTTATCATCAAAAAGCCCAAAACTGTAAATTAATAACAAACAACAAAATGTAACAAAAATGATAAAAGCGACAGAAAGAAGAAAAACTGGAAACACTTCATGGAGATCGTTGAAGAAGGACCTGGAAGAAATAAAGAGGACGTGTGAGGAGTTGGAGCAAAGATCAGCTGAACTTCAGGCTGGAATCACTGACAGACATGAAGGACTTTCAGATTATGTTCAAATGTAAATATTCCAAACCAACAACTTGTATATTTTTAAGTATAAAAGTGTTAAGTGCTCATATTCTGCTCATTTTCAGGTTCATAATTGTAATTTGAGATTGTACCAGAACAGGTTTACATACACGTTTAATTATCTAAAAACACCATATTTTAGTTGAACTGCTCATTGCTGCAGCTCCTCTTTTCCTCCTCTTTTGTAACATCTTTGTTGGCAGTCGCACATGCTCAGTAGCTAGGTAAGACCACATGCTCAGTAGCTAGGTAAGATCACATGCTCAGTAGCTAGGTAAGACCACATGCTCAGTAGCTAGGCAAGACCACATGCTCAGTAGCTAGTTAAGATCACATGCTCAGTAGCTAGGTAAGACCACATGCTCAGTAGCTAGGTAAGACCACATGCTCAGTAGCTAGGTAAGACCACATGCTCAGTAGCTAGGTAAGACCACATGCTCAGTAGCTAGGTAAGACCACATGCTCAGTAGCTAGGTAAGACCACATGCTCAGTAGCTAGGTAAGACTACATGCTCAGTAGCTAGGTAAGACCACATGCTCAGTAGCTAGGTAAGACCACATGCTCAGTAGCTAGGTAAGGACTAGTAGCTAGAAGCTAGCACTGCTAGCGGTTAGCCACCTCGTTCTCAATGAGAAAACACTGCTACAACACACACAAATTCACCCTAATCTCCAAAATAAAGGGTATAGAACTACTTACATGTCCCTGTTCTGCAGGTATTCAACGCAAAGTTGGAAGCAGAAGTCTCCCAGCTAATCCTGCCTTGTACTGATCGAAGTTGGAGAAACAGCTAGCTGATGTGGTATTAGCTAAAGTGGTTAGCACACACCAAATGTTTGGGCTAGTGATGTAGAAAGCCATGCAGATGTTGACCAGCTCCCCCGGAGACTGAAGGCAGGACACATTAAGGAACCGTATCTCACTCAGAACAGTTTTTTATCAAAGTCTGTATGAAGCACCAGAGACACAAAATAACTCCCCAAATCCCAGAAAAGGTCATTTTTTCATAACATGGGTGCTTTAAATAGCTGCAGATTAAAACCAGAATAGGCCCGGGTTGATGATGGGATTTGCAGATTCACGCGTTTGAACTGGTATTGTTGCTCTTGTGATCACTTGTACTGATATGTATTAGTTCTTGTGTTTATATCTTGAGTAATGTTTAACTATATGCACTGAGTGACACCATGTTGTGTTTTACACACCGTTAGGGTCATATTATGGTTTGTTGTATGGTATTACTGTACACTATCTGTTGTACATGTTTATTTGTTGTTTTGTGAGGCTGCTGCACTGGTTGAGTGCCCAAGACAAATTTCCCACCTTGTGGGACTATAAAGTTATCAAAGAGGAAACGTAAACTCTTGGAGCTTGTTAGCTTAGCTCCATCGCTAATAGTAGACTTCTGTCTTATAACTGTCTGCAACCATGTCAACTAACCTCTTCATACTCTGGCAGAGGGGCTTCAATACAACAGGACAATATCACACAGCTAACAGGCTACGATAGCTTAACCTGAGCAGCCAGACCCACATCCAGATGTTGGTCACATTCTCTCTGCACCAATAGGATAGCGCTTCAACCAATCAGAGCAAGGCTAGCTGATAGATTCAACTTTAAACTCTGAACACATCTTCCTTTTTTAAGAATGACTTCAGTGCCGTTCTTTGTTCTTTTCTCAAAGAGAAGCTGAACTCAAAGTCTTCCAGAGACCGCTGTTCTCCAGCAGCAGCAGCCATAAGTCCCGCCCACCCACTCTATACACGATGTGATTGGCCCGACCAGAGTTTGTTTTTTCCAGCTTGCAAGCCAACGAAGAGTTGCTAGACGACCCTGGCTGCAAATTACATTTGCTGCCGCTAGGTTGGTCTAGATTATAGGCTACGATAGCTTCCTCCATGTTGGAGTTTCTGGCTCTTTGTCCAATCAAATGTCAGCTCTGTTGGGACCGTTTGTTATTGGTTAACAGCTCACAATGTTTAACTGCAGCCAAATGTAACGGGGTGATTTATGAATTGATTTTAAATGAATGGCTGTATATATTTACTCTCTAAATCTGTCTGTGTGGTGGGTGTTACAGGGTAACAGAAGGTGCTAATCTTTCATTAATTTCAGAGTTTGACAGGTCATATTTGGGCTGTTTCAAACCTACAAACCTCCATAAAATAACTCCAGTGTCTCAGTCCAACAGTGAGTGAGATTAAATATTAAACCAACAGTCAAACATATCAAATATCAGTTTTTCTTGTGTCAGATAGTGAAAACAGAACATGTCACTCCACTGAAACGCAGATTTTAATCCTGAAACTAATCCTCCGTTACGTAATACCAGTTATTGATCTCTAGCTGTGTGAACGAGGCCTTTTCTTCATCCTGCAGCTTCTATCAGTATTATATAATATAAGTTAAATATTAAGTAGTCAACGTGAGCACACCCTTTCTGATATGTTCTGGATGTGCAAAGATCAGAGTTGTAAAATATGAAATCACACGGCAGGAACTATCTCCTGTAGCGCTGCTCTGGTCTTTAGCCCTTTTTCAGATAACACATGAAATCACAAATCATATACAGTATAAACATAGATTTGCCATTGACCGCTGCTGTTCGTTGGAGCGATCTGCCTGCAGCCATTTTGTGCCGAGCACTGCTCTCCTCCTTATGCATGTGTGTCTATAAAGGCAGGAGGTTTATCCATAATTAAAATCATAATTTCTCGCTGAATTTCTAACCGGTTTTCCAGCCGTTTGCTTTGCTACAAATGCCAGCCATGTATTTGGGATACTTGGTTACATTAAAATTGAGTTTTCAAACCAAAATACCTTATCTTGTGAAGGTATTAACAGTAATATAATTTAAACAGGTGAGTTATATAAACAGTTGTCATGAAGGGAGACATTAGCTTTAGATACCCGTTTTCTGTACCAGACTAAACATGGTTATTTCTGTTGTATGATTTAGTTTTTGGGGTTAGGTTTGGGTGAAAACGCAATGCCCAGGATGGGCGCTGCGAGGGGCACGGGCACAAGAGGACCACTGGTGTAAATAAAACACTTAAAATCTCCTTAAAAAAGCCAGGTTAGGTTATACAATAATGCTGTGTTAAAGACAGCCAGATATTAAAAACTGGTTAAAAGAACCACTGGACAGGACGGACAGCGGGAGATTAAACTTTGAATAAAAGGTCAACTCCACAACTACCCCGGTCTCTCTCCCAAAGACATTACAAAATAAATTATATATATATATATATATATATATATATATATATATATATATATATATATATATATATGGGAGTTGAATGTCCGTGTTGCTATGCGACAGCCCCAAAACATCACTGCTCTAGAGGAGATCTGCACGGAGGAATGGGCCAAAATACCAGCAACAGTGTGTGAAAACCTTGTGAAGACTTACAGAAAACATTTGACCTCTGTCATTGCCAACAAAGGGTAGATAACAAAGTATTGAGATGAACTTTTGTTATTGACCAAATACTTATTTTCCACCATAATTTACCAAGAAATACATTAAAAATCCCACAATGTGATTTTCTGTTTTTTTTTTCTCATTTTGTCTCTCATAGTTGAAGTGTTCCTATGATGAACATTACAGGCCTCTCTCATCTTTTGAAGTGGGAGAACTTGCACAATTGGTGGCTGACTAAATACTTTTTTGCCCCACTGTGTGTGTGTATATATATATATATATATATATATATATATATATATATATATATATATATATATATATATATATATATATATATATATATATATATATATATATTCATTCAGTCTGTAGCTGTGTGTTTGTGCATAAAGTCAGTCCTACCCAAGTGATGAAGAAGGACTCCTGGGAAGAGAGGAGGATTTGTTTTGTTTCTCTCTTAGGTGTAAAGTAGAACTTGTACTGAAAGTCTAAATGTCTCGTCGTTTTCCTGACAGTTGCAGTTTGCACAATTTCGAAATTCAGGCAGAAAATAACTTTTTATGTATCAAAAACCAACTTTGACAGACAACACAAAGGTGAGATTTATGTTTTATCAGAAATGTTGGTATGATGGTAGTTCAGTCAAATGAACGTCTGGTATCTTCCTCACCTCCAATAAAGAGCTTTTCTGGGTCAACATTCAGGACTGTCTACCATGCCGTGATGAGACTCAACCAAACATTTCCCCAAATTTATGTTTCAAAAGCTTTTCTTACTGACAATCTCAATGTTGTTCAACATATAAACATTTAACTATTCTGGATAATTCAACAAACATATAAGTTCTGAATATTTTTATAATATGTGACCAAATCCAAGAAATCTGACTCTGGTTGTTGGTTGCTGTCAATGTAACCTACATCCAGAAACAGGCACACAGCTGAGATGAACAAAGACAGACCAACATTTAACTACTTTTCACAGTGTGACGGCCAACAGCTCCACGTGGTAACAACAGCCAGCAATGGTAATATTGTCCACAATGTCCCTCTATTCTGTTTAGTGCACAGGTTAACTTTACAGTCAGCCACACCCCCAACAGTTCATGATCACTAAAGTAGTCTAAACACTGTTCATCTGATCTGTAATCTACATCTTTATTTACTTTGAGCCTTACACTGTTTAAATGGAGTGCAGGCATTTTAAATTGTAGGGTTACATAATCATTGTTGTGTTATATTAATCATCATGTTCTGTTCTTTGTTACCATGCTGGAGGGCCGGTCCTTCCTGGTGGAGGAAAGGCCAGGCCAAAGGTGAAGGACTGTTAAATCCTGGGGCCTGCCAATCAGGGAGGCATACATACAACGTTCTTTAGTGTAAAATAAATGATCAGGGAATTTTATTAGATTTCATAGTATTTAAAAACAATTTATAGGTTGAAAAAAGTGACAAAAATGTTTCAAAAAGGGAAGAAAACACGAAAAACTTCAAAAGAAATCGACACAGACATCAGAAAAAGTGACAAACTTGGAAAAAAATTGCCAAAAAAAGTCAGAAAAAGCTTCAAAAACTTGATAAAAAATATAAAAATATGAAAAATCGACAGAGACATCAGAGAAAGTGACAAAAAATTTGGGGGAAAAAGCTTCAAAATGTAAAAAAAAGCCACAAAAGTATCGAAAAAGACGACCAAAACATTGGAAAACAAAAGGTTTTCATTTTGACCCAGAATGACAAAAAGCTGGAATGGGAAGACAACACGAGGGTTAATATAATGACAGGACTGTCTTCTGATTGGCTGATCGTGTCCAGAGGTCCAACTGGAACATGAAAGGAAACATGACCAAAAGCTGGTGAGTTTCTGTCTCCACGTCCTCCAATTATTAAATATCAACAATGTTTGATATCAAATACTAAACATCACAAGTCTGATTGGGTTTGACCTCAACTTCATTAGACTGATTCATATTCAATGTTTCAACACATCAACATATTCAGAACTATCATTTCAAGTTCAAATTCTATCTTTTGATGAATGTGTGTGAATATATGAGTGTTTCTAGTGAGGCAAGGACTAAGTCTAGAAAATAAAATAATATAACAAAGACAAATTGTCATTTCTTGAAGAAAGTTGAGCAGAAAGTTCATCAGACTCCAAAAGCTGCTGATGATCCAGTGAAGACACTCGGAGCAAACTCATTTCAAGCAGACATTTTATTAATATTTGACAGAAAGTTGCATCAGTCAGGGTGTTATATCATTAAGAACAGCAGAATATAAGAGGAAGTTATAAGTCCTCTTGGAGATAATTATTTTTTTTTCATTATTGTTATTTTGCTTCATTTCCACACAAAGAGATGCATATAGACATGCATTGATATGGATTAACATGCACAGCACAGCGATCAGTTAGGTCGTCTCCAGGAGGATGACTGGTACCTCTCCAGCTACCAGTCCACACTCAGACTACCCTCTGGTCCCAATATATATTTACTGTCAATATATTTAATCACTCAAAATAAAAACTAAAAGTACAACATGAAATGATCAACATGTTTCCACATGGCCAGGGTCTTCTGAAATATTATAACTAGTCATTAGGCATGAAGACACCAGGGTATATAATATATGATCACATATATTGATTATAATATACATCAAATGAAAGTCCATTAGATTTCATGGCTGAAGTGTGAAAGTTGAGCAGAATATTTGTGTCTGAGTTCAGTTCTGTAACATCCTCTGAACATACTGATTAACCAGATGAGGAAACATCATGTTTAACAGCTTGATATGGATATGTATTAATGTCAGTGATGTGTTACGGTCCCACCACCAGTTTACTTCTGTCATCATCACACTAACATCAGAATACATCACAGCCTTTTATCGACTGAACAGCACGTTAGAAAAGCATTAAAACATTAAACTTACACAAAGAAAACTTAAGAATGATACATGTATTTGTGATCTGACTTCAGTTTGTGATATAGAGGGAGGGAGCTGCTGTACTCAACAGGGGGGGGGGGGTCCTCACTGCATTTAAAACCAGAGCTGTTGTCTAATCTGTAGTAATTTATGATGATCAAACATGAAACTACAAGAACAAACAGAAACAGTTCTTACACCATAGAGGCAATGTTTCCAGGAATTACACATTTAACATATAAAAGGGGATTACATTTGTAAATATGTGGCATTTGATACGTTGCAGAGCCAAATATCAAGCAATTCTAAATTCAGAATGAAAGATAGACTAAAAATGTAAATATTTGGAACCAGATACTTAAATGAAAACAAAGACATTTCGAAATTTTGAGTAACAAAATTGCATAATTAGAAAGAAGAGAAGGAAATAAAAACATGTAAAACCAAATACATTCTAACTTTCGAGTATACTTAATCAGATCATAATAATTAAAAACTGTCTGTCCTATTTTGACAATACCACATAAAGACTGAGTGGTGTTTAAAAAATTGTAAATGTTTGACAGAAACACTAAATAAAAGATGAAATTTGATTAACTGTGCACATATTTTCAGTGACAATATAATGGCATTCATCTGTTCCACAAAAACATAATTTCAAAGTCTGATTTAATCAAACTAGAAACAATGTGCTGTGCATGTTAGAAACATACTAAATGCACCTAACATGTTCATTGACTCAAAGTATCAAAAAAGTATTTACAGTGTCCTCATCAACATTAACAGAGTTAAAGCAGATCATCGTTTATTAAACATGTTAAATGTGATCTCAGGTAAAGGTGAGCACTGATTGCAGTGATTTTCTTATATTTCCCTCTTGTAAGCCTTAGTGGTATAATCACTGTGTACTGACAATATCTTCATCCTTTTCAGAAGATCTAAATATCCATGTGAGGAGGATGTGCACCTCTGTAATCTCAAAGCATGAAGTCTCTTACTTGATGTTAAATGACTCTTTGATGCTGGCTTCTGCTTGCTTACCAGTGATCTCTTTCCACACTGGAGGAATACCAGCAGGCTCTGCATTATATGCTTCAGCAAACTGCTTGTTGAACTTTGCCAGTACATATTTCCAGTAGTCTGATGCCTGAAGACTTGCATCTGGAGTGATTCTCCAGTCTGGGAAAACATCTCTGTAACTCTTGTAAGGGTGGAATTCACCATTTGTAGCATTGCAGCTAAAACGGCTGTCACTGATCACAAGGGAAGAGCACACGTCAGTGACAAGTTTTTTTGACTTAAGCCACTGGAATCTACCCAGACCCTCTGGCCGATGTAGTGACGTCCAGTGCTCAGTGTGGGATTTTCCTCCAGCCTCACAAGGCGCTTTGCAGAACGGACACTGATGACCACATCCAATCAGTTTGGTGAAAAGCTCATCCTGAGGATTCACATGAAGTCTTTTAAGTTTCATTTGGATGTTAGTTTGTTTAAACTTTTCTCCAAGAGCGTTCGTCATGTCCTTCACACACTCTGTGAGCCAGTGAGCAAACTGTTCCTGGTCTGCATTGTTCAGGGTCATGAAAGCACCAAAAGCATCCTGGGAAATGACCAGTTTATCACCGAGTTCCTGACAGACATTTTTAACGAATGTCTTCAAGTTGCCACCCTTTTCTGTTTTAGCTTTGTCGATGGCATTATTTATGCTTCTGACACTTGACTGGAGATGTTTCCCCTCAAACTTAAACAACATAGACTGATTTGAGAAGCGTTCCACTATTTGACCGAGTGTCCATTTCTTCACATACTTCTCATATGAGCAAATATAGCTCCGATAGTTTTCAAAGTCATGCTTTGAGAGCAAATCCAGTAAAACTGAATACTGGAAGAACATGCGTGTGCTGAACTGCTGGCTTGTCAACATTTCACCAATGATATCAGGACCCAAGGAACGGTTGACAAAGTCTTCGACTGCAGGCTTTAAGCAGCGGTTTGTGAATTCTTCTGCCTTCTTCTGGCACTGGTCTCGGTTATGGAACACATCTTTAAAATCAGTTTGAAACTTTTTTTTGTTTTGATTCAGACATCTGTAGGGATCATTCATTTGTATGAAATCTTCATGCATTTTCTGAAACTCTCTTGCTGTAAATCCACAGATGTGCTGTTTCAGAGAAACTTCAAACTCGTTATCTCCCTCTTTCTTAACATCCTGATTGTTTTGCAGCCTCTCATCAATCATGTGTAGGATCTCCTGGATGTAAGTCTCATGGTAATTGTTCTTTTTTTTTAATTTTTCAGTCACAAACTGTGTGCAGTCCATTATGATATTATCAGCTATGTTTTGCAAAGCCATTACGTGATCTTTAATGTTGAACATCTTGCTGAATGTGTGTTTAACCTGCTTGTAAAATCCTGCAGCTGTGTATGTAAAAGGCTCCAGTCCACAATCTTTCAGGTTTTTTTTACTTAATAATTCACAAACATGACTCCCCTTATGTGCTAGATTTTGTCTCAGGTGGTGGGACACACTTGTGATGACATCTGTGGCCTTTTGTTTAGAAAGGGATAGTTCATTTACCATCTGATTCCACATCTTATCAAATTCTTTGTCAAGCTCTTTGTCTGTCATCTGGACTTTTTTCTTCCGACATTGTTCAATCAGTCCACTTACTCTCCCCTCTAATTCTTTTCTGTGGTTCTCCTTGATTCTATCAAGTTTTGTCATTCCCTGTCTGATGTCAGATGCTGCTGTGAGCTGATTAAGTACAGAGCGTTCCATTTCTCGTCTAAGGCTCTTTGCACTGTTTTCAAAGTCCTCTCTGTATTGTTCAACTAGATAGACATGACCCTCTGTTTTCTTGAAGTACTGTGTCAGATTGTCAAGGAGTTTTGTCTCCCATTTAGACAGCACTGTGCAAGCTTCACTTTTCAAACGTGTGAGAAGTTCGTTCATGTCAGATGCCTCAGATTTCACAGCAACTGTACTGTAGTTGGAAATTCTCGTTTCAGATTTTGTCACCCATGTGTACATTTCTTTTTTGAATTCCCATTCCCATTTGTTGAATTCTGTGCAGAGCTTCATGTATGCATCAGCCACCAGGCTGTTTCTGAAGCTGAAGATGAAGTTTTCATGCTTTACTGCATTCCACAGGCTTTTCATCCACTCTGTAAACTCCAAGATCTTATTAGCAGATGACTCACCACGTCCCAAAATTTGGATTATGTTCTTCTTGAGCTCATATACAGCTTCGCTGTAGCCTGCATTGACTGGTGCCATTGGTGGGTTTCCATTCCACAGTCCAGGAATGTACCAGTTCCCAGTGTCTGGACTGTACTCCATCACATCAGTGAAGCTCTTGTTCTCCTCTTTCTTTTCCATTTTGGCTGCTGCCTGGGTCATCTCATTTAACTGTTGCAAGAGCAGTTTCCTGTCTCGTGAGTTCTTCTCATGGGCTGAAACATCTGACACATTCTGGTGAACAAACTGACATTTGGGCCTTTTGCCAACCTCTTTCATTCTGAGGAAGGCATGCACAACTATTTGTAGGATGTCCTTCATTTCTGTCGAATTCTCCATTGCAATATTGATGATGGTGATATCACTCAGCCCCACAACAAGTGTTGCAAGCTCATTGTCATGCTCATGGCTATTGTCCAGTTGTGCAAGCTCTGGTGACTTCAAGCCCTCAGTGTCAATGATCACCATAAAGTTACAGTTGAGTTCTTTTTTAACATCTTCATTGATTCTGATGAGCAACATAAAGGCACCTCGAGTGCATCGGCCACTGCTGACTGCAAACTGCACTCCAAACATGGTGTTGAGGAGAGTGGACTTTCCTGTGCTCTGAACTCCAAGGACTGTGACTACCAGTATCTTGCTCTCTGGAGGCACCAACTCATTGAGCTGAGAGAGAACATCACTCACCCATCGGAGAGGTATGTTGGATGCATCTCCATCTACAAACTCAAGAGGGAATCCATCAAGTAACAATTCTGCACAAAGTTTGGGTAGATGCTGTAATTGTTGACGTGATTGGTCTGTTTCTGGAAGGGAAAGTGAAGCTTCATAGATCTGACCCATTTCACGGAAGAAGTGTTCAGTCCCCAGTGAGCTGTTGGAAAGTTGTCTGTCAATGTCTTTGATCTCCTCTTTGTTCTCAGAACTTTTGCATTTTTCTTTGTACTGCTCCCTGAGACCAGACAGTTTTTCTCGGGACACATTATCGAGGTTCATTCGCATCCATTTCAGGAAATAGCTCCTCTCTATCCCTGGGCTTGATATTGCGCTGATGAAACTTGTCATTGCATTTGACATGTTATAAGAGTTCTGTTTTGTCCTAAGTTCTGTTTTCTTTACCTGAAGATCACTTTTGTATTTTTCTATGTCCTCAGATCCAACTTTTCGAAGCCGGAATTCTTCCTTCTCTAAGCAAGTCAGTTCCTTCCATATTTGGCCTTGCAAGGGTAGCTGAGATTCTTTGTATTTAAGGATATTTAGAATTTCTGCAGTAATCCCATCTGCATTTTTCTTTGCAGCCTGGCACTCTGGAGAGTCTTCATCAACCCAGATTCCCAGTTCATGGGCAATGTCCGCCATCTGCTCAATTCCCATCTTCATCTTTGAGTTCTCAACAACATTGCTGACTGTTTTCCGCAGGATTCGGACAAAGTCTGCATCATTCATCTGCTTAGTCTTCAAAATGATATTGCTGTTAGTTAAGCCCAACTTGGTTGCTAACTTTCTTAGAACATTCAAATTGAAATGCTTGCTTTGATGGTTAACCACCAAGAAGATCTGTGCCTTGTGGTGTTGGTTGGTAAGTAGCTTACATTCAGAGTCCAAAGTGTCACAGAAGACAAAAACTGCTGCAGATGTCTGACACAAAAAAGAAAATTGTTTTTCAAACAAAGCAACGTCCCCACGAAGGTTAGCTACAGCTACTGGCTCGCTGAAAACATCCATGTTTTTGTTCCCACATGGAAGGTACCAGGTTATTTCAGCCAGTCCATCGGATATTTCCCTTTGACTGTCACCACACTCCATATTATGATGAACAAAAAAATCATGGTATTGCTGGGGATTACTCAGAAGCTCATTGAGGATCTTTGACTTGGACATTGAGCTTTCACCCAGTCTCACAAAAGATATCAACGGAAGTTCAGAGAGAACAATTCTTTGTTCAATGAACCCCTTGGATTGTAAAAGAGACTGAGGTCTGTACTTTTTAACAATATCTCTCATGGCCCAAAGCATGAGTGTGCACTGATTTGTGTCAGAATTAGGAAGCAACAGAGGCACAGAAAACTGACACATGGACATTTTGAGGGCCATTTCCTGCCGTACAAAACCATCAGAACACAGAAAGAGAGCAGTGATCATGTCAAGGGGGTTTAGCATGTCACCTGAATGTAGACTGTTGACCAGATTATCAAGATCTAACTTTGTATTACCTGACTGATCATCATAGCTGGACTCACATACTGATGTACATTTCACATTCCTAGCTGTCACATTAACCATCATCAGTTTCTTCAGAAAATGCCATGGAAGATCTGAATTACACTTAGCAGGTTCATCAATAATGGTCTTCTCATCAATCTCAAGTATTGTGCTCAGGGATAGCTTCTCTGTGTAGTGCTGCTCCAACCCCAGATCCTCCAATAGGCCTTCTAGGCGTGTCTCTGTAGACATGAACATTAAATAATAATCCCATCACTGTTTATTTCAATATTCCATAGCATCAATCAAACTTCATTTTAACATATACTCAGTTTACAGTGTATTAGGTACACCTAAAACAAATGTAGTCAGCAGCCTTGCACTCTACCAAACTTCACAATGTTATGTTGTTTTGAGTGGTGTTGATTCAAATTTCATTAGATTCTAATTTATCTGTATCTTTCTAATTGGATTACAGTTTGGGCGAGTACTGTTCCTACTGCTGTCAACAAATAATGCTCTTCCAGAAACATTTTGGGTAACACTTTATTTGAAGGAGTTTGCATAATACTGACATCACACGATCATAACCATGACCTGACACGTCATAAACATGAAGTCTTTATGAATTTTTGTGGCTGTTGTCATTATGTGTCATTTGATAAATTTACACTTTAAATGCGAAATTTGCATTGTTTGAGATCTTTGTGTTATGACAACTTGATGTTAAGCAATACAGCAATCTCTGTTATGACAACTGGGTTAATGTCAACCTAAATATCTCATAGCAGGCCTATTTATCAAACTGTTTAGCTTCATGTTTTAGCATTACATTGAACTGTCATACGTGGTTGGTTTTTAAATTGGCTGTCATGAGACCATTATAATTGTGTAAAAAAAAAATGTCATAAAAGTTACAAGACCAGTTTGACACTGAATACAGTACTGAGGATATTTACGGAGTTTTGGACAGATAACATTGCTATAACACAACTTGTGCACTTATGGTTAGCTCCTATTTATATAAGGTTAGCTTTTATTCATATAGACATCTTTTACTTATATTTTTAGCTTATTTTATTATCTTATGTTATTTTATGGCGTTTTTCCACTGCTAGTACCAGCTCTACTCGGCTCGGCCGCTTACCGTACCGCTTCATGCGTGAGGCGAGCGTGGCTGGTTGTCATAGCACCGCCACAGGAAACCCCCGTGACCTAACGCGACACACACACAGAACGTGGAAGGTGTGTTGATGCCAGAAGACACATTTAGTTTCTAATGAAGCTGGAGGCAGCAAACACACAGCTGGCTGAACTAGTTAAAGATAGGGTTAGTTCAGGACCCCCGTCTGTCGCTTTCACGTCACCTTTTGGTATCGCTTCAGCTCGCTGGGACCTCCACGGAGGTGGTGCTACATAAAGTACCTGTTAGCAGGTACCAGGGACTTTTTTTCGTAATGGAAAACCAAAAAAGGCGAGTAGAGTCGAGTCGAGTCCCGCAGGTACCATGTAATGGAAAAACACCATTGTAGTATATGTTATTCTAGATAGACTTACATATTTATTTATATTTATTTAATTGTTCCAGTACTACAGAACATCCATTTTATCACTTTTTAGCGCACCCTTGGGTTGTCACAAAGTTATCTCGTTGTGCTACGCAATGACACTAAAGTGCTTGAACTTAAACTTGAACGTTAGCTTTAGGCTACTTGTTGTTAAGGTAACCACTAACTGTAGTTAGGTGTTGTTAGCTAGTTAGCTCGTTTAGCTATAAAGCTTTCCAATTAGCTGAGCCCAGGGTGCAAGGAGCCAAAACGAAAATAAAACCATCTTGGTACTGTTTGTACTGTAAAACTCCCTCTTAGTCTCAAAGTCTGTTTTTGTGTTCACTGAAAGCTCCCAGTCACGGCAGAGTCAGCTAAACAGCTAGCATGATGGATAAACGTAACTCACATTCAGCGCTATCGGCTACTGTAAACGCTAATCAATATCTGCAATGCGACAAGTCTCTCCCTAGCCTCTGATTGGGTAGTACTTGTTGCCTCCGTTGGTTGGATTGGTTAGGTTTAGGCATTAGGAGTGAGATGGGTTAGGGTAAAAATACCAGGATAGGCAAATTAGAGGCAGAGAAAGGCAAGTTAAGAGTAAAGTTGCTCGCCGTTACAATAATCAGACCACGGCTGGATGGGAACAAACCAGTTTTACGACAGAGAATACGGTACTAAGATGTTTTTTTTCAAAGTTTGGCTTCTTGCACCTCTGGTCTGAATCAGTTGTACAGCTAACCAAGCTATCTAGCTAACGGCAGCTAACTACAGTTGCCTAAAGCCTAAAGCTAACGTTATCTGTCCAAAACTCCATAAACCACCTCAGTACTGTATTCTACTATATGTAGGAGGGTCTGGCGAATCCACAAAGAATTCCTGGATGGGAGAACAAAGTGCTTTGGTTTATTGGCATTTCTTTAAACCAATCACAATCATCGTGGGCGGGGCTAAGGTCCGGACAGAGCCACGGTGCCTCTGCTAAATAGTCTCAGGAAATAACTTGTTTTGGTGGAACATGTGTACGTTCAAAAGTACTTTTAGTCGTGCAACAGAAAACTCAGATTGGACAGATAGTCTAGCTAGCTGTCTGGATTTACCCTGCAGAGATCTGAGGAGACTGACAGACAGACAGACAGACAGACAGATAGTCTAGCTAGCTGTCTGGATTTACCCTGCAGAGATCTGAGGAGACTGACAGACAGACAGACAGACAGACAGATAGTCTAGCTAGCTGTCTGGATTTACCCTGCAGAGATCTGAGGAGAAGTTAACCATAGTCCTCAGAAATCCACCAGAGGTTAGAACGCCAACACAGAGACAGAGGAAGGGGACGGACATCCGGACGAAAATTAGGAACATCTGGCAGAATTTCAGGCGGCATCAGAACAATCCCGAAAATGAAACGTCGTTGATAAAGTCGTCAAACTGTTCTTATAACTTTTAATGACATCCTGATATAGTAAAAAGTCCAAATGGTTTCACTTTACTTGAGGTCTAGGGAATTATTCATTGCACTGTTATAATACCATTTGACATTGTATCAACCTTTATGACAACTTTTTGACAAGTTCAAATAGTTTCACTTTACTTGAGGTCAAGGAAAAATAGTTATGACACAATTATAATGGTCTAATAGCAGACAAAGACATTGACCGGTTATATTGTCTTGCTTAATGTCAGGTTAATCATAACACAAACATCTCAAACAATGCTAACTTTGCATTAAAAGTTGTCATTATTTACATAATGCCACTTATTGACAACAGCCATAAACAATAATAGAGACTCTTCAGGTTCATGACAGGTTTCATGTCTTATGCAATTATTTATGATGTCAATTTTTTTAAATGTTTTTTGTTGTTGAAAACTGAGTTTTCAGTTCCAGAACAGCTGATATGAGTTGGTTCAATCAACTTGGAATAGATTCATGCGCATGCACCACCACAATAAAAAGGCAGCATGAATGGAGCCATGATACTACGGTTCACCATGGTAACAACCACAAACAAACAATAGAAATACTCATGTGCACATACAGCAAGTTTGAAAGTCTATTTCGTTAAAAAAGCAACACAGAGAGAGAATTTGCGTGGGAGAAAATTGCTGCTAGAGTAATGCATATATTCCAATACAGTGTGTATCATATTCAGTGTTGGGTGTAACGCGTTACAGTAACGTAACTACTTTTTCGGGTAAAAAGTAGTGAAACGCGCTACTACTGAAAATTTGGTAACGAAAACGTAGTTCCTTTTTCAATTCGGCGCAGCTTACTTTTCCCAGGGACAGATTTGACAGCGCCTTCTCAGCTGCTCACAAGCTCCACACGGGCCGTGACAGAGGCTGGTAGCAGAGCCAAAGCTAACTTCTGAGAGCGTTTTAAGCTTCGTCGGCTTTTTGCTGGACGGCGCTCTGAGCCAGGCAGACACAAAGCTGACGACCTCCCAGATGGACGCGGTGGAGACGACCTCATACATACACACAGTGGACCGCTGGGGACACAAGGATTTCCAGAAAGAGGCTGCATGTGTCTACGACAATGCACGGACCATCGTGGCTGCGCGACCGGTACAGACATTACATAGTATACACTAACACCATGTAACACAGATGACCTGCTGATGTGCATTCAACCCGCGCTGGACTCGTTCATAATGACTCAGCCGTCACTCTGTGAGGAGAGAATCCAGCCTGCAGGAGTTCAGACACTTCATTGATACTCCAGAGATCGGCTTCGTGGACAAAGATAGTTTTAGTATAATTAACTTCAGTCTCTGCCAGAGACGCCTACTTTTAAAAGTAACGAGTAAAGTAAAACGTTACTTTCCATAGGGGGTAACTAAGTAAAGTAACAGATTACTTTTTTAAGAATTAAAGAGTAACGAGCAAACACTACTTTTTAAAAGTAACTTCCCCAACACTGATCATATTTAATCATAAGTATAATATTACTGGTGAAATGGTATTGAACCTATAATCTATTTCATTTAGGTGCAATACTGCAGGCGAAAAAGTCCTAAACCTACTGCTCCCATTCTGAGGCTGCAGCAGCATCATTGACATAATTATAATTCATAATCTTTTATTTCAAAAGGTTATCATCATTCACCTGCAATACTGTGGAACTCCTTTTTAATTAATGTCTCTTACTAGTTTGTGTCCAGGGAACGCTACAAACACGTTTAAAACACGTTTCAGAGCGAGTCACACTCTTCTGACAGGCTTTGCTAATATGCTCCGCATCACCAATGTTGTAAAGAAAACTGCCGTTTGCAAAAAAAACCTTAATGTGACACAAAGAATGTGCTGGCATGTAGAGCGTGTCCACAATGGGTGACGTTAGTGATATGAGGACGGATAAGGTTATGTAGGCTACATAACTGATAGACTGGGGGAAAAAACATACCGCTCAAATAGGAAGTTATCTGGAAATTATAAAGCTTCTTCATCAACGGGATCGTCGACAGAAGGAAATGCCATGTTTTGAGGAAAAAAATATGTTTTATAGTCTGCCTAACACGGTTAATAAACCAACACAGTTATTTTTATTCATGCAGATAAACTGCACTAAAATGCGCCTGATACAGACTGAATGAATGAATGAATGAATGAATGAGGAAATGAGAGAGCGCTGTGTTAGAGGGAGGAGACTGAGAGAAGAAAACCTGCTCCCGACCAGGTTAGGTTCACAGGCTCAGTTACTGTAGTAACTGACTCTGAGGTTAAGTTCCCTCTCTTTCGGAAAAAGAAAACCCAGAGTTACCCTCATCTCAGGGTTAACTAAAAATTCTGAAACTGATCCAACATCTCTTAAAACACTTAAAAAATACTAAACATGCTAATCTTCATGAATTATTAATCTCTTTATTTATTAGATTGCATTAGCTCTGCCTACTCAGTCTGCCTTTGGGTCCTTATCCCTGTTGCCCTCATAGACTGTATGTTGCCCTGCATAACCAGCTGTGACTTTATTTAGAAAATTCATTCTTCAATTTTTTTAATTGCAATTATGATTTTATTTTACTCACTTGTGTGGACAGATGTTACAGTTGGCTTGGTTATTCTTCCATTTTTAAGTTGTGCAGAAACCTGGAGAGGTGTTGGTGGAGTGTCCGGTACATTATAGAGTTCCTTAGTAATTCAGAAAAATGTTTACATTTTAAAATGCTATGATTACATTTTAAAGTTCATAATTCCATTCACTAAAGCTGAAAACACAACATATATTTGTCTGAGTTGTAAAAAGTAGCTGTTTACCTCCTCATCAGAGTTATCCATTCTGGGTACGCCCTCAGCCTTCCCAAACTTCCAGATTATTCAAACTGCTTCTCACTGTGAATTATAAAAAAGAACCCTGTAACACCATCTTCCCCAAAAACTATCCATATTACAAAGAAATCACACAGCTAAGTGCAGCTTACTCTGCATCCTGCTAGACTACAATATAGACCAAAACAAACCAAACAATAGTGTAATCAGACCACTATAGGGAGCCTTAAAAGGACAGATAGAACATGCAGAGTCATGCCTCTGTTTTAGGCTCTGGAAAGCAATCATTACTTAACGTTTAACGAAAAGAAAAATAACAGTCACTGACAAATTAATTGTTGCTTACCTTTGTAGATTATTCATTTTACACATATTGTTCTTTTATCTGGGGATTTTTGTCTACTGTGGATGCCATATTCTGTTATAGTTTAAGTACTAGTCCTGAGGATGAAGCTTAGCACTTCCCTGTCATTGCAAAAGCCTGTTGCAAGTGTCTCCTTTTATTCTGCCAAGTGAAGTCACTTTCTGTTTGGTTTCTCAGAAATAGATCAGCAGGTTTTCAGTAAACTGAACCTACTGGTGTACGCCCTCTGCTGGAGGGAGAGTAGGAGAGTCTTTTGACTTTTTCTAATCATGTCCATGTGAGACGTATGATAAAAAAACAATATAAAAAACTAGAACTGCAAGCAGTTATGTCGGGGCCTAAGCCACCCACGCCAGTCGCCCCCAATGCCCCGGGGAGCGCGCGAAAGTGGAACCCGAAGACTGGCGGCGGGGAGGCAAACGTCGGTAAATATCGAGAGGTGTGAGCCCGAGGTCTGCGGTACGTCCCCGTTGCAAACGTAGCGGTCAACAGTTCACCTCCATGCATATACAGACAACCTTAAAGAATGCTCTACAATAAAGGAGACCCAAACTCGGTACAGGAGACAGCAGAGAGAAATGAGAGAGTGACCGAGAGGGTGGAGGGGGGAGGCAGGTGTGGCGGTTGAAGGAGCAGGGGAGGTGGTCATGTTGTGGGTTAAAAAAAGCCCGCCAAATTTGGTACAGAGCATCGTAGTGGGATGTTGAACAAGGATCTCAAGTTATTTGCTGATAACATTTAATTTGGCCGAGATATGATATGATACGTGTGTGGTAGCTAGGTAGGAAAATTAGTTTGGTCGCCAAATGCGCACACTTTAACGTAGCAAAATTCTTTGAGTAACTTTTGGTCAGGTCCATCTGGAGATGCTGCCTACCAGGTTTCATGCTGATCCGTCGCACGGCCTAGGACGAGTTAGAAAAAGTTGGCTTTTGCGCATTGTGCGATATTGTGAAAAATATTTTAAGCAGAAAGGAGCGTGGCCTAGATCATGTGTTTCAGCTTGATTCAAGAAACACGTGGACACGTTTGGTTTTCTAATGTGCGATGTGTAATGTGGGAGTTAAAGGCAAAAAAACATTATAGCGCCACCTAGTGGTCCACATGTGTAATTTTTGGTAGGTGTTGTCCATGACCCATTGTCCATCTACCCTGTAAATTTAAAGTTGTTCACATTAGTGTAAGTGGTGAATCTAGACTTGGGTCCCATAGGCCACGCCCACTTTGACCCCTCAGTACCCCACTCGAGGGTTGGCCTCAAGAGTGGCCCAAAATGGTACCCATCAAATTTTGTAAAAATCAGATGAGCGGTTCATGAGATATAAACTTTTTGTACTTGTAGCGCCCCCTAGTGACTAATCTTCGTAAAATGCGTGAGCGACCTCCAGAGGGTCACGGCAAACAAGAATCTAAAGTTTGGTGTTTGGTGGTTGGTATTTTGGCCGAGATACGGCAAAGTTGGTGTTCATAGTTAGCTACACAAATTTGTTTGTGCGTAATATGCGCAATTTTTATCCTATCGAAATTATTTTCATTAACTTTTTGTCTGGCCCATCTCGAGATGCTACCTGTTAAATTTCGTGCCGATCGGTCACACGGTCTAGGAGGAGTTCGAAAATGTAGGTTTTTGATAAATCGCGATTTTTCACGCATAAAAGTTTAGGCGGAAATGGGCGTGGCCTAAATCAGGAGATTCAGCGGGATCCAGGGAACGCGTGGATGTTTGGTTTTTGAATGTCCAGTGTGCAGTGTGGGAGTTATAGGGCCAAACGCGTTTTTTTCTGCTATAGCGCCACCTAGTGGTGGAACTGGGTGAATTGTTGCGCCTGAGGTCCTTGCGGAGATTGGGACCAGTCCTGAAAATGGCAGCCCCCCCCCACCATGTACGGTTTAGGCTGTAGTCGGAGTTTTAGGCGGAGAAAAATAATGTATTGTATTCTATTGTTTCAAACATTGCTGCCGGTTGATTGTGGGCAACAATACAGTCGTGGTTAGCTCGCCGAAACTCTGTTGTCGAAGTTGCTAGGTGGCTCGGCAACATTAGCTAATGTCCGCTAACATACAGTACAGGCTAACTACAGCCAGTTAGCTTTGTGTGTAATGTTACAAAAACCCACCCAGCTCGTAGGAGTGAAGCTTAATATTTCATTCAATACAATTACGGTACAAAAGGAGCACTAACGCCACAGGTCTTATGTTGACAACGTGAACGCAGACTCTGAAGGTAGTCGTAATATTTGCCTGGCAGGCTAGGCTAACATTGTTGCGCTAACGTTTGCAAACGTCGGTGTAGCTAGCTGTCTAAACTTGTGCAAAGCCGAACAACATCCCCGTCCAAGCTGTGTTTCACTTTGCCTCCAATATTATCATACACATAATAAAGACATCTGGACTCGGTCGAGACCAATTGGCAAGACCAGTGGCAGAAACAAGTCCAAGTCCAAATACCACTGAGTCTGAGACAAGTACGAGATCATAGAAAAACTGTCTGGTACTACACCCCTGAACGTTATCATGCTAGCTATAATAACTTAGTAGTAACCGAGGCAAAGTTATGTATTAATAATATTTGCTAAATTTACTTGACCTCACATAAAATTGAGTAGTCATTTGCGCTCCAGTTTGTTCTTTTCACATTCAGCTCCCATACTTTTCTCCTTTTTGGTTCACGGGGGAACTTGTGAAATCTTTTGCCGCTTCCCGGTCTTGCATAGCAGCCAAATGCGCAACAGTTGGGTATTGTTTCTGAGTTTTGTCATTTTAACAATAATTTACAAAATGTTTCCATTATTCCCTGCACTATGTCAATGGGAATCAGATGAATGTTGGTATCCAACATGGAGTCCACGAAACACGTGACCACCTTGGAACCAATCGCATAATGGGATAGCTCAGAACATTTGATTCCCTAGTTGGCCATACTCTCTAAATAAAGGGCTCTAGTCGGGACTATCGCCGTCCCTTTTGACACAGTTATGTTAAGGAAAAGGTCGTGGGTGGGCGTACGGTTCCGTTACACGTGGGAACTACGGGACGGTTGGGTTTAGGAAAGGGTCGTGGGTGGGCGTACGGTTCCGTTACACGCGGGAGGAAAGAAAAAAACAACTATATAGCAAGCGTGACAAGCGGGACGTGAACCCCGCTCTCCTGGGTGAAAGTCCTGTGTTTGGGTTAGGGTTAGTTACATAAAACAAAAGATGTGCTCAATTCAAATTCACTACATATATTGTACAGTTCCTTAATATTGCCATTCATTACATATTGTGTGGAAATATGGGGAAACATGTACAAAACAATCACTAACCCTATTTTTATATTACAAAAGAGAGCAATAAGACTCATTAACAGAGCAGAATACCTTGAACCAACAAACAGATTATTTATAAACTCACACACACTTAAATTTAGAGACTTGGTGTCAAAACTATGCAAATAATGTATAAAGTCAAAAATAGGGTGGTTCCAGAGTCTATCCAGAAGCAGTTTCAGATTAGGATAATGTGCATGTTCACAAAGATAAAGATTAGAACAAATGTAAAACAAAGATGTATATCAGAAAGAAATTGTCATTGGTCAGCTGTCAAAAAAGCGCTTGATGTGGGGTATTTTTTTCAGAAAGTTAAACTTTTTTCCTTTTCACTAAGACGCTCTGAGCTGCAGAAAAAAAGGTTGGTGGTGTCGTTTTAAAAAGTGCTCACGACTATTTTGAAAACACGGTTTACTCCACAGGATTATAATGTCAAACACACGCTGGCAGCTTAAAAAATGACGCCAAGTGTGAACATTGCCTTATGTCTTCTACCAGAGCAGAAACTTTGGTTTCACATCCTCAGAGCTTGGGATAAGTCTACCTCGTATTGTCTTTAGACTTTATCTCTGATAATCTAATCAATCAGTCAATCAATCAATCAATCAATCAATCAATCAATCAATCAATCAATCAATCAATCAATCAATCAATCAATGGGATTGTTACTTCCAGAACCACATTGGTGAGTTCTATTATGAATTATTCTTATGGCTCTTTTTTGCAGTATAGATAGTTGACATATATAAGTATTGCTACAAACCTCTCTCATGTAGTGAATTGTCTCATCATGGAGTAAAATGTGATCCAGCAGTGTTTAAAACTAAAACTGTCTTAGCAAGTATTACTCACGTTGCCATGGTAACAGCTTCCCAGGAGTTGAGGATGGAGCACCTTGTAAGTTTTCTGGAAGAAGAAGTCAGAGATCAACCACAGTGAGTTTGATATGTGGGGGGGTCAGGGGGCTCTAAGATACATCAGTTACATCCCTGCTTTATGACATCACTTTAATCTGAGTTAATCACTTCTTCTTGAGAGAAACCATAACATACACTTTATCTCTTTATGTTTTCACAGAAAAAAAATATACACTTAAAACCGGCTGTTTCCCATTTAAACAGATAATTATGATTCAAAATTATAAATGATTTTAATCTGACATTAAGTAATTCATCATGTGTGAGGTTTCCGTAGCCTCCATGGAATCTTGTCTCTTGGTTCCATCTTAAAAAGAAAGTTAAGTCTTATAGATGTTCGAGCAACAAAACTGGACCGTCTGGAGGGTCCAGCACAGTTAAGGTCGTTATATCTGAGGGCCATTGCCGGGGCGTGACGAACAAGCGACACGAAAATTGCAAAGTAATCCAAAACTATTTACTTCAGCAGCGATGCAAATTTGCGACTTCTTTTTTTTTCAATGAAAGTTTCTGATATTCCTGCCAGTTCATCTAGCGTGTCGATGGGCCAGCTGCTGAAGAGAGAGAGAAAGTGACGAGCAGTCGGAGCAGAGGAGAGTTAACGTTAATCGGTGAAGATATCAAGTGATTGTAGGCTACAGCCACTTTGATCACAAATAAATGCTGCATCTCCTCAAAACCACCAGATGTGTTCAGTGTCTTGTTTCCCCGGCTGCTGAGTGGAGGGACGGGGGTACGCGCTGGAGACTCCAACCCTGGTTCCCCCAGAAGCAGGAACAACTAGCTTACTGTAAGCTATTTATTGAGTTTCTTTTTAGCAAAATACTCTGTGATTTTAATTCCCTCTGGAAAACAGTGTTGCATATGTCTTTTATTATGAAAGGTAAGAATCTCTGGTAAATGCTGCCTTAACAAGGTTGAAAGGAGTGATAAAGTTTTCTGTCTGTACAGTCTGTAGGTCAGACAGTAGCCTCTTTTGCTTTATCACCACGTAATATTCACGTTCTGTGTGAAAGTCAAGCAAGGATCATCGAGGAGGGTCTCCCCTCTACTTCTACTTCCTCTACTACAAGTTATTATTGTTGGTTTGAGCAGCCTCAGACCCAAACTGCTGTGATTAATCATGCAGTCAGCTGTTGTTGGTGAGGCGGCGGCTGTAAGTAATGACTAAATGAGCACCTTCAGTAGACTGTGGCAGTGAAATACTCTGCCCTCATCACCCAGCTCTTTTCTTCTCAATTTTATTAGCACTAGCCGCGCTAAAATAACCTGTTAACACGTATCATAGTGCAGCAATAATAACCTCCTCAATCATATTTTAAAAGTCACGTCAGGGCCGTAATTCATCTCTATGCAAATATGCCGGTGTCAGCCCATTAGTGTGTCACTGCTGCTGCTGCTGCTGTGACACAGGGGTTCTTATATTTAAATGCATCCGTCCGTCGCTCTCTTCTTATAAAACACAAAGAATTATAGCAACTATTAGGCTAACATATGGACAGCATGCACTCTGCAAATAAAAAGGCAGCAGATAAAGTGGCAGGGTCAGTGCCGGAGCAAACACTTAGGAAATGGCAGCGGAGTAATAGATTGTGTCCGGGCTGGAAATCAAAGCCTGATTATACATTCATTTGGGTGGGGGCTCCCTGGTATAACCCCCTCTAACTCTAGACAAAATCAGATAATATAATATTATATAATATTTGCATTCTGTGTGAAAGTGGTGGTGAAAACTGTGCTGGAGCGTCCAGCACAGTTAGAGGTGTTAAACATTTCACATTAATGGCCATTTATCAAACAAATTAACACTTCACTACCTCTTCTTTTCTTTAGTTTTTTAGGGACACCTTTGAAAGGCCTGTTGGTCTCAGGAGCAGAGCAGTAGCTGATGTAACAAACATAAAGAGAGACTGATTCAGTAGAAAAACATCCAACCTGTGATACATACCTGTGTTTTTGTAGTCCTGGTTAACCCAGAAAGATGTCCAGAGAAATGGATCTGAAGTTCATGAAGCTGTTGACCCACAGAATATATAGAAACTGTCTGGAAGAAAGAAAATAATGAATCATTATAGTAAAGTAGTACATTCGTATGTTCAGTTTTTATGTCAAATACATTTTCCTCATATCTGATGTGTCTCCAGATCTTATCATTTTAAAGTATTTCCAGTTTCAAAGTGTTCTTACCTGTAATGTTGGTCTGTGATGCCGAGGAGGCAGAGAGCAGTTTATATAGCAGCAGAGAGGGAGGAGGATGCTTGGGTTTAACTAATTAATATAATAAAGAAATAAACTAAAACAGGTGAGGAAGAGAGGGAGGAGAGATCTGTGGTCACATGGTTTCAAAGAAAGAGTTTGACTTCAAACACACACACACACACACACACACACACACACACACACACACACACACACACACACACACACACACACACACACACACACACACACACACCCATGTAAATAATCAGGACTTTTAGCATGTATAGAGCCAGCATATTTCGACCAGACTCCATGTAAATAATCAGGACTTTTAGCGTGTATAGAGCCAGCATATCTCCACCAGACTCCATGTAAATAATCAGGACTTTTAGCGTGTATAGAGCCAGCATATCTCCACCAGACTCCATGTAAATAATCAGGACTTTTAGCGTGTATAGAGCCAGCATATCTCCACATGTAAATGGGTGAATTAAGGGTTTATTTCAACCAAACCAGAGTGGTGATTGTTGGAACAGTGGAAAGATGAACCAAGACGGCTTTTGATAGTTTTATTTAGTTTCTGTCCACTTTGAATGAAGTGTGTTTAATGATGATAAAAGTCCTGATTATTTACATGGAGTCTGGTGTAGTTTGGTGATGGTGATTTCGGGGCTGTTTCATGTTAAACTAAAAGGATCTTACTCTTTAACTAAAAGGTCTATCTCTGTAGGGATCTATCCCATAATGTTGTCAAGACACTTAGAATAATAATCTGAGTCTGTCAGCAGCAACAACAGAACTCTTAGTCGACGCAAACTGCTGCTGAACATTAGTCCAATAACTTCCTGTATATTGCAGCTTGTTTTGTCAAATTTCAAAGATTGTTCCCATCCATCATTTAGACACAAAAACATGGGAAAATAGGGTGCGGGTTGAAAAAAAAAAAGATTTATGTGGGGGGTGTTGTTGAAAATCCGTTACATTCCATACTGTAAAATCTCTGAATGAATCCTCTCATTTCTTTTAAATGGTATAATTTGTATCGTAAATTATAACACTGTTTAAGTTTCTGAAGATTGAGCTGCATGAACCTACCTTGAACCATTCCTCATTTCCTCTGGAGCCTCTCTCTTAGATCAGGACGTGACAGTGTCAGTATCAGTATTAGAACTTTGACCTTCATAATATCATGAACCTGATTATCTTATCACTGACTTCCCAACTCTGTGTCACACACAGAGACACATAGAGACCCCCCCCATAGGTATTTTGTTGAAGATTAAATGTCACATGATTTAACAGAAACAGATTGACTACACACACACACACACACACACACACACACACACACACACACACACACACACATCTGTGATGTTGCAAAATTACTAAAATATATTCAGTATAAAACCCTTCATCCTGACTACCTTTGTCATTTCTCACAACACAAAAAGTGTCCTTTAGTGTCTCAGTCAGACTCAGGGGGCTTTCAACTAATTCCATCGGCAGCAATATTCCACCCTCTAGCACCCAATAACACACCTTGGGACTCTAGGTGTTACTTTCACACTCTGTTTGTTTTTCAAAGATTATTTTTGGGGCATTTTGGCCTTCAATTGACAGTTTAAAGTTAAGTTGTAGACAGGAAATGGGGGAGATGGAGGGGGAAGATATGCAGCAAAGGGCCACAGGTCGGACTCAAACCCTAGGACGCTGCGGTAAGGACTGAGCCTAAGTTCATGGGGCGTACGCTCCACCAGGTGAGCTGTGTCAATGTGCAGGGTAAAACTACTTAGTTAAGCTGAGGGACAGATCAAAGACTATTCTCACCCTAACCACAGCCCGGTCTCACCCCAACCACAGCCTGTTCTCACCCTAACCACAGCCTGTTCTCACCCTAACCACAGCCCGTTCTCACCCTAACCACAGCCTGTTCTCACCCTAACCACAGCCCGTTCTCACCCCAACCACAGCCTATTCTCACCCTAACCACAGCCCGTTCTCACCCTAACCACAGCCCGTTCTCACCCTAACCACAGCCCGTTCTCACCCTAACCACAGCCTGTTCTCACCCTAACCACAGCCCGTTCTCACCCTAACCACAGCCTGTTCTCACCCTAACCACAGCCCGTTCTCACCCTAACCACAGCCTGTTCTCACCCTAACCACAGCCCGTTCTCACCCTAACCACAGCCCGGTCTCACCCCAACCACAGCCCGTTCTCACCCCAACCACAGCCTGTTCTCACCCCAACCACAGCCTGTTCTCACCCCAACCACAGCCTGTTCTCACCCCAACCACAGCCTGTTCTCACCCCAACCACAGCCTGTTCTCACCCCAACCACAGCCCATTCTCACCCCAACCACAGCCTGTTCTCACCCTAACCACAGCCCGTTCTCACCCTAACCACAGCCTGTTCTCACCCTAACCACAGCCCGTTCTCACCCCAACCACAGCCTGTTCTCACCCTAACCACAGCCTGTTCTCACCCTGTTCTCACCCCAACCACCGCCTTCTGACCCCAACCACAGACTGTTCTCACCCCACTCCCCTCCGTAAGGCGTTTCAGGTTTCTCAGCACCAGTACCAGCAGGTTCAGAGGAAGCTTCTTTCCTGCAGCTGTCACCCTACTGAACTCTAGCTCTGCATCCCGGTGACAACCAACCAACTATACATATCTGTACATGTTGTTCATACATTGTTCATATTACATAGCCATATTTATTCTGCTCTCATAAGGTAACTGCTAATACACTGCACATATTTATATTTAATGTATATTACTCTAAACCACCTTCTGTAAACCAACTGTATAATACTGTCTACACTGCACTATATTTCTAGTCCTGTCTATGCACCACCTGTCTATACTTGTATATACTTTGTATAATGCATTGCACTTTTTGCACTTCTGGTTGGACACACACTGCATTTTGTGGTCTTTGTACTTGTACTCTGCCCTATGACAATAAAGTTGAATATAATCTAATCTAGTTGGATCATAGGAGTAAAGGGCAGATATGAGTCATAAAGTCATTATCTCAAACACTGCTTTACTCTCCTTTCCCTTTCTGTCACAGCTGACACTTTCACTTTTGCTCACTGTAGGATAATTAAATATAAGGTGAGAATAAACAGTAATCAGGTATCTGAAATGTACATATGTAGGTCTAACATATACATGTTAAAATACATCAGTACAAATATTACCATTCATTCTTCAATAATAGGTGAAGCCTTTCCTTACCTCAACTGAAGGAAACTCTTGAGGCCGACTGATGTACAGCACAGATGCATTCTGGGATAGGAGAAACAAGCCCCCGCTTTTCTGAGCTGCATTTCGTTTAAAGTTAAGTTGTAGACATGAAATGGGGGAGATGGAGGTGGAAGATATGCAGCAAAGGGCCACAGGTCGGACTCAAACCCTAGGACGCTACGGTAAGGACTGAGCCTAAGTTCATGGGGCGTACGCTCCACCAGGTGAGCTGTGTCAATGTGCAGGGTAAAACTACTTAGTTAAGCTGAGGGACAGATCAAAGACTATTCTCACCCTAACCACAGCCCGGTCTCACCCCAACCACAGCCTGTTCTCACCCCAACCACAGCCTGTTCTCACCCGAACCACAGCCTGTTCTCACCCTAACCACAGCCTGTTCTCACCCCAACCACAGCCTGTTCTCACCCCAACCACAGCCTGTTCTCACCCTAACCACAGCCTGTTCTCACCCCAACCACAGCCTGTTCTCAACCCAACCACAGCCCGTTCTCACCCTAACCACAGCCTGTTCTCACCCCAACCACAGCCTGTTCTCACCCTAACCACAGCCTGTTCTCACCCTAACCACAGCCTGTTCTCACCCCAACCACAGCCCGTTCTCACCCTAACCACAGCCCGTTCTCACCCTAACCACAGCCTGTTCTCACCCCAACCACAGCCCGGTCTCACCCCAACCACAGCCTGTTCTCACCCCAACCACAGCCCGTTCTCACCCCAACCACAGCCCGTTCTCACCCCAACCACAGCCCGTTCTCACCCCAACCACAGCCCGTTCTCATTCTAACCACAGCCCGTTCTCACCCCAACCACAGCCCGTTCTCACCCCAACCACAGCTTGTTCTCACCCCAACCACCGCCTTCTGACCCCAACCACAGCCCGTTCTCACCCCAACCACAGCCCGTTTTCACCCCAACCACAGCTTGTTCTCACCCCAACCACAGCCTTTTCTCACCCTAACAACAGCCTGTTCTGACCCTGTTCTCACCCCAACCACAGCCTGTTCTCACCCCAACCACAGCCTGTTCTCACCCCAACCACCGCCTTCTGACCCCAACCACAGCCCGTTCTCACCCCAACCACAGCCCGTTCTCACCCCAACCACAGACTGTTCTCACCCCACTCCCCTCCGTAAGGCGTTTCAGGTTTCTCAGCACCAGTACCAGCAGGTTCAGAGGAAGCTTCTTTCCTGCAGCTGTCACCCTACTGAACTCTAGCTCTGCATCCCGGTGACAACCAACCAACTATACATATCTGTACATGTTGTTCATACATTGTTCATATTACATAGCCATATTTATTCTGCTCTCATAAGGTAACTGCTAATACACTGCACATATTTATATTTAATGTATATTACTCTAAACCACCTTCTGTAAACCAACTGTATAATACTGTCTACACTGCACTATATTTCTAGTCCTGTCTATGCACCACCTGTCTATACTTGTATATACTTTGTATAATGCATTGCACTTTTTGCACTTCTGGTTGGACACACACTGCATTTTGTGGTCTTTGTACTTGTACTCTGCCCTATGACAATAAAGTTGAATATAATCTAATCTAGTTGGATCATAGGAGTAAAGGGCAGATATGAGTCATAAAGTCATTATCTCAAACACTGCTTTACTCTCCTTTCACTTTCTGTCACAGCTGACACTTTCACTTTTGCTCACTGTAGGATAATTAAATATAAGGTGAGAATAAACAGTAATCAGGTATCTGAAATGTACATATGTAGGTCTAACATATACATGTTAAAATACATCAGTACAAATATTACCATTCATTCTTCAATAATAGGTGAAGCCTTTCATTACCTCAACTGAAGGAAACTCTTGAGGCCGACTGATGTACAGCACAGATGCATTCTGGGATAGGAGAAACAAGCCCCCGCTTTTCTGAGCTGCATTTCGTTGTCTTTGTACTTGCACAATGACAATAAAGTTCAATCTAATGTAATAATCACTTGAGGCTAGAAGGGATACAGGAACACCGACAACAGTTTAGTTACAAGCACCAAAACGGCAAGTTAAGTTTAGGAAAAAAAGGGTTAAAACACTCCCGAGGTATGAGCACGCGCTTCCTGGGTGAAAGTATTAACATTCTATTAATAGATTATATGTTGTGAGATTTTTAGTAATGTTGCGTAACTTCTGTCCGTAGCTGTATCCCTTCTAGCCACAACCCGGTACGTCCCGTACAGATGCTGAAGGGTGCTTTGTGCGTCAGCAGTGTCGGCGCTATGGTGGGCCGTGCCCCCCCTAGCGGTCATTGATGCCCCTCCTACTACAGGCCATGGTGTGGCAAAAAATATCCATTTTAGTTAATTTAATATTAAATGTGCAAACTGTAACTTTAAATAAAAAGAAATTAATGGGGAGAAGGCATCATTTTAGTTGTGCATGCATAGCAGGTTACTAGGCTTGGTCAATGGTCAAGTTTACTCAGTGGCCCTCGAATGCCCCACCATAGTGCCGACACTGGTTGAGCTGCAGCGCCATCCATTTCAAGTTGTTGGTTGGAATCGAAAATAGAACTAACAGTTTGTCCGTCCTCATTGGCAGTTAGCCTAATTATTGACAACAAATGGATTTACGAAAATGGCTTAGACCTCTTCAGCCTCTTCCAGCAGCAGACTCTGACAATCCGGCCACCACCACCAGTACAGCCACGGTCTCTGATTTTTGATCATTATTGGTGCTTATTTCTTAGAACTTAATCAGAACAGGTGAAAGTGCTTGAAATATAACAATTTCCATCCATCTTCGTCCGCTTATCCGGTATCGGGTCGCGGGGGTAGCAGCTCCAGCAGGGGGCCCCAAACTTCCCTTTCCCGAGCCACATTAACCAGCTCCGACTGGGGGATCCCGAGGCGTTCCCAGGCCAGGTTAGAGATATAATCCCTCCACCTAGTCCTGGGTCTTCCCCGAGGCCTTCTCCCAGCTGGACGTGTCTGGAACACCTCCCTAGGGAGGCGCCCAGGGGGCATCCTTACCAGATGCCCGAACCACCTCAACTGGCTCCTTTCAATGCAAAGGAGCAGCGGCTCTACTCTGAGCAACTCACGGATGACTGAGCTTCTCACCCTATCTCTAAGGGAGACGCCAGCCACCCTCCTGAGGAAACCCATTTCGGTCGCTTGTACCCTGGATCTTGTTCTTTCGGTCATGACCCAGCCTTCATGACCATAGGTGAGGGTAGGAAGGAAAACTGACCGGTAGATTGAGAGCTTTGCCTTCTGGCTCAGCTCTCTTTTCGTCACAACGGTGCGATAAATTGAATGCAATACCGCACCCGCTGTGCCGATTCTCCGGCCAATCTCCCGCTCCATTGTCCCCTCACACGCGAACAAGACCCCAAGGTACTTGAACTCCTTCACTTGGGGTAAGGACTCATTCCCTACCTGGAGAAGGCACTCCATCGGTTTCCTGCTGAGAACCATGGCCTCCGATTTAGAGGTGCTGATCCTCATCCCAGCCGCTTCACACTCGGCTGCGAACCGATCCAGTGCTGAAGGTCACAGGCCGATGATGCCATCAGGACCACATCATCTGCAAAAAGCAGCGATGAGATCCCCAGCCCACCGAACTGCAACCCCCCTCCACCCCGACTACGCCTCGATATCCTGTCCATAAATACTACGAACAGAATTGGTGACAAAGCGCAGCCCTGGCGGAGGCCAACTTTCACTTGAAACGAGTCCGACTTACTGCCGAGAACCCAGACACAGCTCTCGCTTTGGTCGTACAGAGATTGGATGGCCCTGAGAAGGGACCCCCTCACCCCATACTCCCCCAGCACCTCCCACAGTATCTCCCGGGGTACCCGGTCATACGCCTTCTCCAGACCCACAAAGCACATGTAGACCGGTTGGGCATACTCCCAGGCTCCCTCCAGGATCCTTGCGAGAGTAAAGAGCTGGTCCGTTGTTCCACGACCAGGACGGAATCCTCATTGTTCCTCTTCAACCTGAGGTTCGACTATCGACCGAACCCTCCTTTCCAGCACCTTGGAGTAGACTTTACCGGGGAGGCTGAGAAGTGTGATACCCCTGTAATTGGCACACACCCTCTGGTCCCCCTTTTTGAAAAGGGGAACCACCACCCCGGTCTGCCACTCCTTAGGCACCGTCCCAGACTTCCACGCAATGTTGAAGAGGCGTGTCAACCAAGACAACCCCTCCACACCCAGAGCTTTAAGCATTTCCGGACGGATCTCATCAATCCCTGGAGCTTTGCCACTGTGGAGTTGTTTAACCACCTCAGCAACTTCCACCAGGGAAATTGACGACAATCCCCCATCATCCTCCAGCTCTGCCTCTACCATAGAGGGCGTATTAGTCGGATTTAGGAGTTCCTCAAAGTGCTCCTTCCACTGCCCTATTACCTCCTCAGTTGAGGTCAACAGCGTCCCATCCTTACTGTACACAGCTTGGATGGTTCCCCGCTTCCCCCTCCTGAGGTGGCGAACGGTTTTCCAGAAGCACCTTGGTGCCGACCGAAAGTCCTTCTCCATGTCTTCTCCGAACTTCTCCCACACCTGCTGCTTTGCTTCTTTCACGGCAGAGGCTGCAGCCCTTCGGGCCCTTCGGTACCTTGCAACTGCCTCCGGAGCCCTCCGGGATAACATATCCCGGAAAGACTCCTTCTTCAGTCGGACGGCTTCCCTGACCACCGGTGTCCACCACGGTGTTCGTGGGTTACCGCCCCTTGAGGCACCCAAGACCCTAAGACCACAGCTCTTCGCCACAGCTTCAGCAATGGAAACTTTGAACATTGTCCACTCGGGTTCAATGCCCCCAGCCTCCACAGGGATGCACAAAAAGCTCCGCCGGAGGTGTGAGTTGAAAGTCTGTCGGACAGGGGCCTCCTCCAGACGTTCCCAATTTACCCGCACTACCCGTTTGGGCTTACCAGGTCTGTCCAGAGTCTTCCCCCACCCTCTGACCCAACTCACCACCAGATGGTGATCGGTTGACAGCTCCGCCCCTCTCTTCACCCGAGTGTCCAAAACATACGGCCTCAGATCAGATGAAACGATTATAAAATCGATCATTGACCTTTGGCCTAGGGTGCTCTGGTACCAGGTACACTTATGAGCATCCCTATGTTCGAACATGGTGTTCGTTATAGACAATCCATGACTAGCACAGAAGTCCAACAACAAACAACCACTCTGGTTTAGATCAGGGAGGCCGTTCCTCCCAATCACGCCTCTCCATGTGTCTCCATCATTGCCCACGTGCACGTTGAAGTCCCCCAGCAGAACGATGGAGTCTCCCACTGGAGCCCCATACAGGACTCCATTCAAGGTCTCCAAGAAGGCCGAATACTCCGAACTCTTGTTTGGTGCATATGCACAAACAAGAGTCAGAGTTTTCCCCCCCACCAGCCGCAGGCGTAGGGAGGCGACCCTCTCGTCCACCGGGGTAAACTCCAACATAGCGGCACTCAACCGGGGGCTTGTGAGTATCCCCACACCCGCCCGGCGCCTCACACCCTGGGCAACTCCGGAGAAGAAAAGAGTCCAACCCCTATCCAGGAGTACGGTTCCAGAACCGAGACTGTGCGTAGAGGTAAGCCCCACCAGATCTAACCGGTAGCGCTCCACCTCCCGCACCAGTTCCGGTTCCTTCCCCCACAGAGAGGTGACATTCCACGTCCCCAGAGCCAGCGTCTGCTGCCCGGGTCTGGTCCGTCGAGGCCCCTGACCTTCACTGCCACCCATGTGGCAATGCACCCGACCCCAGCGGTTCCTCCCACAGGTGGTGGGCCCATGGGCTGGAGAGATGGATGCCACGTAGCTTTTTCGGGCTGTGCCCGACCGGGCTCCGTGGCAAACCCGGCCACCAGACGCTCGCCAACGAGCCCTCCGTCTGGGCCTGGCTCCAGACGGGGGCCCCGGGCTTCCTCCGGGCAGGGTCACTCCATCCCTTCCTCGATCTCTCATAGGGTTTTTGAACAATATAACAATTTGCGTTGCGTTAAAATATTTCTCAAACGGCAGTGCCCCCCCACCAATGATCCAATGCCCCTCCAGTTGATCTGCTCTGGCGCCGACTGCGTCGGTATCTGCCGCTGAGAGCAACTGACCAAGAGTTCGTATTTGAAAGGTTGGATATGAGAATAGGTTGTTTTGAACAGTTTAAACACACACATTTGTAAAGAACAGTAATAACTCTAGGACTGTTTGTTAAAAGGGAGTATCAGACACGTAGTTGGATCATATAAAGGCGTAAACGGCAGATACAGTAGATATACTTTATTGATCCCCAAGGGGAAACACAAGATATGAGTCTTAAAGTCGTTATCTCAAACACTGCTTTACTTTACTCTCCTTTCACTTTCTGTCACAGCTGACACTTTCACTTTTGCTCACTGCAGGGTGATTAAATATAAGATGTGAATAAAACAGTAATCAGACATCTAAAAATGTACAAATGTAGGTATAACATATACATGTTGAAAGGAACACGCAGACTTATTGGGACTTTGTCTTATTCCCCGTAACCCCCAGAGTTAGATAAGTCCATACATACCCTTCTCATCTCCGTGCGTGCTGTAAGGCTGTCTGACGGCTCCACCGGTAGCTTAGCCTAGCACAGAACATGCAGGTGAATGGTTCCAGTAATCCTACTGCTCCCAATAAGTGACCAAATAACTCCAACATGTTCCTATTTCCATGTTGTGATTTGTAGAGTCACAGCGTGTACAAAAACGCTGTGTCTGTGTCTTCTAACCGTAAACAAACCGGGAACTATATTCTCAGGCGGAAGAATATAGTACTTGGGCGGAATGATCTGCTTTGCAGCAAGCCTGTCTGAGAATATAGTTCCCGGTTTGTTTACGGGTGTGATGTAATCAACAATCAAAAACCAGATGTAATCAAGCGGTGGGTTATATTTGCCTGTTGTTGTAGGACTAAACCAAACACATTGTTGGAAAGGTCATATTCTGGAGAGTGACATATGTCAGTCAGAAGAGGAAACATCACTCCTGCTTTGACCTCTAACCCTTCAACCCTGTACATGTTTGAAAGCTTGTTATTTAGCAACAGGAGATGCTACAACATATGACCAGCTGCGCCAACTTCTACTTATGAGAAATACCCCAATGTATTTTAAATTACTTACACTTTACTTACAAAAATAAATAAAAAACTGGAAAATTGTGTCCGTATATACAAATCATCAATAGGTTTAATTTTGTGACTATTTCACGAACTGCTGTGAGACTGAGTTGGGTAGACCCAGAGTCAGTGTAGTCTGCAGTGCTAATTTAAGGGCATTAAAGGCTTGTGTAGCTTCAGAGGTCCATACAACATCATCTTGTGACTGCATGTTTTTTACTATGTATGACAGCAATAGGAGCATATTCCCAAAAAGGACAAGACTTATTCCTTGGTGATGGGTTTGGGAATGTTCTGGATAGCTTCTGTGTGCTTCTATGTGTTTGGGTGAGATGGATTTGCCATCAACTGTGATCCAACACATTCTGACTCCCATTGCGTCAGAAAGTGATGCTTGGTCAGGTGTCTTTGGCGTTTGTTATTGACGCAAAAAGTCTTCGTTAGCGTCATATTTAGAGGCGCTTGGAATCACTTTTTGACGCTCTTTTGACGGTACTCTTTACCGTTGTCTTTCTTCATACTACTCTCTACCGTCGTCTTTCTTCATACTACTCTCTACCGTCGTCTCTCTACATACTACTCTCTACCGTCGTCTCTTTACATACTACTCTCTACTGTTGTCTCTCTACATACTACTCTCTACCGTCGTCTCTCTACATACTACTCTACTGTTGTCTCTCTACATACTACTCTACTGTTGTCTCTCTACATACTACTCTACTGTTGTCTCTCTACATACTACTCTCTACTGCTGTCTCTCTACATACTACTCTACTGTTGTCTCTCTACATACTACTCTCTACTGCTGTCTCTCTACATACTACTCTCTACCGTCGTCTCTCTTCAAACTACTCTCTACCGTCGTCTCTCTACATACTACTCTCTACTGTTGTCTCTCTTCATACTACTCTACTGTTGTCTCTCTACATACTACTCTCTACTGCTGTCTCTCTACATACTACTCTCTACCGTTGTCTCTCTTCAAACTACTCTCTACCGTCGTCTCTCTACATACTACTCTCTACCGTCGTCTCTCTACATACTACTCTATTGTTGTCTCTCTACATACTACTCTATTGTTGTCTCTCTACATACTACTCTCTACCGTCATCTCTCTACATACTACTCTCTACCGTCGTCTCTCTACATACTACTCTATTGTTGTCTCTCTACATACTACTCTATTGTTGTCTCTCTACATACTACTCTCTACCGTCATCTCTCTACATATTACTCTCTACCGTTGTCTCTCTACATACTACTCTATTGTTGTCTCTCTACATACTACTCTATTGTTGTCTCTCTACATACTACTCTCTACCGTCGTCTCTCTACATATTACTCTCTACTGTTGTCTCTCTACATACTACTCTATTGTTGTCTCTCTACATACTACTCTCTACCGTCGTCTCTCTACATATTACTCTCTACTGCCGTCTCTCTACATACTACTCTCTACTGCTGTCTCTCTACATACTACTCTCTACAGTTGTCTCTCTACATACTACTCTACCGTTGTCTCTCTACATACTACTGTACCGTTGTCTCTCTACATACTACTCTACCGTTGTCTCTCTACATACTACTCTATTGTTGTCTCTCTAGATACTACTCTATTGTTGTCTCTCTACATACTACTCTCTACCGTCATCTCTCTACATATTACTCTCTACCGTTGTCTCTCTACATACTACTCTATTGTTGTCTCTCTACATACTACTCTATTGTTGTCTCTCTACATACTACTCTCTACCGTCGTCTCTCTACATATTACTCTCTACTGTTGTCTCTCTACATACTACTCTATTGTTGTCTCTCTACATACTACTGTCTACCGTCGTCTCTCTACATATTACTCTCTACTGCCGTCTCTCTACATACTACTCTCTACTGCTGTCTCTCTACATACTACTCTCTACAGTTGTCTCTCTACATACTACTCTACCGTTGTCTCTCTACATACTACTCTACCGTTGTCTCTCTACATACTACTCTATTGTTGTCTCTCTACATACTACTCTATTGTTGTCTCTCTACATACTACTCTCTACTGCGGTCTCGCTACATACAGTGCCTTGCGAAAGTATTCGGCCCCCTTTGAACTTTTCGACCTTTTGCCGAATTTCAGGCTTCAAACATAAAGATATAAAACTGTAATTTTTTGTGAAGAATCAACAACAAGTGGGACACAATCATGAAGTGGAATGAAATTTATTGGATATTTCAAACTGTTTTAACAGATAAAAAACTGAAAAATTGGGCGTGCAAAATGATTCAGCCCCCTTAAGTTAATACTTTGTAGCGCCACCTTTTGCTGCGATTACAGCTGTAAGTCTCTTGGGGTATGTCTCTATCAGTTCTGCACATCGAGAGACTGACATTTTTGCCCATTCCTCCTTGCAAAACAGCTGGAGCTCAGTGAGGTTGGATGGAGAGCGTTTGTGAACACCAGTTTTCAGTTCTTTCCACAGATTCTCGATTGGATTCAGGTCTGGACTTTGACTTGGCCATTCTAACACCTGGATATGTTTATTTGTGAACCATTCCATTGTAGATTTTGCTTTATGTTTTGGATCATTGTCTTGTTGGAAGACAAATCTCCGTCCCAGTCTCAGGTCTTTTGCAGACTCCATCAGGTTTTCTTCCAGAATGGTCCTGTATTTGGCTCCATCCATCTTCCCATCAATTTGAACCATCTTCCCTGTCCCTGCTGAAGAAAAGCAGGCCCAAACCATGATGCTGCCACCACCATGTTTGACAGTGGGGATGGTGTGTTCAGGGTGATGAGCTGTGTTGCTTTTACGCCAAACATAACGTTTTGCATTGTTGCCAAAAAGTTCGATTTGGGTTTCATCTGACCAGAGCACCTTCTTCCACATGTTTGGTGTGTCTCCCAGGTGGCTTGTGGCAAACTTTAAACGACACTTTTCATGGATATCTTTAAGAAATGGCTTTCTTCTTGCCACTCTTCCATAAAGGCCAGATTTGTGCAGTATACGACTGATTGTTGTCCTATGGCCAGAGTCTCCCACCTCAGCTGTAGATCTCTGCAGTTTATCCAGAGTGATCATGGGCCTCTTGGCTGCATCTCTGATCAGTCTTCTCCTTGTATGAGCTGAAAGTTTAGAGGGACGGCCGGGTCTTCGTAGATTTGCAGTGGTCTGATACTCCTTCCATTTCAATATTATCGCTTGCACAGTGCTCCTTGGGATGTTTAAAGCTTGGGAAATCTTTTTGTATCCAAATCCGGCTTTAAACTTCTCCACAACAGTATCTGGGACCTGCCTGGTGTGTTCCTTGTTCTTCATGATGCTCTCTGCTCTTTAAACGGACCTCTGAGACTATCACAGAGCAGGTGCATTTATACGGAGACTTGATTACACACAGGTGGATTCTATTTTTCATCATTAGTCATTTAGGTCAACATTGGATCATTCAGAGATCCTCACTGAACTTCTGGAGAGAGTTTGCTGCACTGAAAGTAAAGGGGCTGAATCATTTTGCACGCCCAATTTTTCAGTTTTTTATTGGGAAACAAAAGGTTTTCATTTTGACCCGGAATGACAAAAAGCTGGAATGGGAAGACAACACGAGGGTTAATATAATAACAGGAGTGTCTTCTGATTGGCTGATCATGTCCAGAGGTCCAACTGGAACACGAAAGGAAACATGACCAAAAGCTGGTGAGTTTCTGTCTCTATGTCCTCCAATTATTAAATATCAACAATGTTTGATATCAAATACTAAACATCACAAGTTTGATTGGGTTTGACCTCAACTTCATTAGACTGATTCATATTCAATGTTTCAACACATCAACATATTCAGAACTATCATTTCAAGTTCAAATTCTATCTTTTGATTAATGTATGTGAATATATGAGTGTTTCTAGTTAGGCAAAGACAAAGTCTAGAAAATAAAATAATATAACAAAGACAAATTGTCATTTCTTGAAGAAAGTTGAGCAGAAAGTTCATCAGACTCCAAAAGTTGCTGATGATCCAGTGAAGACACTCGGAGCAAACTCATTTCAAGCAGACATTTTATTAATAATTCACAAAAGAACTGCATCAGTCAGGATATTATATCATTAAGAACAACAGAATATGTTCAATCACTCAAAATAACATACAAACTAATCATGACTAAACATCTGAAAAGAGGGGGTAGGGAGTAGTATTAAACACACAGCTTATCTTTTAACCCTACTGTGTCGTATATTAAGTGTGTAAAGGAACTCTGCTGACACTGATCCTTGATTATAAAAAGGTTTATTACATCAAGTTTTCAGCATCATGATGAGTTCTGCAGAATCCGGAGAGTCACAGCCCAAAAATGCACTCTGTCTTGCTTCAGCAAGAGCAGGCTTATAAAGGGTACGTTTAGGTAACATGTTAGATAAAGTAAACAGATGTGAGTTGGCGAGTAAAGGTCTGAGTCCCTTTGAGGTCAGAGTCTCTTTGGGGGGCTCCAACACTACACATAAAATCATTGGTCCCACTCAGCCCTCAATCACAGAATCACATAGAACATCATCTTCAACACATCCCTCCACTGAGAGGAGAATCATCAGACTTACATCACTAACACAATGCTCCTAATGTCTCAACACATTTGGGCTTTATACTTCAGATACCACAACTGTAAGTGGTTTTACCTTGCATGTTGAAAAAGGAAGCCAAAGGGAAACCCAAAGCTTTAAAAAGTGACACCAGAAAGGTCTGACCAAGCATCGGCATGTTGACGAGTTGGGAGTGGGAATGTGGTGATTAAACATGAAACTACAATAATAGAAACAGCTGATATTTGATTAATGATTCACAGAGAACTGCATCAATCAGGATATGATTGCATGAGCAACAACATAATATATATATATATATATATATATATATATATATATATATATATATATATATATATATATATATATATATATATTCACTCAAAATAAAAAATAAAGTCCAACATGAATGGATCAACATGTTTCCTGTGTCTTCTGAGACATTTTAAGTAGTCATCTCAAACATTAACACACATCAGAATAAATCACAGCATTGTATTAACTGAACAGCACATTAGAAAAACATTAAAAACATCTAATTCACACCAAGAAAGTAAAGAACAATACATGTATGTGTGACTTCAGTTAGCGATATAGAGGGAGGGAGCTGCTGTACTCAACATTAAACAGCATGGGGCGTCCTCACTGCATTTAAAACCAGAGCTGTTCTCTAATCTGTTCACTGAAGTAACTTTTGGTGATTAAATGTGAAACTACAAGAATAAACAGAAACGGTCATTACACCACAGAGGGAGCTGTTTTCCAGGAATTACAGTTATAAAAGACATTTAGAAGGTGATTACATTTAACAGAATTATAATTAAACACATTTGATCATCAGTGTAGACCTGGTTTTCTACATGCTGTCTGCTCTCAGTGATTCTAGTTCATCTAGTTCTTTGCCTCTTTGCATTACCAGCTCCTGTGGTTCCTTCATCGTCATCAGCTCGACTTCTCATCTCTTCCAGTTTCCTCTTCTTCGCTGTGTCCTTCATCCTCTCAATCAGGAAGTCCAAGTGGTCACGAGTGGACACTGCATCAACCTTCAGGGCGATCTGCTCCAGTTTGACAACATGCTGAAAGGACTCTTCCAACAACTGATCTTTTTCTTTCTGAAGTTTGTCTATTTCCTTGTCAATAGTTTTCAAAATGCTTGTTGTCTCTGCACAGCCTGCACGACCCTTTTCATACTTCTCTTTCATAGCTTGATTGGTCACCGGCGTTGTGATTACCTCCTCCACATACCTCCAGGTCTCTTTCACATGACATGAATAATGACACCCACAGGACATGCATGTGTCGTTGAAGTCTATCAACTCACAGAGTATTGCGTGACGGACCAATTTGCATGGATAGTGACAGGTCTTCTCACACCAGCTCCCTCCACCGTCAATTGGTTCTTTAACTTTGATGACGCTCTTTTGATTTATTTTGTACTCCTTATTATCCTTCATGTCTTGTTCATGTTTCTTCAGGAGTGCCTGATTCTCCTTTTCTATTCTCTGTTTCAGTTCTATAGACTCAATTCTGTCTTGCAGGCTTTGGATGCAGATTGTCAGTTGGTTTTGCTCGTTCAGGACGTCCATGGATTTCTGCATCTTTTGAGGTGCAGTTTTTTCAAGGAACTTTGTGAACTGACTCATTCCTTCTGTTGTTGTTTCATCTGCATGTTTAAGGGCTTTTATGTCCTCTGTCCTGTCTTCATCTTGGCAGTTATTAAACAGGAAGCGAACAGGTTGATTCTTCTCATCTCTGGCACATTTAATCTTTGCAGCCTCGAGAGCTTGCAGAACATTTTTAGGTGTTCTTCCATCTGAGTGTGTGATGAGGGCGACAATGTTCTTCTCCAGGTCTTTTCCAAACAGAGACACCACTGAATCTAAGATGTACCTCTGACGGTCACTCAATCGATTCTCACTCGCTTTCAGCACCAGACCCACTGCATTAATCTCATGAACTCCCTTCTCTAAGCGGAACAACTTTAATAAACATTGACTGACGCTGGCATCCTGTTCGGTCCCTCTGGTGTCTCCGTATCCAGGAGTATCGATGATGGTCAGAGAGTAGGGCAGAGTTTTACCTTCAAAACCAAAGATCTGGTACACGATCACATCTGATGTCTGACTTTCTGATTGACTTCTCTTCTCCTCCTCTACGATCTGAAACCAGACATCTTCCTCCCACTCCACTCCCATGGCGTAGTTGACCAGAGCGTTGATCAGAGTAGATTTTCCTGTTCCTGTTTCACCAACAAGTAAGATGGTTTTGTTTCTCTTGTTTGGATCTTTTTTTCCAAGAGTCATTCTTGTCACAGTTCTAATGTTATCTTTATTTATTATCAGCGTTCCAATGATCTCTCTCTTTGGTATCAGCTGGTAGATAGCAGGAGATCCTGATTGGATCAGAACTTTGCAGGTGATGTTTTCATATTTGGAGGAGGTGTTCCTGTAGAAAAGTAATGCCCAAAAATTACTGGACACAGAAAGATAAAACATCACTCTACACCACTCTGAAAAAAAGGAGCGCTACCGTGGCTGTCTGCCTGGTGCATTCGCGACAGGGCCACTGCTCCCTAAACGTTGAGCTCTGTCTCACTGAGCCCAGTCGGTAAGTGGGAGAGTTCCAGCGAGTGAGTGTGTGTGTGTGTGTGTGTGTGTGTGTGTGTGTGTGTTGACGTTGCAATCATGCAGCTGGTACTTTTCTTTTTTTTAAATGAATATACCTATACAAGTACTTTGGTCTCCCGTTGTATGTTTGCTCTCTTATGGATATAATGCTCAACTTTTTTTTGAAGTAATATTCAAACTAACAAACTTTATTCATCTTTGTAGTGACTGCGCCCTCTAGTGGCCGTAGTAGTTCTGACGGGATCAAAGCAGGAAGTAAGGTGAGGAAGTAGAAGAGCACCAAATGTCCTGGTAAGGAGGCAGGTTACGGGGGGGGGGGGGTCAAAACAAACACACCACTATCACCCAGGAGACTGGGGTCATGTCCCGTTAGAAAAGAAAAGTAAACAGAGAGTTTTTTTTAACTTTAGGGACCAAACGGAGCTACGTCACATTCTGCGTCACCGTCAGGGCTGGACTGGATTTTGGATTTTTCGTCTTTTGTGGGCCAATGTTTTTTTTTTTTTTTTTTGCAACGGTATAAACTATTAAAGGTGGTGGATTGGCCAATTGGTCATGATCGACTCTGGGCTAGACCAATTACAGCCGAGGAGGTCAGATGCACCCTCCCCCTTGCAACGGCTCAGCATATCATTGCTGAACAAAAATGGAGAACAAAAAAACGCAAAGGAGGAGCCAAAAAAATTAGGACCAAAAAGAAACTAGCCCTTCAGGCAGATGCTGCCAAATATAATATGCAAAATATCACAGTTGTTTGGTGGTGGCTATAGTGGAGCTTCCACTTCAGTAAAATCAGCAAGTGATGGAGGCCAGCAGGTTGAAGAGGGAAAGGGGGGCAGGAGGAATCTGGACAAAGCCATATGCATTGGGAATGCAACAGATGGTGCTTCTAATATGCAGGGCCAGTACAAAGGCTTTTCAGCACTTATGACTGCCCAGTCTCCAACTCATGTGCATGTGTGGTGCTATGCACACATACTTAATCTTGTGCTTGCTGACACAACACAAAGTGTCATTGAAAGTGGATCACGCTTTAATTTACTCAATGACATAGCTGTGTTCATCAAGGAGTCCTATCACAGGGTTAATCTGTGGGAGAAACAAACCCAAGAAGAGACAAGACAGACGCCTCAGTCCAATAGGTGAGACACGGTGGTGGGCCAAGCGTGATGTCCGCCAAAAAGTCTTTGGACATTTTGGAAAACCAGATGATGGCCTCTTCATTGATGTAGTGCTCACGCTGGAAGCCATTGAAAAGAGGGAAAAAGAAAAGCCAGCAGTTCGTGCCAAAGCACAAGGCTTTAAAGAGTGTCTCTTGAAGCATAAAACTGTCTTAACAGCACAGATATTTCTTAGAGTGTTTGAGCAAACAACTCCTCTGTCGAAGCACCTCCAGTCAAAGGGGATGGACATTCTCTCTGCCCATCATATGGTGACTGCCACACAAGATAGCCTCAAAAGTATCGCCAGGGACTTCCCAACTGTGAAGGCAGCTGCAGACACATATGTGAAACAGACAAATCAGAAACTCGAGGAGAGGGAGGACAACACAGACATGGAAGTGGAGGCTGCACTACCGGAAAAGAGAGCCAAGAAGAGAAAATGCATGGCCGGAGAGATGACTGAAGATGAGTTGCAAATCAATGCTGAGAAAACATGAGGTGAAAGTGCACAACACCATCCTGGACACAGTTATTGAAGCAATCCACAGACGATTTGTCACAAATGGCCCACTTGTTGCGGATTTGGCATGGTTGGACCCCAGGAAGTTTAGCCAGGTCAGAACAGTTTCTCTTCCTAGTAATGCACTTCAAAACCTCAGCACATGTCTCCTCAAATTTGACAGCAGGGCTACAGTAAATAACCTTCAGTCAGAACTGAAAAGTTTTGCTGGACAGTGGGAAAGGCTTAAGATATCACATGTAGATGATTACAGGACCAGAACAGCAAAGGACATCTCTGAAGAATGGGATGAAGAAAGTGAAATTGTGACCAAAAGCTGTGATTCTTGCAAAAATTGCCCACTGTGCTGCTATCAAATTCTCATTCAACATGCTGTCTGATGCCTACCGTCTCCTTGGGCTGGCATACAAGTACCTGCTGACCCTCTCTCTCACTCAGGTTGCCTGTAAAAGAACATTCTCTACACTCAAGTTCATTAAAAGCAGACTCCGAAGCAGCCTGTCTGGAAACAGGCTGGAGATGTTTATGCTGATGGCCACTGAAAAGGACATTCTCATGTCATTGGACTCCGACATGGTCATTGATAGGGTAGCTGAGAAGAGTGACCTGCTGAGAAAGCTGCTTTTGTAACCTGGTGAGGTGAAATAAAATGATCAAAACATTCCTAATGATGTATCAGTTAAGATTAAATTCAACTTTATTGTTATTGCCTAAAACTACAGTCAAATGAATAGGTTTAGTATCTGTCTTCACTTCAAACAAGTCACATGCTCAGAAAATGCTTAGAATGTGTCCGTCTTAATAGGTTTTAATGCATAAGACAGTAGATAGAATGAATATGAGATTGGTGTATTAGGCATTTATAAACATGTTTTCTTACAGCCTTAATCTGTCATTGTTTCGTTTCAGACTGTCAGTCAATTCTGGAAGCCTGAAGTGGGTTCATTTTAAGTAAGTACTATATAAAATATGATTCAACCATTTCTCTAGAGTAAACATACCAGTACTGTCATCGTCTGAAAAAATCCATTAAGTGCAAGTCTTTCTCACCCTTCGCTGTCTGTCCTTTCTCTTCTTAAAGGTTTCCATATATTAAGATATGTTCAGTGTTAGTAAGACAATAGTGCGGAGTGCAAAGGCTGCTGGAATAAATATGGGATGATTAATGTAAGCGGTTTCTTCATGAGGTAGATGATATGACGGTTCATTAACAGCGTGCTTAGATTGATATTTGACAGTGATGATATTTCCATGTTATTAAACTATGTTAACTATAAAGGATGTATCATTTCCAGCTCCAGTGGCTGTTTCAGCTTCAGTTGGTTTCTTTCACCACCTGCTGGTCAAAAGGAAACATCACTGCTGGTTGATCTTCTCCCTTCAAGTCAAAACTTTATTGACTTTAGGACACTTTTTAATAACAACCCAGTTTAAAAGTATGAGACATAATCAGCATAACAAGCAATAAAATACTAAATAGAGACAGAGAAACTCACTGAGACAAAAGGAGTCCCCAAATAAAACATGTTCAGATCCTCTTTCTGATTGGATAATAATGTTTCACATCGTCACTTATCAGACTCCCAAACTGATTACCTTCTGTATTTAATATAATAATAGGAGTGTTTTCTGATTGGATAATAAACTGTGTTTCACATGATGAGTTGTGAAGTGTTTTCTCATTGGCTGACAGAGACACCCAGACACAGAGACATGATCACTACACAACACATTCTCACACCCATCTCGTAAAATAGGGACGTTTGGTCAGGTGCCTTTGACCTTCTTATTGACGCTAAAGGTCTCCTTTAGCGTTTTATGTAAACGCCCTTTGTACGGGACTAGTGCCGTCCCTTTAACGCTTTAAGTAAACGCCCTTTGTACGGGACTATTGTCGTCCATTTTGATGTAGTTATGTAAAGGAAACGGTCGTGGGTGGGCTTACGGTTCTGTTGCACTACATGTCTGTTGTTTGCTTTGCTTTTGTTGTAGTTTGTAAAAAGGTCTAGAGGTTTGATGATTGAAGGATTATTGATTGGCCATTGATCATTTTGAAGTAAATAAATTCTACTATACTTTAAATAGCAGATAGATTATTTGGTGTCTCTGTTGTAGTAATTGCTGGTTGAACACAGGTCAATGCTCAGACTCCCCCCTTCCTTTTGTTCCTTTAGAATATACCAGAGAAATTAACCAGTTCATTAAGATCTGTATTTTAAAGGGAACCACCTACGAGACTGTTTCACAGGTCCCTGAGTTCAGGGTGGTGCCCCGTTTTGAATATTTGTCAATTTGGTAAAGTTATTAATACCCATATTCATAACTTCATTAATATTGATAAAACATCTTTGATAATTTGCCAATAATTGAATCTGTACCCTTTGAATTCCCACAAATGACGGCCCGTGTGAGCCTGTTAGATACCTGCGTTATTACAATATTTATGCCTAATAATCCATAATTTTTTAATTTAAATCTTTTTTTTTTTTTTCCTGCAACATATTCAACGCTCCGTGCGAGCGGTGAATACCAGCTTTACTGCAACATTCACGCATAATAGTCCATCATTTTTATAATGTTTTTTTGGAAATCTTTTATTTTTTGAAAATTAATTTCTCTGCAGCCTGCCAAGCATACATCAGTATTGGTCTGCGGATTTTTCAGTGTGTTCATTGGTTAGTTTCTTTGTTGTCTAGGCAACAACATTTATGCGTTGTACTTGATCCCTGACTAACTCTAACCTTTGACAGTAACAGGAATTACTCACCTGAGGTGTGTGACCTCTGAGACATCCTGACAAAGATGAGGTTGTTAGTAATTAGAGTAATTAGCAGTCAACACTTAAAGCTAAGGAACCACAGGTTAAAGCCTTTCACTAGCTCCTTGCATCAATTTTTTCACAGTAAATGTTCCTTTGTCACCACAAAGGAAGTTAGCCCTGGTAGCAATCATTTACTAAAGGTAAAAATGAGTTGCCCTGATTGCCAGAGGCTGGAAGTGAAAGCTTCCAATGAGCCAACCAACACATTTCTAAAGAATGTGGTCTCTGGTCTCATGCTAGACTCCTCAGAGGATAGGGATAACCTTGATGGTTATGAAACTAGTACCTGCAACCAGATGCTCGAGGAGGTATTAGTTTACATCACCCAGCCGTCGTGGATGCTAACAAGTTCCACTGAAGACCTGCTGGCTCAATCATACCAATACCTTTGCTTTTGTTCCTGTGAGTTTGTCTCTGGGAGTTTGTTCCGCTCTCTGTACTCCCGTTCCTGTTTACCCCGTTCTTTGGATTCATCTTCATTTTGGACTCCCTGTGTTTATCTGCTGCATTCTCCTCCATTTTGGACACCTTATGTTGGTTCCTACTTTGCTTTTTTTTGGAAATAAATCTTCAAGTTACCTACCCCTGTTCGTGTTCTGCATTTGGGTCGGCCATTCCCTGTGTGAAGTGTAGGTGGAAGATAGAGGACACAAATGCAGGGAGAGGCAGGCAGGAGAAGATTTGAACTTCAGGCTTTAATCCAACAAAAAAACGGCAGTACAAAGACTGGAAAACTCACAAAGTCATGCAGGGAGAACTCAAAAACAACGGCAGCAGGCGATAACATGAACAACCTGGCGAGCAAAACACAGGCAGGAACAAACTGACTCAAGACACAAGCTAGCAGGGACAGGACACAAAAGTAACAGGGCACGGACTCAAACGGACACAAAATGATCTAACAAGAGACAAAGGGAACACTTAAATACATGAGGTAATGAACAAATGAGGAACAGGTGATACAGCAGTTGAAACACATGAGGGCGGGCAGGACAATCAACCAAGGCGGGAAAACAGACAGCAAAATTAGACATGACGAGACAGAAAACAGGACTATCAAAATAAAACAGGAAACAGAAATACACAATACACAGAAAACAGAACACAGTCAAGACAGGGTCAACTGAAACCTACACAATAAACTGGGAGACAACTAAACAGAAATAAACACAACAGGATACATACACACAACGGAACAGAAATATACTATCTAATTTATTAGATAGAAGTAATGAAGTAATGTTCCATTTGCAGGGTGGAAGCTTAAAAAAGTCCCTGTTGAACTGGAACTAATGCTATTTAAAGATTAATCATTTAACTATCGCTCCACATTCATGAACTCCTTTAATGCTAACGGTGAATTTAAAGGGGAACTATGCAGTTTTTAGCTTAATTGACCTTAACTGAACAGCTTCGGAGTCATTGGAATGGTTATAGGACTTTTTTCGGGTTGAATGGTGGTCGTCTCGCTCCCCCCTAGCACCTGTGAGCTGAAAAACCAACCTTGCAACTTTGGGCCGGTGAGCCGCAGGCCTCAGCGTCAGGAAGTATGGCGTGATATCAGGTCTCAACTGTAACGACTTGCTTCACAGCCCTGCACACATACGCGCCCCCAGTGAGGAACCAGCTAGCTGTAAGAACAAGGTAGCGATGGAGTTTTTCACACTATCGTCATGGCTGAGCCGGCAAAAAAGAAGCAGAAAGCTAGGAAAGCATTGTCGGAGGAACAGAGAAACAGGAAACGGCAGATTGACCGAGCAAGGAGTCAGACAAAAGTAAACATAGGAGCTGCCAGATATCTATTCTGAAGCTGTAGGGGAGCTCTATAGAGAAACCTGACAGCAACAAGACAGAAAACAAGTAAGAAATAGGCCTATGTCACACTTCCTGCTTCTGGAAGGAGGAGTAGGGAATCAATACTTCCGGTCAACAGTCTTTGTTCATAAGGATTTAGATTATCAGCCATAATGTTGAAACCATCCCATAATGTCTAAACCATCCCATCATGTCTAAACCATCCCATAATGTCTAAACCATCCGAGGTGACTGACCTCGAGCTACGTGGTTGTGAAATGAAAGTTTCTGCTCCTGTAGAAGCTAGAAGTCTGTATGAAATCAACCTTGTTTTAAAAAAAATGTTTTATCCGCGATCTTATGGAGAAAAATTACACTATCCAGAATCCTATGTGTAACAGCAACGTCTCTGATTGGTCCAACTCGCTGTTACCATATAAACGTTTACCGTACCCGCGAAACCAGCTCTATGAGAGGACTTAGCAATAGACCTTATTCACAGACACAGACAGGCCAAGTCTGAACAACCATCGTTGGTATTCTCACATGCTGGATGAGAGACGTAACAACTTCAAGAACCGTAACCAAGTCCAGTTGCCCTTGAACTTAACCTTCCTTTGTTACTTACTGTAAAAAAGCAGTAATCTTTTTAACTGATTTGTATTTTTGAGGTTCACATTCTGAAAGCACACTTGCTGCCCTGTTTCTATCCAATATTAGTAGTTTCACTCAGGGAAAGTGAGGTCAGGAAACTGCTGAACAAATATTATTTCTTAATTCTTCCCAGGATGATTCAAAGCGGCTGCACAAGTTCAAAATCTCCTCAGGGAGAGGAGGACACCTGTATCTTTATGTACTTTTAGGATTAGGGTTGGCAGTAAAATCAAATAATCCCTGAGCAACGAAACAGGAGAGATGTAATGGGCCCAATCCCAATGTACACACTCACAGACCCAAGGGCTTACTCCAGGACATCGCTAACAACCCACAGGAGCCAGTTAATAGCATGCTGTACAGTCTGTCCCAGGTGCATGACTTGTTCCCAGTTCAATTACCCTCACCAGCTCCCCCCATGACCTGACATGTCACCACCTCGTCCTCTACACAAGCTCTAGCCTATTCTCATACCACTACTCATCATCAAACTGCATCCCTTTACTGTGTGGAAACCGTATTTCTTCATCACTTCATGACAACAATTCTCTGCTCCTCGGATGGTCCGAGTTCCTGAGACTGGAAGTTGTTCTTCTGACTTCGGTCTCCTCCTGTGCTCTGAAGTTGGAAAATCTGAATGTTGATTGTAACCACAACAACAAACATGGATGCTACAAAGAAGAAGTGTGAACTGTTACTACTCAGAGTGACCTAAGTTTAGTAACATTAGTAAGTCAAAGAAAGTCAGATTTAACGTTCCCTGACTTGTTAATCAAGGTTAAATGCTAATAAATTCTAAAACATTGCTTCAGCTAATGTACCGGACTTGTTATAAAGACTTAAATACCGTACTGGTGAGAGAGAGAGGGGGAACGACATGCAGCAAAGGGCCGCAGATCGAAACCAAACACGCAGCCGCTGTGTTGAGGACTGAGCCTGTGCACAGACGAGCCAACCAGGCGCCTCCAAATACTGTACTAATGTTAATAAATAACTTGTCTAACTAGTCTGGGTCACTTTTTATGGACAACAACTAACAGCAATACCAAATTAAAAAAATATATTTGAGCAAAAGTTTATATGAAATTTGTGAATTTATGAAAGGTTTCTTACCGTTAATTAAACATCTAGTTTTGCCGCCATATTAATGACACGTGATGTCAAGTCAGCAAGTTGGGCACTTTAATCTTTCCAGACTTTCCAAGTTGTTCCGACTTCAGCAAGCAACTTCAAATCGTTTTTTTTCCCGAAGTGTCCAACACCACACGTAGGCCTCCCTGATCTAAACCTGATCAGCTGTTCGTTGTTAGACTTCAGCGCTACTCTTGGATTGTCTATAACAAACACAAACATTTGAATTGTGCAACAAGGCAGGCCTGCTTGGTTCTTTTGGGTAATAATTGTAAAGATTTACAAAGAACATTTCCTCTCTAACTGAGACATTTTGGGACAGATTGGTGGGATTGCTGTGGCCAAAGTACACACAGCGATACACTGATAAGAGGAAATGTGCTGTGGATATACTAGGTCTGGCAATCCAAGACTAGGATCACCATAACAACGACGCCATAGAGGTTAAAAAGATGGGTTTCCCTACCGTTCAGTCAGAACGGAGGAATTCTTCTTGAACTTGTCTGGAATCAGTGGCGGTCTATATTAAATTACACCCTGAGCGAGACCCCCTTCAAGTGCCCCCCCCCCCCCCCCATAAAACAAAATAAACACATAAAATTGCAGAATTTTGCAGAATTACTATATTATAGTGTATATTTAATTAGGCCCTATGTTCCCACAGTGCCCACATTTCTAAGATTTTTTTCCAAAATGTGTTCCTGTGTTCCCACATTTCCTTTCTCATGAATTTGCATCAGATTGTATCCCCCTTTCTCCTAATTTGGTAGCCTAACCCTAACCCTAACCCCCTAAACCCAACCCATAGGGCTGTGGGAACATAGGGCCTAATTTTAAGAAAAATCTTAGAAATGTGGGAACATAGTGCCTAATTTTCAGTGAAAAAATAATTCTTAGAAATGTGGGAATATAGGGCTGACCCCAATTGAACTTGGAGTTTATACAAATATCTTTAACTTGGTTGAAACAACTTAAGATTTTATTTAATTTGTAATTAATACTAATTTTTAGTATGTGTCGTTGATGTGTCTGGAATGTCTTAATGCTTGAGCAAACTAACAGAAATGAAAGAATACTACAATTGTATCCTGCATCAAGAAATATAATTATATAAAACTATCATTAAGGCTTGTGCGGACCAAAGTGTCAAGCCTGTAAATCTAAATCTTCTAGTTTTGTTGGCCATGTTGATGATGCATATGACAGCAAGTCAGGCACCAAAATCTTTCCTGAGTTTCCGAGTTGTACCGACTTCAGCAGGCATTAACCTGCATTTTCCAACTTGGACACTTGTTTATCCGAGGTGTCTGACACCACATGAATGCAGCATTTCTCTTATAACTTTCACCTTTTTGGGTTTTAGTTTAATCCATCTTTTAGTTGATGAAAAACAAACAACTCATGTTTGATCTCACCATTAAGTCTCACCTTGACCCGGGGCTTATTGACTTGTGATGAAGTTTTTTTTTGATGTTTTTGGCACTTGGTTGTTCTCACACTGTTTTGTGTTTGATTAGTAAGATCTCACGTATTCAGGGCATCAGCTCTGGATATTTAACTGAGGCAGAGATCAGACTGACATCCAGACAGACGAGGAACAAGGAACGAGACGACTACACTACTTCACCTGAGGTGAGTCCCGTTGGTCTCTGTGGGTTTCAATAGGACAGAAACGGATCTTTAGAGGTTTCAAACTTCAGTTTAAAGATCTCAACACTTTGAGCTGCTCTCAGATCTTCATCAGGCACAAAAACTAAAAACACCTGCACTTTGAATTAACTAAAAGACTTCAGAGGACTTGAGGGGGATTTCTGGTTCATACATTAAAAACAGACAAACTGCTGAAAAACATTAAATAAAATCACTTTATAATCATATCTGTCACTTATTGTTTGTAAAAACTAGCAGAATTTGGTGTAGAGATCTGATTCAAAGATGACTTTCTTGTCTGTTAAGGTGGGGTAAGTCCTGGTGAAACTCATTTTGTGGCCAGTTAGTGTCTCTCAGTCTTCAAAGCTATAACCAACACTTCAGTTTTAGCCTGGTTGAGTTGTTTATGCATATTTTGTATATATATATATATATATATATATATATATATATATATATATATATATATATATATATATATATATATATATATATATATATATATATATATACATATATAATTGTTCCTGTGTGTTATTAGACTATATTCCAGTTGCAGAGTGCTGTGACAGTCCTGAACCATGCGTCCTGCTGTGTTTACTGCCGTCCTTCTTCTGGTGGTGCTGATGTTCATGTCGGACTCTGCAGCCTGTAAGAACAACCAGTCACTAAGTAATCAGTCTACACAAACAACGGGAACACAAAACTGACAAAGCATCTTCTTTTCTGTGAAACAGGGGATCCTGCATCAATGTGTAGGACCAAATATCCGGACACACCGTGTAAAAGGAATATCGGTGAAGGCTGGTTCCAGATGACTTCTGACCGCTGTGTGAAGGCGTTCTACAATACTCAGCATTTGGGCCATTCTGATGCAGAGGTGATAAAACACACACATCAGACTACAGACAGTAAATGTGACCTCATCCTGTTCAGACAGTCACTTGCAAAAGATGTGAGGAAAGAGGATTTGAGAAAACTAATCTTTAGTAAAATGTGACGTTTAATAGTATATTCTACAAGTATATTCTGATTACTTTGTGATGGCGGACCGGATCAATTTCCGGGTTGAGCGAGGATAGATCAAATAAGGGAATTAATATGACAAATGATGACGTGTCAGTGAAAACTAATTCTCCTTTCCTGTGTTTATTTCAGATGGCCTGTAGAAAGTACCCAAATGGCCATCTGGTATCGATCCGCAACATCGTGGAGCTGGCTCAAGTGGAATGTGCCATGTACAGAGCCACCACCGGAAAAGCTCACTACTGGATCGGACTCTTTGTAAGCAGTGAATGTTTCTGTTCAGTCATAAACATAGCCCTAGTTTGATACAACAGGTTTGTGTAACATCGTACCAAAACTTAGGCCTAACAATTCATATAATATCCTACAAAATGACAGCGGGCGCCGGTCGGTTATGTGATACAAACTGCCCTCTCTTTTTAAATGTGTAGTTAACTTCTCCGTTAGCTTTTTACATTACAACTAAAATGTAACTTCTTTCACAAGAACTAACTTCTTTTTTTTACGCAATGTGTGCTTTGATTTCAATTGTTTGAAATATAAAAAAATAACCATTTTTAGTTAATCTTCAATTACTTTAATATCAGAAAGATAAGATATGCACTCTCTCATTAGAAAGGTCCTACCTAATACCTAATATGTAAGCATATTTACAGTACAAGCATTGTCAATGAACAAAAAAACGAATAAGTGGTTCATTATTCCAAATCAAGGTAAAATTTTCAATGAATCGTGAGTTAGATTTTTAGGTCGTATCATCCATCCCTAGTTGGAAGCAGCCAGCTGGTGCTATCCACCAGCTGGCTGAGTGGGAAGTTAATCTGATGATTATTGGCCGGTTGGATATTAAACAAAAAACACAATTTGAATGACAGCAAAGTAGTCACCCTCAGGCAATCATTTGTTTTTCTTTCTTTCTTTTTAGATGAATAATGATCAAATGTGGGTTTGGACGGATAACACATTCTATATTTTCTCCAGTTGGGCTAATAGCCAGCCTGACAACTTCATGTTACGAGAGTATTGCGTTGAGATGAACTACTGGGGTAAGTAAACAAAAGGCTCAGGAGCAGAGCTAGTAGCTTAGTAGAAATTAATCACTTTTTTATTCATTTAATTTTCACCTCAGAGAGTCTATATCCACTTCCAGGATTTCTCTGTTGCGGCCGGAAGTTCCAGATTTCACTCTTTTTGACCGGATGTCCCTTATCTTACGCTTTCTTTGTGTTGTAATTTTAAGCTCTTTGTGAGGACTGGTTAACTGCTCCTCAGATCTCTGCAGGGTAAATCCAGACAGCTAGCTAGACTATCTGTCCAAACGGAGTTTTCTGTTGCACGACTAAAATAACCTTTGAACTAGAGCCCTGCGGGACTGTTTTCTTCATCCCGCTCCTGCCCGCTCCCGCCAAATTGCTGACCATCACCGCCCGCACCTGCAATATGTGTGTTACACTCCTGCCCGCTCCCACAATGTGTACGTCCACTCACGCCTGCATTCGCAAAACTCTGATAACTTATGCCCGCACAATAATAGAGATGCATTAATTTTGTGTCTTCTCCCGTCCCGCATGGAAAAACACGTCATTTTATAGGCTAATAGGGAGAAGATGCAGGGAAAGAAGGCAGGTGCTTGCTGCTGTGAGAGAGGGAGGAAGGAGCAGAGGATGAGGGAGAGAGGAGAGGGAGAGAGGGGGAGGAAGGAGCTGAGGATGAGGGAGAGAGGAGAGGGAGAGAGGGGGAGGAAGGAGCTGAGGATGAGGGAGAGAGGAGAGGGAGAGAAGGGGAGGAAGGAGCAGAGGATGAGGGAGAGAGGAGAGGGAGAGAGGGGGAGGAGGAGCAGAGGATGAGGGAGAGAGGAGAGGGAGAGAGGGGGAGGAGGAGCAGAGGATGAGGGAGCGGGCGGACGGTGGACAGAGCTTCGGAGCTCCCCTGTCCTGGGAGGCTCAGACACGCTGCTGGTGTCTGCTCATAGATATACAGTATATACTGTCAGTATATATATATGGTGTCTGCTCATAGATATACAGTATATATTGTCAGTATATATATCTATGGTGTTTGCTGGTGTGGGGGGGGGGTTCCAGGCTACATCCCGATCCCGCTGTGTTTTTTTTAGCCGCCCGTTACCGCCCGCTCCCACGAGATTTGCGTTGGGTCCCACTTTATAACTAAAGTATAATCATAAGTCTGTCATATGCCCTAACCCTAACCCTAACCCTGTCATATGTAACATGTGGTTAATGTTGTGATTTCAAAACAAAACTACTTGGTTATGTTCAGGAAAAGATCGTGGTTTGGGTTAAAATAAGTACGTTTGTTACGTAAGTGAACTCACTTACATAACTTATTGGCTGTACGTAAGTTAACGTACGGCACGTCAACTTAATGTACGCAAGTTAGTTTAATGTACGCAAGTTATCGTAATGTACGTACCTGTCTCTTCAGTCTGTTGCTCCCAGACTGTGGACGCCCTGCCCCTGTCCATGCACTCTGTTGTCTCTTTCAAAAAGGATCTGAAAACATGTTTATGTAGGAAAGCCTTTGGTTGATGAGTTTTCACTAGTGTAAATTTTTATTTTACATATGTATACACATTTTATATTGTTTGTTTTATCTATTCTTTTGTACAGCACTTTGTGATTTTATCTGTGAAAAGCGCTTTATAAATAAATTGTACTTACTTACTTACTTACGTAAGTTCACTTAATGCAGGGAAGTTAGTTCATCGTAAGTTAACTCACATACATTTAAACGTACAATATATGTGAGGTAAGTTAATGTACGTAAGTTAATGTGATGAAAGTAAGTAAACTTGATGTACGCAAGATACGCAAGTTAATGTGATGTTTGTAACTTACACAAGTTAAGGTGATGTACACAATGTTACACATGTTAACTTATTTAACTTGCTCACATTAAGCTTACATACATAGCGTACGTAAGCTTAATGTGAGCAAGTTAAATAATTCCTAGCAAGTTGACACCAAAAAAAACATGACATTTACATCCACACACCTGAGAGGCAAAATTACCATTAACCCTGAAATCCCTACTGACACTGATTAACATGTTTCTTTCAGACTGGGGACTCTGGAACGATGCGGCCTGTAATGACCAGAAGCCCTACGTGTGTCAAGTAAATGTCTAGTAGTTCAGAGAGAACCTGAAGAGCAGCAGTTGGACCAGCCGGCTTCAACTGTAACCACTGCAAGCTTTGACATTTACTGCAATAAATATTCAGCATCAGAAAACATGTTGACGGTTCCTGTTTCTTTGCCTGTTTGTCACTGCCAGTGATCCATCTGTCCTGATGTGATAAGGATATCAGTTAGTTACTGACATTTTCTGATGAAGGTTAGCCTACTTTAAGCAATGATACACTGGACTCGAGGGTGTGATTTAACGACATTGTTGTGACAGTGATGTGGCTAGGACTGTAAGCATTACTAAAGTGCTGATGTTGTCATGTTAACACACCCTCTAGTGTAATATTGTGATTATTCAACAACGGTTAACAAACTGTATTCATATTGTGAGGGAAATCACTCTCAAAATTGTTAAAAAGCAACAGACGGTTCCTAGTCCCTCCTTGTTTAGTCAGCCATCTTAAGCTAACATTAGCTTTGTAGAGATCGTGGGATTTCCCAAACTGAATAAATACCGCACATATAAACAAACTCAATCGTGTTGTAACTAAGATATCTGCTTGGTTTGTTCGGGGGATGATTGAAAAGATTTACAAAGAATATGTTTAAGGCATTTACTCGCTAAGGGACTGTTCATTATTTATTTTAGGGGCCACCACAGGGGTTTTGTGGTCTTTTTGTCTAAATAGACTTGACCCTCCCTTGGCAAGCAATACATTTTGTATGACCCTCCCTAACTTCTCATTGATGACTTGGTTTGCACTTGGCAAAGATGGGCAGATGCCCATTGATTTCTTACAGCCATAACATACATGCCTTAACCTCTGCTTTCTCATCTTACACATCCCACTCCTCTGTTATGGTGGGGGGGCCATTTCAGTAGATTAACTCACTAACATTGTTATGGTGGGGGGGCCATTTCAGTAGATCTACTCACTGACATTGTTATGGTGTGGGGGCCATTTCAGTAGATTAACTCACTAACATTGTTATGGTGTGGGGGCCATTTCAGTAGATTAACTCACTAACATTGTTATGGTGGGGGGGCCATTTCAGCAGATTACCTCACTAACATTGTTATGGTGGGGGGGCCATTTCACTAGATTAACTCACTAACATTGTTATGGTGGGGGGGGGGGCATTTCAGTAGATCTACTCACTAACATTGTTATGGTGTGGGGGCCATTTCAGTAGATTTACTCACTAACATTGTTGTGGAAACTCAATAAGCAGGGAGACTGCTCACGTGCGCATGAGTATTTCCGCTGACCCATTTGTTTGTGGTTGTTACCATGGTGAATCGTAGTATCATGGCTCCATTCATGCTGCCTTGTTATTGTGGTGGTGCACGCGCGTGAACTGATTGAACCAACTTGAGTTTCCATCTCAAGGTAAACCAGCTCAGAGATCAGGGTTACACTCAGAGTTTGTTAAACCTCCTTCCTGAAACGGACCTCAGTTCTCCTCATTGCTTTGTCCCTGACATAAAGATATAAATATAATTAGAGCTGCAAGCAGTGATGGACAGGTCCTCGCGCCTCAGGGTTACCGGCGGATGCCGCTCCTTGCGACCGTGCATTTGCACGGCACTCAGACACAGCAAATTGTCACCAATGCAAATTTAATTCCCTGCTGAGTTCAAAGATACCTCACACATGACTCTTCCTCATACGGTTCAATAGCTGTGATAAGGGGCGTGGCTAAAGCATAGGGGGTGGGTCAAACCATCACAAATTAAAAAGGAAGTCTCTGCTGAGTTTAATGATACCTCACACAAGACTCTACCGTAGATGGGTCGGCTTTTATGAAAGGGGGTGTGGCTTAAACACAGGGGGCGGGCCAAACATCACCAATGAAGAAGGAAGTCTTTGCTGAGTTCAATGATACCTCATACAAAGGTCTACATCAAACGGGTCATTAGTTATGAAAGGGGGCGTGGCTAAAACTTAGGGGGCGGGTCAAACCATGACCAATGAAAAAGGAAGTCTATGCTGAGTTCATTGAAACCTCACATAAGACTCTACCCTAAACGGGTCATCATTTTGGAAAGGGGCGTGGCTTAAGCATAGGGGGGAGGGCCAAACCATGACCAATGAATAAGGAAGTCTCTGCTGAGTTCATTGATACCTCACATAAGACTCTACCATAAAAGCGTCTCCAATTATGAAAGGGGGCGTGGCTAAGCACAGAGGGGCGGGCCAAACAATCACTAATGAATAAGGAACTCTCTGCTGAGTTCAATGATGTCTCACACAAAGGTCTACCTTAAATGGTTCAAATGTTATGAAAGGGGGCGTGGCTTAATCATAGGGGGCGGGCCAAACCATCACCAATGAAGGAGGAAGTCTCTGCTGAGTTCAATGACCCCTCACACAAGGGTCTACATCAAACAGGTCATTAATTATAAAAGGGGGCGTGGCTAAAGCTTAGGGGGCGGGTCAAACATCACCAATTATATATGAACTCTCTGCTATGTTCAATGATACCTCACACAAGGGTATACCTTAAACGGTTCAAATGTTATGAAAGGGGCGTGGCCTGAGTAAGTGGGCGTGGTTAACGTAGAGGGGGCGGCTCAGTATCACATGTAGACCACACATTATAAGTTTCATGTAAATCGGATTATGTTTGTCATATAAAGCGCATTTCCTGTTGCCAGCGGGGGACGCTATGACCAAAAGTTAATTTTGGCCTGTAGGTGTCCTCAGACCTGGACTCTTGTCAATTGTGAGAATTTTCGGGCAGATACGACAACGTACACTCAAGTTACAACAATTTCTTTGTTCATTGCTAAACACTCAAAATGGCCGCTAAGCCACGCCCACACTGTCTGACGAAAAGTTTTTCCTAGTTTCCTAGTCCAAGTTTTTAATCCTGAAAAGTTTCGAACCAATTGGACAATGTACACTCGAGTTACACCCACTTCTTGTTTCGGCGGCGAAACTCACAAAATGGCCGCCCCGCCACGGCCACGGCCTATGACGAAAAGTTTTTCTTTTAATAACTTTTCATCGTTAACGTCTTAAGACGGCACAGACCAGGTTTGAAGTTGATCGGATGAAATCTCTAAGAGGAGTTCGTTAAAGTACGACATGTGGAAATGGCCAAAATCGCACTATTTTCGAACATTGAAATCAAAATGGCGGCCTTCCTGTTGGGTTTAGGGTATGGCTCTAATGAAGTGTTTTGTACATCTCAACATGTTACATATGTGTACCAAGTTTCGTGAGTCTACATTAAACGCACACCAGGGGCTCAATTTTTTAAACTTTCTAGGGGGCGCTAGCGAGCCATTTTTGTGCGCCTAATAATAATTCCTTCCGCTGTCGGCGCTCGGGCCCTAACTATATATATTAAACAACAACAACAACAACAACAATGGACCTTGTTAACCCTTGTGTTGTCTTCCATTCCACCGGGCACGCCGGTCCTCCCGGTCAAAACTGGAAATCAACTCTTTTTCGGCATTTTTTTTCAATGTTTTGGCGCTTTCTTTGACGTTAAACGCTTCTTTTCCCCAACGATGTATAAACACCACTAACAAACTTATTACCAAGTTTGACTTATTTTTGGAATTCATGGTCAATAAACCTCATTTATAGGAAATTACCTAATTCTTGATTTTTAAAAAAGCTGAAATTATGAATTATTTAGACTAATATTATATGTGTCAACGTTCAGTGAGGAGACTGTTTCCAAACATTGAAAAAAACACCCCAAATTCAATGAAAGTAGAGATCTGATCTTTTGTTGTATTTGTAAATAATCATACGTGGTATTTTGGGGTAATTAAAACTAGGTAGTTAAAGAGAAACCATATTTCTGATATAGATATTTAGAAAATGGGTCAAATTTGACCCAAAGACAACACAAGGGTCAAGAGTTAGACAATACTCTATATATTAATAATATAACTATATATATTAACCAACAACAACAATGGACTTTGTTAAGAGTAAGACAATAGTGCCGAGTGCAAAGGCTGCTGGAATAAATATGGGATGATTAATGTAAGCGGTTTCTTCATGAGGTAGATGATATGACAGTTCATTAACAGCGTGCTTAGATTGATATTTGACAGTATGACGGGGCACATGGCTGCCGTCATGGTAGCCATGCGCTACCTATTGTCTCTCAAAGACTGAGTGTAAATGTTGCCCCTTTATTGTGTTAGCGTGTCAATATGCTCTGTTTCAAATCGTCTGTTAAACTAGCCATTCATCAAATGTCCCGCAGTAATCCCGTAGCGTTCTTGTGCACATATTTACAGCTAATACTGCGGTGATTTATAGGCTATAGCTATATCCATCAATACATCGTTCTCTATTGTTTAAAACCATACCGTTCATGTCACAAACATCACCATTTATAATAATCACGCAACACTACGTCTTTGTTAACTACATTGCTGTTTATTTAGTTGAAAAGGTAACAGGATAACAAGTAGTCATTGTGGCTTACCGGCGTCTGCTCTCTTTTGTTAAAGGAAAGTTTGCCGCCATCGGTGAGTTTAAATGATTTTCAGGCCCTGGTTAATGATGTCCTTTGCAACTTTTTGCACCGTTTCGTTTTTGTCTACCTGGACAATATCCTGATCTTGTCCTGCGACCCAGTCCAACACACCGAGCATGTCCGGTTAGTGCTGCAGCGGCTTCTAGAGAACAGACCGTTTGTCAAGGCAGAGAAATGCTTGTTTCTTGTCTCATCCATACAGTTTCTGGGGTTGATTATTGAGAGTGGGCAGCTCCGGGCAGACCCGGCCAAGATCCAAGCCGTTGTAGACTGGCCCATCCCCACTTCTGTTAAGCAGCTGCAGCGTTTTTTGGGTTTCGCCAACTTTTACTGACGGTTTATTTGCAACTACAGATCCCTGGCCGCCCCTCTCACCCGCCTCACTTCCTCAACCAACCCTGATCGCTCTCTTCAGTTTGTGGTGGAGGTGGACGCCTCGGACATGGGTGTTGGGGCCACCCTGTCCCAATGCTCCCCCTCTGACCATAAACTCCATCCCTGCGCCTTCTTCTCCAGCCGACTGACCCCCACAGAACAGAACTACAGAGTGGGGGGCCGGGAGCTGTTGGCAGTGAAACTGGCCCTTGAGGAGTGAAGGCACTGGTTGGAGGGCACCGAACACCCCTTCCTGGTCTGGACTGATCACAAGAACCTCTCCTATATCCAAACTGCTCAGATACTCAATTCCCACCAGGCCAGGTTGGCCCTGTTTTTTTAATCGGTTTAATTTCACTCTGTCCTACCGCGCAGGATCCCTCAATGTCAAACCAGATGCCCTGTCCCGTCTTCACCCTGATGAACGGTTGACCTGCCAGACGCCATCCTTCCCCGATCCTGCCTTGTCGCATCTCTGGTGTGGGACGTTGAATCTGCGGTCCGCTGAGCCCAGATCCTGGACCTGGTACCGGACCTTCCAACCGCCTCTACGTCCCTCCAAGTGTCCGCTCCCGGGTCCTCCAGTGGGCGGACGTCTCCAAATTCAGCTGCCACCCTGGAATGGCCAGAACCCTGTTCCTGCTCTGCCAACGGTTCTAGTGACCCACCATTGAGAAGGACTGCTGGGATTTCGTAGCAGCTTGCAAGGTGTGCTGCTCCACCCCCTCCCGGTCCACGTACAGCCCTGGTCTCACATCGCCTTGGACTTTGTTACCGGTCTGCCCAATTCCCACAGCAATACGACCATACTTACTGTTGTCGACCGGTTCTCCAAGTCGACCACTTCATCCCGCTGCCCAAGCTGCCCACTTCCATGGAAACCGCTCGTCTACTGGTCCATCATGTCTTCCGCCTCCACGGTATCCCCCTGGATATCGTTTCTGACCGGGGACCCCAGTTCACGTCATGGGTCTGGAAATCCTTCTGCGCCACTGTTAGCCTATCTTTCATTTAATTTCGTTTATTTATTTATCTCGAACAATCAACAATGTTGCAAGACATTAAAAAACATAAAATAAAACACAAACAATCAGAATCTAACAAAAAACAAAACAAAAACAAAATAAAAAAAATAAAAAATATAAAAGAGATTAGTTTGAGAAGGAGCAGGCGGAAGAAAATAGCTTATTTGGTCCTGCCCCTTATTTCACAAAATCATATTATACAAAGTAAATAGATATGCAAATACAGCATACAATCTTTCGGTCATACAATGACTTACAACATCACAATAATATACAACAATACCTTTAAATTACAAATTACAATCCTATGTTTCAGTTTATTCTTTTCTGTATTGGTCAAGTAATGATGTCTTTAATCTATTTTTGAACTGAATGATATTATGGCTCTGTTTGATGTCATTGTTTCTTCTGGATACCACACTCAGACCAATGGGCAGACCGAGCGGGCGAACCAGGATCTGGGGGAGATGTGTGGCATACCGGAATCCCTCCTCATGGAGTTCCCACCTCCCTTGGGTTGAGTACGCCCATAACTCCCTGCCACTGGGATGTCTCCATTCATGTGTGACATGGGATTCCAGCCTCCACTATTTCCAGCCCTGGAGGAAGAAGTGGCGGTCCCTTCTGTCCAGATCCATCTGCGGCAGTGCCGATGAGTGTGGAGGGAGGCCAGGGCGGCCCTTCAGCGCACCGCTGCCCGGAATAAATGTCTGGCAGAAGGACACAATATTCCAGCTCCCGCCTACCGTCCGGGCCAGAGGGTGTGGCTCTCCTCGCTGGACCTCCCTCTCCAGACTACCTCTAAGAAGCTCGCCCCCCGGTTTGTGGGTCCGTACACCATAATTGCTGTCCTGAATCCCACCGCCATCAGACTCAAGCTCCCATCTCACCTAAAGATCCACCCAGTCTTCCATGTCTCCCTGCTCAAGCTGGTCTCCACCAGCCCGCTCTCCGCCCCAGTGGCAGCGCAATCTGATTCTGGTCCATTCTTGTCCCGCCACACTAAATAGACCTTTTCTAACATACTGCTGCTTCTGTGGTGTTGGCGCTTCAAATCTGATGCCTGCAGTGCGTCATAGAAGCATCAGATGAGGCGTCAATTATCACTTTCAGAGCGTTTGGGCCTTTAGAGGCCAACCCCCTCCCCTAGACCTATTTTTAGCGCCTGGCACACCTGGGTGAACCTTGTGACAGACACAAAACTAGTTCCTAGACTGATCATCTACCTGTTATGTCCCCATTAATCATCATTCCTGTGCTGCTGAATGTTTCCTCCCAACTTTAGGCAGTGGGACTGGTTTGATGGCACAGAGCCAGTCAGAGTTTTCATGGCGGAAATACAGGCAGTGCAGCTTTGGGACGTCCCATGTCTCCACTAAACGTAACTGCCAATCAGATTTGGCTCATTGAAATGTGATTTCAGAGAAACGACTCAGAGGACTGAAAGCTGAGACAGACTGAGCACGCTCAGTTGCTGCTTCACCTGCACCGCCTCAGACAGCTGATAGACACACAGGTAAGAACACACACACAGACATAATTACTGAACTTGTAACAGTAATGTTGCAAAGCACAATATTATGGTGACAGTAGATCTTGTCTTTGTTGAGTTAAAACCAAATTATCGTTGTATAAACATAGCAAGCATTACTGCAAAAAGACTAACAAAGGTAAGAGTTCTACATTAGCCCTTCATTTATTGAAATGGATACCGTAATCATACAGAGAGAACATAGTTACATGCCTTCATCTTTTCCTCATATCTCCTCTTCTTTTCTGTATTTTCTAAACTGGTCACCTGATGGCTTTGACCTTTTGCTGTTCATCTCTGGGTTTATTTGTCACTCAACAATCAACAGATTTCCCTCCAACACTGTCACTCACGACCACAAGTTAAGACCAATTCACCTTGGTGACAGGTGACCACATAATCGTTTTGATTTACCTATTTTTATTAGCCATTTCACACAATTCAGAAAAAAAATATGCAGGAACTATAGGCCTGTATTCATAATTGTATGAATGAAATGTGAGTTATTTGGAAGAAAGTCGAGGTGTGACTGACTTTGGCCCACTAATTCCATTAGAATATTGTTCTATACAGTGAATACCGTTTGACAGGTTTCTCTGGTCATGTGATTTCAGAGAAACAACTCAGAGAACTGAAAGCTAAGAGACAGACTGAGCATGCTCAGTTGCTGCTTCACCTGCTCCGCCTCACACAGCTGACAGACACACAGGTAACACACACACACACACACACTAACTATTTATTTGTGTCCACATAAAGAAAAATTATACAGATACACAAATATTACAGATGCAGTACAATACATACGCAAACTCATGGACCAGTGGCAGGCAACAGGTCTTCACAATATCACTTAATAAGCCCAATACTTAGTTCTTAAGGGTATAAGTAGCACAATACTCAGTTTTTAAGGGCACAGAGACATACACAAACACACACACACACACACACACACACACACACACACACACACACACACACACACACACACACACACACACACACACACACACACACACACACACACACACACACACACACACACACAAGCTGTTTCTCAATGTCAAGGATCCTTCCTTGGTAGGATTATTCCTTCCAAGTCGGGTCCTTCAGAGGTTAAGGCAGGCTCCTCCTTAGTGTTCGGAGAACATGTACAATGGAACAGGCTAGCAAGTGCAAGTCAATGCGTGCTTGCGTCATTGAAAATGTTTTGCCGCCTCCACTTCCGCGTTGCATTTCAAACTGGATGAAATGGATGTGGAACTGTGCTGTTCAATTTGTTTTTTTGAGATGGAGAAGATGAATCAGCATCAGTCTGCCTGCGGGAAGAGAATATTCTGTCGGTAACTTTGCCTGCAACGTGCTAAGGTAGGTAATGTTACCGATAGGCTATAATGTAAGCAATAGTCGTTTTCTCTTATTTATACCATGTCAATGAATTAAAAACTCATGACAACTACAAACCTGAACTCCCATAACACTTACCGGTAAGGAGAATTGCATTAATTAATCTTAATTACATTAAGCTTACAGTTGCAGTTTACATTAGCTTATAGTTTACTGCATACATGTAACATTAGCTCATTGTCCAGTAGCTTCTAGCTTTCAAACAAATGCAGTGCAAAATATGATCAGCAACTACAACAAGGTAAATGCTACCAGCTAATAAGCTACCAGATGCAGTATGATATGCAGTAAACTGCAAGTGAGAAAGGGTAAATAGTACTTTAAACCACAAGCTACAACCAACATATGAAAAGTCATAATAACAACTCCATTGATAAACACCCACTAACACAGTAAAGGTAGGTTTAAGTGTGTAAAATGGTCAGCAGTTGTCAGCTAAGACCATGATGAAGAAACTACACCACTACACAGTTACATGAAGTACTTTCATGTTATAGTATGCTAAAATATACCTGTGATACTATTCTAATCTTACATGGTTGGATAAGTACTGGCCTAACCTAAAGCTTTCTCCTTCTGTCTGCAGTCTTGAAGCAACCCCATCATCAGCAGCTCTGTCTGATCGCCGCTTCATGTTGAATATACTTGTGTACAGTATATAGTCATGTTTGAATAAATGTTATAATAAAGATACACGTTTCGTTAATGTCTTTTTAGAGCTTGTATATCTTACGAGTCATTAAAACAGGTACCATATGAATATAATTATTCAGTTAGAAGTTTCCTGTGTTCAGGACACAATTTGATGGAAAAATATAGACATTGAAAACAGTTTATATTATATACACACCCAAAAGCGTAATGACACAGACAAACCAGTTAATTTAATGCATGTAATTTTAGAATGCCAATCTCTAATATAGCAAATAATCTATTCAACATCTTGTCAAAGAGAATTTTCTATGGTGCACAAGGAAAAACAGAGAGAAAGAATAATTTAAAGATGAAGGTGATCAATCGTAGCTGATCTTAGATGTTCAGTATTTGTTCACGTTGACCAGACACAGTTTCTAAAGAAGAGGCTGTAAACTCTCCAGCTATCACGTGCAATATTATTTTTGGAAAGATTATATATGAACCGTGTTACATATTTATGCAACTCTCTGGCTCTTTACTTTATATTATCAATGCTCTCTGGAGACGTTATTGTAGGTTTCTTCAGGTTATACATTTTTCCTTTTGTCTTAAGTTTGTGTTGTTTACTGTATATAAATAAATAAATAATATATATATCTCACAAAAGTGATATATATATATATATATATATATATATATATATATATATATATATATATATATATATATATATATATATATATATATCTCACAAAAGTGAGTACACCCCTCACATTTTAGTAAATATTTCATTATATCATTTAATGGACACAACACTGAAGAAATTACACTTTGCTCCAATGTAAAGTATGAAGAGTGCAGCTTGTATAACAGTGTAAAGTATGAAGTGTCCAGCTTGTATAACAGTGTAAAGTATGAAGTGTCCAGCTTGTATAACATTGTAAAGTATGAAGTGTCCAGCTTGTATAACAGTGTAAAGTATGAAGAGTGCAGCTTGTATAACAGGGTAAAGTATGAAGTGTCCAGCTTGTATAACAGGGTAAAGTATGAAGGGTACAGCTTCTATAACAGTGTAAAGTATGAAGTGTCCAGCTTGTATAACAGGGTAAAGTATGAAGAGTGCAGCTTGTATAACAGGGTAAAGTATGAAGTGTACAGCTTCTATAACAGTGTAAAGTATGAAGTGTACAGCTTGTATAACAGTGTAAATGTGCTGTCCCCTCAAAATAACTCAACACACAGCCATTAATGTCTAAACCACTGGCAACAAAATTGAGTACACCCCTATGTTAAATTCCCATAGAGGAAGACAGATTTTTATTTTTAAAGGCCAGTTATTTCATGGATCCAGGATACTATGCATCCGGATGAAGTTCCTTTGGCCTTTGGAATTAAAATAGCCCCACATCATCACATACCCTTCACCATACCTAACACCTTTGTGGTGTTACAACCCTTTGCCTTCAAACCAGCATCAATTCTTATTGGTAATTGCAAAAAGTCAGGGATTTTGTAAGATTGTAGCCAGGTGTATGATCAACCAATTGTAGTATATAGGTAGTTATACTGCATCATCAAGGTCTCTCCCAGACAAATATTTCAAAGCAGACTGGTGTTTCAAGAGGTGCTGTTCAGGCTCTTTTGAAAAAGCACAAAGAAACGGGCAACGTTGAGGATCGTAGACACAGTGATCGGCCAAGGAAACTTGAAAAACAAATCAAGCTTATTTTCCTTCGAAATTGGAAGATGTCCAGCAGGGCCATCAGCTCAGAACTGTCAGAAACCAGTGGGACCCATGTACACCCATCTACTGTCTGGAGAAGATGTCCAGCAGGGCCATCAGCTCAGAACTGGTAGAAACCAGTGGGACCCAGGTACACCCATCTACTGTCTGGAGAAGACTGGCCAGAAGTGGTCTTCATGGAAGAGTTGCAGCCAAAAAGCCAGACCTCTGACATAGAAACAAGGCCAAGCGACTCAACTGTTGGCCGAAGGGCTGGAGAGCGGTACAATGATGAGTGTCTGCAGGCCACAGTGAAGCATGGTGGAGGCTCCTGGCCTGTTTGGGGCTGTATTTCTGCAAATGGAGTTGGAGATTTGGTCATGATTTATGGTGTCCTCAATACTGAGAAATACAGGCAGATACGTATCCATCATGCAATACCATCAGGGAGGCGTATGATTGGTCCCAAATTTATTCTGCAGCAGGACAACGAGACCAAACATACAACCAAGGTCATTAAGAACTATCTTCAGCGTAAAGAAGAACCAGAAGTCCTGGAAGTGATGGCATGGCCCCCACAGAGCCCTGATATCAGCATCATGGAGTCTGTCTGGGAGAACATGAAGAGACAGAAGGATTTGAGGAAGATCTGTGGTTAGTTCTCCAAGATGTTTGGAACAACCTACCTGCCGAGTTCCTTCAAACACTGTGTGCAAGTGGACCTAGAAGAATTGATGCTGTCTTGAAGGCAAAGGGTGGTCACACCAAATAGTGATTTGTTTTAGATTCCTCTTCTGTTCATTCACTGCATTTTGTTAATTGATGAAAGTAAACTATTAACACTTCCATTTTTGAAAGAATTCTGAGTGGAGCTGTGGGGAAACACCTGTGTGTGTGTGTGTGTGTGTGTGTGTGTGTGTGTGTGTGTGTGTGTGTGTGTGTGTGTGTGTGTGTGTGTGTGTATTCTGATGATGTGTGTCTCTTCCTGTCTCCACAGAACCTTTCTGATCACATCAGCACAGTTTGATTTAAAGTCAGCTTCTTCATCACTCTGAAGACGAAATCTCAACACTTCCAGGAGGACCAAGAGTCCTGAAGATGGAGGGATCAGGGTCAACACCAAGATCAAGCAGAAGATTGAGCATAGACCTTCCTCATCATATCAGAGAGATGCAGCAGAGAAGAGATGAAGCCAGAGAGATGCAGAAGAGAAGAGATGAAGCCAGAGAAATGCAGAAGAGAAGAGATGAAGTCAGAAGAGCAGGATATGTTGCTGGAGGAGCAGGAGCGGGAGTAGCAATAGGACTCCTGCTCCTTGCAGCTCCGTTCACTGGGGGGGTTAGTTTAGCAGCAGTAGTAGCATTACTGTTTGCAGTAGTAGCAGGAGTGTTAGCAGTAGCAGTAGGAGCAGTAGCAGGAGCAGCAGTAGGACTAGGATGCCTGTGCTTTGCAGGTCCGTCCACTGCGGCGGCTAGATTAGCAGCAAGAGCATCAGCAGAAGCAGGAGGAGCAGCAGGAGCAGTAGTAGTAGTACCGTTAGCAGTAGCAGGAAGAGCAGTAGCAGGAGGAGCAGCAGCAGTAGCAGCAGTAGTAGCAGGACCGTTAGCAGTAGCAGGAAGAGTAGTAGCAGCAGTAGTAGCAGGACCGTTAGCAGTAGTAGCAGGAGCGTTAGCAGTAGCAGGAGGAGCAGTAGCACGAGGAGCAGTAGGAATAGGACGCCTGTTATTTGCTGCTCCGGTCACTGGGGGGGCTAGTTTAGCAGAAAGAGAGTTAGCAGAAGCAGGAGGAGCAGTAGCAGGAGGAGCAGCAGCAGAAGCAGCAGCAGTAGAAGGAGGGTTATCAGTTGTAGAAAAAGTGTTAGCAGCAGCAGGAAGAGCAGTAATATCAGTAGTAGCAGAAGCAATAGGAGAAGCATTGTTACCAGTATGTCGAGGAGCAGTAGCAGGAGAAGTAGGAGCAGCAGTAGGAATAGTTCTGGTCCTTGCAGCTCCGTTCCCTGGGGTGGCTAGTTTAGCAGCAGGATCAGGGTTAGCAGTAGCAGGAGTAGTAATCCTGGTCCTTGCAGCTCAGTTCACTGGGGGGGCTAGTTTAGCAGCAGTAGGAGCAGGAGTGTTAGCAGTAGCAGGAGGATCAGCAGCAGGAGGAGTAGGAGCAGGAGGAGTAGGAGCAGTAGTAGGAATAGGACTGGTCCTTGCAGGTCCGTTCCCTGGGGGGGTTAGTTTAGCAGCAGCAATAGGAGCTGTAGCAGGAGGAGTAGGAGCAGTAGTAGGAGTAGGAATAGGACTCCTGGTCCTTGCAACTCCGTTCACTGGGGGGGTTAGTTTAGCAGCAATAGGAGCAGAAGCGTTAGCAGTGGTAGGAGGAGTAGTAGCAGGAAGAGCAGTAGCAGCAGAAGACGCACGAGCAGGAGCCACAGCAGGAGGAGTAGGAGCAGGAGTAGGAATAGGACTCCTGGTCCTTGCAGCTCAGGTCACTGGGGGGGCTGGTTTAGCAGCAGGAGCAGCGTTAGCAGTAGTCTCAGGAGGAGCTGCAGCAGGAGCACTAGCAGGAGGAAGATGAGCTGTGGTTGTAAATGCAATAAAACCAATGAAATAGAACAGAAGTATAAAGAAAGTAGACGAGCTGGGGAAAGAGTTCATGGAGATCATAGAACGCCTGAAGAACGACCTGGAAGAAATAAAGATGACGTGTGAGAAGTTGGAGCAAAGATCAGCTGAAGTTCAGGCTGAAAAGACTGAGAGACATGAAGGGGTTTTGTAGAAAATTCTAAGAGACGTGTTCGTTGAATTTCTGAGGAAGAAGAAGCTCGGGTCCAATTGAGGATTAAGCAACCTCAGTCCAGTATGACAACTGCAGTTCCTTTGTCTGCTGGCTTGATAACAATTAGTTTATTATTACATAATGAAATAACTCATTCCTACTGACTCAAATTTGGTTTCATCCAGCCAATTCTAAACTTATTATGGAAATGCTGAAAATCAGAGTTAATAGCAGTGATGACCTCAGGAGGTAATTTGCCGCCAGTAGGAACCCAGTTTGATTTGGGCGTGAACGGAGGGAACACTGAATCAGGTTTATCTTGGAAATAGATTGCTAATTTCAGCCTTCTATGATATTGTTGTATGTCAAATCTGATTTGAGTCCTCATATTTTAATTACAGTATTCTAAGTAAAATGATCATTGATTCTGTTTTAACCATCATTAATCTATAAAAACATGTCTGGTTTGACATCATCTTAATATAATAATATAATAAACATCTGACTTACCCCCTGACCAACATGGATGTCTGTTAACAGCGCTAGCTAGAACCATCATATGTCAGCCAGGCCCGAGGATCTGGAAGTCCAGGACTGCAGGTTGGTTTTTCCAAGTCCTCGCTGTGTTCCACACCGCTCATCTACAGGAGGCCTGTCCAGATTAGACTTGGTGTGGACAGTCTGCCCTCCTGATGTCTTCATTTGTGATAGTCCGTTGTGTCACGGTTTAGACCTTAAAACAGAGGGTTAGGGGTTAAGGGTTAGGGTAAAGAGACAAAACACACACAAACACTCAAACACACACACACACACACACACAAACAGAAACACACACACAGAGGCGAGACATTAAAAACCAAACAAACACAAACATGAACCAAAATGGCTCCTACAGACATCATAACATCACTCAATCTCAATCTCAGCACCATCAAACTGCTGACTCACCTTGTTAACTTGATCTGCCCCGTGTTGAGCCAAAAGTCAGATCCCACCCACCCCCGTACCTGTCCTTCTTCTTCTCTTCTTTCTGGCAGTCTAGACACTGATAGAGCACTGCTGCCTCCCACTGGTGATGAGGACAATCTAATTAACATTCAAGCTCCTATTGGACACACACACACACACACACACACACACACACACACACACACACACACACACACACACACACACACACACATATATATAGGTCCATGGTTTTCAGAAAATGAATTAGTTGCAAGACTCGTTCTTTTTATTCGGACCATCATCCATCAAGTCAAGGAAACTATTTCAATTCCCAGATCCCTTAGCATCCAGGGAGCATCTTGCTCAGGGACATGTTGACATGAGGCTGGAGGAGCACGGGATTGAACCGCCAACCTTGTGGGTAAGGGGCGACCGCTATACCTCCGAGTCGAGCAGGTACCATGTACTGGAAAAACGCCATATGTATTTTAGGATCGACATTAAGAAAACACTTTCACAAAATAATCTAAACTATTGACGTCCAGACGGATTCATTATTAATAAACTGTAAAACAACATCATGGTTCTGCCGGGGAATGATTGGATGATGTCTGGTGTTGGAGACCAATCAGAAGACAGAAACCAAATAATCATGAAATAAAATCAATAAAACAAGAAATATATCAACAACAAATGGAGGAAAAATCACCAGACTCCATGTAAATAATCAGTACTTTTATCATCCTAAAACACAAACATTCAAAGGGGACAGAAACTAAATAAAACACAGAATCAGATGGATAAAGAACTTGATTTTAATTCCAACAGGAAATATTACAGAGTTGCAGCAGCTGCACAATTAATCCTAATTTTATCAAAATCACAATATGGACTATAGTGCAATATCCAAATCTCAGGACGGCGCAATATTTGTTAAAAGCAAAATATGTGTCAACCATTGTGAATGAAGTATTGTGAAAAAATGTTGTTTTGTTTCCAACTTTGTTTGTTGCAGATCCTTGCAAAAATCGCACTACAATCTTTTTTTTTTTTTTTTACATTTTTCAATGAAAATGAGAATAATGATACACAAATGAAAAAATGACCATACCCTCCAATATCGTGAATAATATCGCAACATCAGTCTAAATAATCCCAGTTAGATATTTTCCTCATATGGTTCAGCCCTACAGCAGCCGAGCCCAAACACCAAACTGCTGATGACATTAAAAGATCAAAACAATATAAACTGAGAATACAACCAGAGATCTGAGTCCATCTGTGCATGTACATGTTTGTCACTCCTTAGTGTTATTCTTTTCTTTTCCTTAAACGCCACGATGAGAGTTTCCATAGTAACAGTAAAACATACCACTAACATCTCTACATTTGGAATATCTTCAAGGGCCTATTTGTACTTTTGATGTGCCTTGTTTTGTTCTATTTTGTGTCTTTGTATTGTTATTGAAAAAGTCAATCAAAACATGTAAAAAAAAATCATTTTTTAAAAAGTACAACTAGAGACCAGACTCTACAGAAACAACCCGTTCTCACTCCGAACTCGTAAAATGCGGACGTTTGGACGTTTATCAGTGTTTTTTGCCCCCAACGGCTCCTTTCAGGCAGCGCTAACTAGGATTAGGCACTGGTTAAGGTTAAGGTTAGGGTTAGGTGCCTTGAAGGCAGCAGTCAACAACACAGGACTTTCACCCAGGAGACCGGGGATTGTGTCCCGCATGTCACCTTTCCTATAGTTGTTTTCTTCTTTTGCTAAACCCAACCGTCCCATTCTTCCCGCGTGTCACAGAAACGTAAGCCCACCCAAGACCTTTTCCTTAACATAACTGCATAAAAAGGGATGCCAATAGTCCTAACCCAGCGAGTTTAGATAAAGCGCGTTATATGACACTAAAGTAGACTTTTAGCGTCAATAACAAAGACAAAGGCACGTGACCAAGCGTCCGTATTTTACGAGATGTGAGTGAGAATGTGTTCAGTCCACCTCAAAAATACTAACAGACTTCATAACCTCATTTAGATCACAATGTCAGGAGTGTTTGGGATGTTTTTGAAGTAGTGACTGTCAGATGTGCTATGGTGGACCTGTAAAAGTATGTGTCCATGTAGACCTGTCGCCTTATCAATGACGCTTCTCATAGTATTTGGATCTTGTATGTTTTCTTGCAACTCCTTGTAGATCAAAATAAAAGTATTCGTGTGTGTGTGTGTGTGTGTGTGTGTGTGTGTGTGTGTGTGTGTGTGTGTGTGTGTGTGTGTGTGTGTGTGTGTGTGTGTGTGTGTGTTCTTACCTGTGTGTCTGTCAGCTGTGTGAGGCAGTGCAGGTGAAGCAGCTACTGAGCATGCTCAGTCTGTCTCTTAGCTTTCGTCCTCTGAGTCGTTTCTCTGAAATCACATGACCAGAGAAACCTGTCAAACAACTGCAGCTGACAGCAAGCCAAATCTGATTGGCAGTAAGATTTATCAGAGACATGGGATTGGTCTCTGTGGAACTGACTGGCTCTGTGCCATCCAACCAGTCCTACTGTCTGGAGGAACCATTCAGCAGCACAGGAATGATGATTGGTGACATAACAGGTAGATGGTCAGTCTAGGCACTAGTTCTGTTTGTCACAAGGTTCACCCAGGTGTGCCAGCTGCTAGAAATAGGTTTAGGGCGGGGGTTGGGGGTGGGGGGGTCTCTAAAGGTCCAAACGCTCTGAAAGTGATAACTGACGCCTCATCTGATTTTATATGATGCATTGCAGGCATCAGATTTCGCAAAAATCAATAGATTAGCCAACTTCCTTGTTTACTGCTGCACTACAATACATGAACTGTAAAGGAGAATCAGGGCCCTATTTTAAGGAAGGGTTGGACTTAGTGTCTTCATTAATCAGAGGTGTGTTTAGGGCGTGTCCAAATCCACTTTTGCTAGTTTGACGGCGGTAAAAAGGGTCCGTGTGCCGGGTCATGGTTCTAAAGGGTTGGACTTAGTGTCTTCATTAATCAGAGGTGTGTTTAGGGCGTAACATGCAATCAACCAATCAGAGATCATCTCCCATTCCCTTTAAAAGCCAGGCGCGTTTGGACCTTGGAGCATTGCTGTTATGATGGAGGATTTACACCGTAATCTTTTTATTTGTAATCTTCTGCATGTGTGTGTGTGTGTGTGTGTGTGTGTGTGTGTGTGTGTGTGTGTGTGTGTGTGTGTGTGTGTGTGCGTGCTGTGCACGAGCCTAGGAGCATTTTACTAACGCTCTGTTAAAATAACAATGAAATGCTGCGTTATTGACTTTATACCAGGTTTTTGTTGGTCAATGGTGCCATCACTTCTCAGAATGCACCTGAACACACCTCCCTGTAAGACCAGCAGAATGCACCTGAACACACCTTCCTGTAAGATCAGCACGCCCAGAATGCACCTGAACACAACTCCATGTAAGACCAGCACGCCCAGAATTCACTTGTTCATTTGTTTTGTTGATTTGTTGACATTTTTGTGGCTTTTTTTCAACAAAATAGTTTTGCGCTTTTTATTCGTTTCTGTTGCTTTTTAAAAAAAGTCTTTGGCTGTTTTTTGTTGTTATTTTAAGTCGTTTTTATCTTTTTTTCTGTTTTTCTGACTTTTTTTCGACTTTTTTTCAGTTTTTTATAAAGTTTTTGTGGCTTTTTCGTCGTGTTTTGTCATTGCGTTTATCTTTGGATGATATTGTTGCTGTTTTCTGACTGCGGTCTCCAGATCTCAGTGATCTGATTGGCTGGAGATTAAACACAACTAGAGACATTAAATAGACGACGTGCAGCATTAAAGAATCACTAGAACCTTCTGAGGACAAACAGAAATGACTGTAATGTATTTTATTAAGTCAAGTCATGTTCTTCTTCATTACTCCCTTCTTCTTCTTCTTCTTCTTCTTCTTCTTCTTCTTCTTCTTCTTCTTCTTCTTCTCAACTCTCATTACTCCATTAGCTGACCACTCTGTATCTCATCCTGTCCTGACAATCCCCTCAATCTCAGACGACATCCTAATATTCATGATTAAAGCAAGATTACAGTGTTTTCCAACCAGGTATAATCTGGCAACATGGTACCCATCAAACATCCAACCCTGCTGCATATTACATCCAACTCAACAGGAAAATGAAACTGTTGCACACATACTAAACGGATGTTTCAACTATAAAGGAATGTCTGTGGCCAGACATGACCGTCTGGTTGATCTGGTTGCAAAAGATAAGCCATGGACATGATAACAAGCTCTACAAGAACAGCACTGTACAACTAACCTGGTTCAACCATAGCACATCTGACAGTGACTACTTCACAAACATCCCAAACACTCCTGACATTGTGATCTAAATGAGGTTATAAAGTCTGTGTGTATTTTTGAGGTGGACTGCTGTTCTGATCTGTAAATGGACATTTGCTACTATTCAAAATTATTGAAATATCAATCTTTGGTAGATCTCATTCACCAACTTGGATACAAATGTAAATTAATAACTCTGGTATTTGGAAGTCTGGGACATGTCCATCAGAATGCGGTCGGGGGGGGCAGCTGGAGGGGGGGGGGGGGGGGGGGGCATCTAGGGGGGCTGCAAAAAAAGGAGGCAAAAAGACTTGCAAAATGTTGCTCTGTTCTAGCCATCATAGGAAGCAGATATGGAGACGGAGATGTTTTGTTTACCCTTAATGTGTTGAGAATGAAGGACCTGTAAAAGTATGTGTCCATGTAGACCTGTCACCTTATCAATGACGCTTCTCATAGTATTTGGATCTTGTATGTTTTCTTGCAACTCTTTGTAGATCCAAATAAAAGTATTCATGTGTGTGTGTGTGTGTGTGTGTGTGTGTGTGTGTGTGTGTGTGTGTGTGTGTGTGTGTGTGTGTTCTTACCTGTGTGTCTGTCAGCTGTGTGAGGCAGTGCAGGTGAAGCAGCTACTGAGCATGCTCAGTCTGTCTCTTAGCTTTCGTCCTCTGAGTCGTTTCTCTGAAATCACATGACCAGAGAAACCTGTCAAACAACTGCAGCGTCTCACCTCAACAACAGCTGACAGCAAGCCAAATCTGATTGGCAGTAAGATTTATCAGAGACATGGGATTGGTCTCTGTGGAACTGACTGGCTCTGTGCCATCCAACCAGTCCTACTGTCTGGAGGAACCATTCAGCAGCACAGGAATGATGATTGGTGACATAACAGGTAGATGGTCAGTCTAGGCACTAGTTCTGTTTGTGACAAGGTTCACCCAGGTGTGCCAGCTGCTAGAAATAGGTTTAGGGCGGGGGTTGGGGGTGGGGGGGTCTCTAAAGGTCCAAACGCTCTGAAAGTGATAACTGACGCCTCATCTGATTTTATATGATGCATTGCAGGCATCAGATTTCGCAAAAATCAATAGATTAGCCAACTTCCTTGTTTACTGCTGCACTACAATACATGAACTGTAAAGGAGAATCAGGGCCCTATTTTAAGGATCTGAGGTCACGGCGTGAAGCGCCTGGTGCAGGTGCGTTTAGGGCGTGTCCAAATCCACTTTTGCTAGTTTGACGGCGGAAAAAAGTGTCCGTGTGCCGGGCGCCTGGTTCTAAAGGGTTGGACTTAGTGTCTTCATTAATCAGAGGTGTGTTTAGGGCATAACATGCAATCAACCAATCAGAGATCATCTCCCATTCCCTTTAAAAGCCAGGCGCGTTTGGACCTTGGAGCATTGCTGTTATGATGGAGGATTTACACCGTAATCTTTTTATTTGTAATCTTCTGCATGTGTGTCTATGTGTGTGTGTGTGTGTGTGTGTGTGTGTGTGTGTGTGTGTGTGTGTGCGTGCTGTGCACGAGCCTAGGAGCATTTTCCTAACGCTCTGTTAAAATAACAATGAAATGCTGCGTTATTGACTTTATACCAGGATTTTGTTGGTCAATGGTGCCATCACTTCCCGCTGCCTCAAGATAGCAATACGGCCAGAATGCACCTGAACACACCTCCCTGTAAGACCAGCACGCCCAGAATGCACCTGAACACACCTCCCTGTAAGACCAGCATGCCCAGAATGCACCTGAACACACCTCCCTGTAAGACCAGCACGCCCAGAATGCACCTGAACACACCTCCCTGTAAGACCAGCATGCCCAGAATTCACCTGAACACACCTCCCTGTAAGACCAGCACGCCCAGAATGCACCTGAACACACCTCCCTGTAAGACCAGCACGCCCAGAATGCACCTGAACACACCTCCCTGTAAGACCAGCACGCCCAGAATTCACCTGAACACACCTGCCTGTAAGACCAGCACGCCCAGAATGCACCTGAACACACCTCCCTGTAAGACCAGCACGCCCAGAATGCACCTGAACACATCACCATGTAAGACCAGCACGCCCAGAATGCACCTGAACACACCTCCCTGTAAGACCAGCATGCCCAGAATGCACCTGAACACACCTCCCTGTAAGACCAGCAGAATGCACCTGAACACACCTTCCATGTAAGACCAGCACGCCCAGAATTCACTTGTTCATTTGTTTTGTTGATTTGTTGACATTTTTGTGGCTTTTTTTCAACAAAATAGTTTTGCGCTTTTTATTCGTTTCTGTTGCTTTTTAAAAAAAGTCTTTGGCTGTTTTTTGTTGTTATTTTAAGTCGTTTTTATCTTTTTTTCTGTTTTTCTGACTTTTTTTCGACTTTTTTTCAGTTTTTTATAAAGTTTTTGTGGCTTTTTCGTCGTGTTTTGTCATTGCGTTTATCTTTGGATGATATTGTTGCTGTTTTCTGACTGCGGTCTCCAGATCTCAGTGATCTGATTGGCTGGAGATTAAACACAACTAGAGACATTAAATAGACGACGTGCAGCATTAAAGAATCACTAGAACCTTCTGAGGACAAACAGAAATGACTGTAATGTATTTTATTAAGTCAAGTCATGTTCTTCTTCATTACTCCCTTCTTCTTCTTCTTCTTCTTCTTCTTCTTCTTCTTCTTCTTCTTCTTCTCAACTCTCATTACTCCATTAGCTGACCACTCTGTATCTCATCCTGTCCTGACAATCCCCTCAATCTCAGACGACATCCTAATATTCATGATTAAAGCAAGATTACAGTGTTTTCCAACCAGGTATAATCTGGCAACATGGTACCCATCAAACATCCAACCCTGCTGCATATTACATCCAACTCAACAGGAAAATGAAACTGTTGCACACATACTAAACGGATGTTTCAACTATAAAGGAATGTCTGTGGCCAGACATGACCGTCTGGTTGATCTGGTTGCAAAAGATAAGCCATGGACATGATAACAAGCTCTACAAGAACAGCACTGTACAACTAACCTGGTTCAACCATAGCACATCTGACAGTGACTACTTCACAAACATCCCAAACACTCCTGACATTGTGATCTAAATGAGGTTATAAAGTCTGTGTGTATTTTTGAGGTGGACTGCTGTTCTGATCTGTAAATGGACATTTGCTACTATTCAAAATTATTGAAATATCAATCTTTGGTAGATCTCATTCACCAACTTGGATACAAATGTAAATTAATAACTCTGGTATTTGGAAGTCTGGGACATGTCCATCAGAATGCGGTCGGGGGGGGCAGCTGGAGGGGGGGGGGGGGGGGGGCATCTAGGGGGGCTGCAAAAAAAGGAGGCAAAAAGACTTGCAAAATGTTGCTCTGTTCTAGCCATCATAGGAAGCAGATATGGAGACGGAGATGTTTTGTTTACCCTTAATGTGTTGAGAATGAAGGACCTGTAAAAGTATGTGTCCATGTAGACCTGTCACCTTATCAATGACGCTTCTCATAGTATTTGGATCTTGTATGTTTTCTTGCAACTCTTTGTAGATCCAAATAAAAGTATTCATGTGTGTGTGTGTGTGTGTGTGTGTGTGTGTGTGTGTGTGTGTGTGTGTGTGTGTGTTCTTACCTGTGTGTCTGTCAGCTGTGTGAGGCAGTGCAGGTGAAGCAGCTACTGAGCATGCTCAGTCTGTCTCTTAGCTTTCGTCCTCTGAGTCGTTTCTCTGAAATCACATGACCAGAGAAACCTGTCAAACAACTGCAGCGTCTCACCTCAACAACAGCTGACAGCAAGCCAAATCTGATTGGCAGTAAGATTTATCAGAGACATGGGATTGGTCTCTGTGGAACTGACTGGCTCTGTGCCATCCAACCAGTCCTACTGTCTGGAGGAACCATTCAGCAGCACAGGAATGATGATTGGTGACATAACAGGTAGATGGTCAGTCTAGGCACTAGTTCTGTTTGTGACAAGGTTCACCCAGGTGTGCCAGCTGCTAGAAATAGGTTTAGGGCGGGGGTTGGGGGTGGGGGGGTCTCTAAAGGTCCAAACGCTCTGAAAGTGATAACTGACGCCTCATCTGATTTTATATGATGCATTGCAGGCATCAGATTTCGCAAAAATCAATAGATTAGCCAACTTCCTTGTTTACTGCTGCACTACAATACATGAACTGTAAAGGAGAATCAGGGCCCTATTTTAAGGATCTGAGGTCACGGCGTGAAGCGCCTGGTGCAGGTGCGTTTAGGGCGTGTCCAAATCCACTTTTGCTAGTTTGACGGCGGAAAAAAGTGTCCGTGTGCCGGGCGCCTGGTTCTAAAGGGTTGGACTTAGTGTCTTCATTAATCAGAGGTGTGTTTAGGGCATAACATGCAATCAACCAATCAGAGATCATCTCCCATTCCCTTTAAAAGCCAGGCGCGTTTGGACCTTGGAGCATTGCTGTTATGATGGAGGATTTACACCGTAATCTTTTTATTTGTAATCTTCTGCATGTGTGTCTATGTGTGTGTGTGTGTGTGTGTGTGTGTGTGTGTGTGTGCGTGCTGTGCACGAGCCTAGGAGCATTTTCCTAACGCTCTGTTAAAATAACAATGAAATGCTGCGTTATTGACTTTATACCAGGATTTTGTTGGTCAATGGTGCCATCACTTCCCGCTGCCTCAAGATAGCAATACGGCCAGAATGCACCTGAACACACCTCCCTGTAAGACCAGCACGCCCAGAATGCACCTGAACACACCTCCCTGTAAGACCAGCATGCCCAGAATGCACCTGAACACACCTCCCTGTAAGACCAGCACGCCCAGAATGCACCTGAACACACCTCCCTGTAAGACCAGCATGCCCAGAATTCACCTGAACACACCTCCCTGTAAGACCAGCACGCCCAGAATGCACCTGAACACACCTCCCTGTAAGACCAGCACGCCCAGAATGCACCTGAACACACCTCCCTGTAAGACCAGCATGCCCAGAATTCACCTGAACACACCTGCCTGTAAGACCAGCACGCCCAGAATGCACCTGAACACACCTCCCTGTAAGACCAGCACGCCCAGAATGCACCTGAACACATCACCATGTAAGACCAGCACGCCCAGAATGCACCTGAACACACCTCCCTGTAAGACCAGCATGCCCAGAATGCACCTGAACACACCTCCCTGTAAGACCAGCATGCCGAGAATGCACCTGAACACACCTCCCTGTAAGACCAGCACGCCCAGAATGCACCTGAACACACCTCCATGTAAGACCAGCACGCCCAGAATGCACCTGAACACACCTCCCTGTAAGACCAGCATGCCCAGAATTCACCTGAACACACCTCCCTGTAAGACCAGCACGCCCAGAATGCACCTGAACACACCTCCCTGTAAGACCAGCATGCCCAGAATTCACCTGAACACACCTCCCTGTAAGACCAGCATGCCCAGAATTCACCTGAACACACCTCCCTGTAAGACCAGCATGCCCAGAATTCACCTGAACACACCTCCCTGTAAGACCAGCATGCCCAGAATTCACCTGAACCCACCTCCCTGTAAGACCAGCACGCCCAGAATGCACCTGATCACACCTCCCTGTAAGACCAGCACGCCCAGAATGCACCTGAACACACCTCCCTTCAGGCATCAGATCTGAAGCTCCATTCACCACAGAAGCAGCAGTATGTTAGAAAAGGTCTATTTAAACAAATGGTTAGTATGTTACAGACCCCCTATCAGTGGGGGTGGGGTTAGACTTGTTCCCTTGACGGACACGCTTGTAAAACCTCCATCAACCCTGCAGTCACTTTTCATCACTAAACAGATGATTGATGTTTTAGTATTTTTGGTCACTAGAACATTATAAATATGGAGTTATACTGCTTGTTTTTCATCCTCCACACGCATTAATCGCTCATTATTTCAACTCACCATCACAATTATTATTATTGGTCATTTAAAAGAAACTTTCACACAATCAGCTGCCGTGACGTTACTGCAACGGCGCAACAAATTTGTATTTGGTGTTTTAAGCCCCCAACGTTGCCTTCCAGGCAACGCGGCAATGGTTATGTTTAAGGTTAGGATTAGCTGCCTGGAAGGCAACGTTGAGGGCTCAAACACCTTTTCGAGACTTTTGTTGATCTTCGAGCGATGTTTTTGACATTTTTTTCAACGTTTTTGTCACTTTTTTTCAACGTCCTTTAACAAAAAATTAATTGAAATACTATCAAACTGAATAAAACTTGTGAAGAGCGTTGTAGGGATCCATCCACGTTATTTATTTTGACAATTTGGTTGAAAGAAACCCAAATTTCTGATACAGAAACTTTTTGAAAATGGGTCAAATTTGACCCGAGGACAACAGGAGGGATAAAGCCAGCTTTATTAACATGATCACAACCACAACAGTCAATTACACAAGTGATGAAATTAGTTGAGGAGTTTGGAACGTTTTCGGGGTATACGGTGAATTTTAATAAGACTGAAGCCATCCCACTAAACCACATGACCTATTCATCACATCTTGGTTCTGTTCCCATTCAATGGAAACCAGAAGGTATGTGTTTGTCATATAAATTCTTCATTGGGGGGGGTAAAGAACACAACAGGAAGCTTTGAAGCAGCACAGTAAACAGTATTCTGGACAGCCATTATATATATTTAACCTTGATGCTTTAGTCAGAAAAAACCACAAAAGCATTGACCTTCCTCCCCAGCGCTGTAGAGATAGAGCTGGCTATGAGAGACTACTAGACCTTCCTCCACAGTGCTGTAGAGATGGAGTTGGCTATGAGAGACTACTAGACCTTCCTCCACAGTGCTGTAGAGATGGAGCTGGCTATGAGAGACTACTAGACCTTCCTCCCCAGCGCTGTAGAGATAGAGCTGGCTATGAGAGACTGCTAGACCTTCCTCCACAGCGCTGTAGAGATAGAGTTGGCTATGAGAGACTACTAGACCTTCCTCCCCAGCGCTGGAGAGATAGAGTTGGCTATGAGAGACTACTAGACCTTCCTCCACAGCTCTGTAGAGATAGAGTTGGCTATGAGAGACTACTAGACCTTCCTCCCCAGCGCTGTAGAGATAGAGTTGGCTATGAGAGACTGCTAGACCTTCCTCCACAGCGTTGGAGAGATAGAGCTGGCTATGAGAGACTACTAGACCTTCCTCCCCAGCGCTGGAGAGATAGAGTTGGCTATGAGAGACTACTAGACCTTCCTCCACAGCTCTGTAGAGATAGAGTTGGCTATGAGAGACTACTAGACCTTCCTCCACAGTGCTGTAGAGATAGAGTTGGCTATGAGAGACTACTAGACCTTCCTCCCCAGTGCTGGAGAGATAGAGTTGGCTATGAGAGACTACTAGACCTTCCTCCCCATGGCTGGAGAGATAGAGTTGGCTATGAGAGACTACTAGACCTTACTCCACAGCTCTGTAGGGATAGAGTTGGCTATGAGAGACTACTAGACCTTCCTCCACAGCTCTGTAGAGATAGAGCTGGCTATGAGAGACTACTAGACCTTCCTCCACAGCTCTGTAGAGATAGAGTTGGCTATGAGAGACTGCTAGACCTTCCTCCCCGGCGCTGGAGAGATAGAGTTGGCTACGAGAGACTGCTAGACCTTCCTCCCCAGCTCTGGAGAGATAGAGTTGGCTATGAGAGACTACTAGACCTTCCTCCACAGCTCTGTAGATATAGAGTTGGCTATGAGAGACTACTAGACCTTCCTCCACAGCTCTATAGATATAGAGTTGGCTATGAGAGACTGCTAGACCTTCCTCCCCAGCGCTGGAGAGATAGAGTTGGCTATGAGAGACTACTAGACCTTCCTCCACAGTGCTGTAGAGATAGAGTTGGCTATGAGAGACTACTAGACCTTCCTCTCCAGTGCTGGAGAGATAGAGTTGGCTATGAGAGACTACTAGACCTTCCTCCCCAGCGCTGGAGAGATAGAGTTGGCTATGAGAGACTACTAGACCTTCCTCCACAGCTCTGTAGAGATAGAGCTGGCTATGAGAGACTACTAGACCTTCCTCCACAGCTCTGTAGAGATAGAGCTGGCTATGAGAGACTACTAGACCTTCCTCCACAGCTCTGTAGAGATAGAGTTGGCTATGAGAGACTGCTAGACCTTCCTCCCCGGCGCTGGAGAGATAGAGTTGGCTACGAGAGACTGCTAGACCTTCCTCCACAGCTCTGTAGAGATAGAGCTGGCTATGAGAGACTACTAGACCTTCCTCCACAGCTCTGTAGAGATAGAGTTGGCTATGAGAGGCTACTAGACCTTCCTCCACAGCTCTGTAGAGATAGAGCTGGCTATGAGAGACTACTAGACCTTCCTCCACAGCTCTGTAGAGATAGAGTTGGCTATGAGAGACTGCTAGACCTTCCTCCCCAGCTCTGGAGAGATAGAGTTGGCTATGAGAGACTACTAGACCTTCCTCCACAGCTCTGTAGATATAGAGTTGGCTATGAGAGACTGCTAGACCTTCCTCCCCAGCGCTGGAGAGATAGAGTTGGCTATGAGAGACTGCTAGACCTTCCTCCCCAGCGCTGGAGAGATAGAGTTGGCTATGAGAGACTACTAGACCTTCCTCCACAGCTCTGTAGAGATAGAGTTGGCTATGAGAGACTACTAGATCTTCCTCCACAGCTCTGGAGAGATAGAGTTGGCTATGAGAGACTACTAGACCTTCCTCCACAGCGCTGGAGAGATAGAGTTGGCTATGAGAGACTACTAGACCTTCCTCCCCAGTGCTGTAGAGATAGAGTTGGCTATGATAAACTACTAGACCTAGCACTTCCAGGAGTACCTACATCTTTAATAACTGGCATTGATCTACAGCTGAGGCCCAAAGAGAAGAATCAGGAGGTCAAGATGTCTCCGTCTTCATCAATCTGATCAGCTGCAAAACACAACATGAATTAACTTCATAACCTACAGGGACAGACAACAAACACATGTAGTATAAAGCAAGCCCCAGTGTATTTATCACCAGCTGCAAGATGTCATGAATATACAGTATGTGTTTTAAACCAAACTAAAGGGAGTTCCATACCTTCTAAAGTAGGAAGCAGCTCAGCCAGGTTCCAGAAGTTTCTCCTTCACAAACTCCTCCATCTTTCAGAAATCAACAGAAACTGTTTTTAACCTATTTTTGGCAGCAGGCAAACCTGGGTGAACCTTGTGACAAACTCAGAACTAGCACCTAGACTGATCATCTATTATGTCCACATCAATCATCATTCCTGTGCTGCTGAATGATTCCTCCCAACTTTAGGTAGTGGGACTGATTGAATGGCACAGAGCCAGTCAGCCTGGGACGTCCCACGTCTCTTCTAAACCTTACTGCCAATCAGATTTGGCTCGTTGAAATGTGATTTCAGAGAAATGACTCAGAGGACTGAAAGCTAAGAGACACACTGAGCACGCTCAGTTGTTGCTTCACCTGCACCACCTCACACAGCTGACAGACACACAGGTAAGAATACACCTTCCTTTCCTTTCCTTTGGGGGTCACTCGAAACGAGTATGACTGTCCTCTCTGTCGGGTTGTCTTATTTGTGGATCCTCAGGTGGCTGTAGAGGCCGATCCGTGATCCACAGATTCTGCTGCAATGTGGGCATTGGAAGGTTGAGGTGGTGTGTGGTGGTGGAGCCTGTCTCTGTTTGTCCTTGCAGTGTTGCCGCTTTGCCTCTGCGGCACGGCGGAGTACTGTTTCGTGGTGTGCTGCACCTTCCTGCACAGCTTTTCTCCAGTAGTCCCTGTTCAACGCTAGATTCTCCAAGTCACTGGACGTGATGTTAAACTTTTTCAGGCTGGTCTTAATATTGTCCTTAAAGCATTTCTTTGGCCCACCAGGGGTTCGCTGTCCTTCTTTTAGCTGGGAGTAGAGGATCTGCTTTGGGAGATGGTTGTTGTTGTTGGGAGACACACACACACACACAGACACACACACACACAGGCACGCACACACACACACAGTGACACAAACAAAAAACACAGTGTGAACTTGAACTAGTTGTAGAGATAAAATGGTTATGTGTGATGTCATCTTGTTGTAACATTTCTATATGAGTTATATAAGATATAACTATCTGGATCAAACTTTATTGGGCTTGTGGTAGTTGAATGGACCTCTATGAATAAACTGACATAACGTGTCCAAATCTATGCTGCATAAAGTTATGAGTTAAACCTAGTTACAGATAAGTTCACGGTTGTATTTGGAAGATGTTGAACACTAAGTTTTATTTAGCAGACTAACAAGTTGATATAGTGTTGAGATGATTTCAGGTTAAACTAAAAGCTCTATCTCGTAGGGTTCCATCCCATAATGTTGTCAGATAATAAAACATAAGTTTCTCTTTAGAGTCAGCTGTTGTTGAGGTGAGACGTCGCAGTTGTTTGACAGGTTTCTCTGGTCATGTGGTTTCAGAGAAACGACTCAGAGGACTGAAAGCTAAGAGACAGACAAACAGGTAAGAACACACACACACACACACACACACACACACATAGACAGACAGAGAGACAGACAGACACCTCTTCATCCTACACAAGTGCCCCAGGAATCCCCCTGGGTGGTTACTCTTTATAAAAGGCTGCTAACATATATATCCATCTTCGTCCGCTCATCCGGTGTCGGGTTGCGGGGGCAGCAGCTCCAGCAGGGGACCCCAAACTTCCCTTTCCCGAGCCACATTAACCATCTCCAACTGGGGGCATTCCCAGGCCAGGTTGGAGATATAATCCCTCCACCTAGTCCTGGCTCTACCCCGAGGCCTCCTCCCAGCTGGACGTGCCTGGAACACCTCCCTAGGGAGGCGCCCAGGGGACATCCTTACAAGATGCCCGAACCACCTCAACTGGCTCCTTTTGACGTGAAGGAGCAGCGGCTCTACTCCGAGCTCCTCACGGATGACTGAGCTTCTCACCCTATCTCTAAGGGAGACGCCAGCCACCCTCCTGAGGAAACCCATTTCGGCCACATGTACCCTGGATCTTGCTCTTTCGGTCATGACCCAGCCTTCATGATCATAGGTGAGGGTAGGAACGAAAACTGACCGATAGATTGAGAGCTTTGCCTTCTGGCTCAGCTCTCTTTTTGTCACAATGGTGCGATACATTGAATGTAATAACGCACCCGCTGCACCGATTCTCCGACCAATCTCCCGCTCCATTGTCCCCTCACTCGCGAACAAGGTATTTAAACTCCTAATCCAGTGAGCGCTGAAGGTCACAGGCCGATGATGCCATCAAGACCACATCATCTGTTAAGAGCAGCGATGAGATCCCCAGCTCACCAAACTGCAACCCCCCTCCACCCCGACTACGCCTCGATATCCTGTCCATAAATACTACAAACAGGATTGGTGACAAAGCGCAGCCCTGGCGGAGGCCAACTCTCACCTGAAACAAGTCCGACTTACTGTCGAGAACCCAGACACAGCTCTCGCTTTGGTCGTACAGAGATTGGATGGCCCTGAGAAGGGACCCCCCCTCACCCCATACTCCCGCAGCACCTCCCACAGTATCTCCCGGGGGACCCGGTCATACGCCTTTTCCAGATCCACAAAGCACATGTAGACCGGTTGGGCATACTCCCAGGCTCCCTCCAGGATCCATGCGAGAGTAAAGAGCTGGTCCGTTGTTCCACGACCAGGACGGAATCCTCATTGTTCCTCTTCAACCTGAGGTTCGACTATCGACCGAGCCCTCCTTTCCAGCACCTTGGAGTAGACTTTACCGGGGAGGCTGAGAAGTGTGATACCCCTGTAATTGGCACACACCCTCTAGTCCCCCTTTTTGAAAAGGGGAACCACCACCCCGGTCTGCCACTCCTTACGCACCATCCCAGACTTCCACGCAATGTTGAAGAGACGTGCCATCCAAGACAGCCCCTCCACACCCAGAGCCTTGAGCATTTCTGGACGGATTTCATCAATCCCCGGGGCTTTGCCACTGTGGAGTTGTTTAACTACCTCAGCGACTTCCACCAGGGAAATGATGACAATCCCCCATCATCCTCCAGCTCTGCCTTTACCATAGAGGGCGTATTAGTCAGATTTAGGAGTTCCTCAAAGTGCTCCTTCCACCGCCCTATTACCTCCTCAGTTGAGGTCAGCAGCTTCCCATCCTTACTGTACACAGCTTGGATGGTTCCCCACTTCCCCCTCCTGATGTGGCGAATGGTTTTCCAGAAGCACCTTGGTGCCGACCGAAAGTCCTTCTCCATGTCTTCTCCAAACTTTCCCCACAACCGCTGCTTTGTCTCTTTCACGGCAGAGGCTGCAGCCCTTCGGGCCCTTCGGTACCTTGCAACTGCCTCCGGAGTCCTCCGGGATAACATATCCCGGAAAGACTCCTTCATTCGGACGGCTTCCCTGACCACCGGTGTTCACCACGGTGTTCGTGGGTTACGAACAGTGTTCGTGGGTCACGCCGCAGCTTCAGCAATGGAAACTTTGAACATTGTCCACTCGGGTTCAATGCCCCCAGCCTCCACAGGGATGCACGAAAAGCTCCGCCGGAGGTGTGAGTTGAAAGTCTGTCGGACAGGGGCCTCCTCCAGACGTTCCCAATTTACCCGCACTACCCGTTTGGGCTTACCAGGTCTGTCCAGAGTCTTCCCCCACCCCCTGACCCAACTCACCACCAGATGGTGATCGGTTGACAGCTCCGCCCCTCTCTTCACCCGAGTGTCCAAAACATACGGCCTCAGATCAGATGAAACGATTATAAAATCAATCATTGACCTTTGGCCTAGGGTGCTCTGGTACCAGGTACACTTATGAGCATCCCTATGTTCGAACATGGTGTTCGTTATAGACAATTCATGACTAGCACAGAAGTCCAACAACAAACAACCACTCTGGTTTAGATCAGGGAGGCCGTTCCTCCCAATCACGCCTCTCCATGTGTCTCCATCATTGCCCACGTGCGCGTTGAAGTCCCCCAGCAGAACGATGGAGTCTCCCACTGGAGCCCCATACAGGACTCCACTCAAGCTCTCCAAGAAGGCTGAATACTCCGAACTCTTGTTTGGTGCATATGCACAAACAACAGTCAGAGTTTCCCCCCCCCCACAACCCACAGGCGTAGGGAGGCGACCCTCTCGTCCACCGGGGTAAACTCCAATGTAGCGGCGCTCAGCCGGGGGCTTATGAGTATCCCCACACCCGCCCGGCGCCACACACCCTGGGCAACTCCGGAGAAGAAAAGAGTCCAACCCCTATCCAGGAGTACGGTTCCAGAACCAAGACTGTGCGTAGAGGTAAGCCCCACCAGATCTAACCGGTAGCGCTCCACCTCCCGCACCAGTTCCGGCTCCTTCCCCCACAGAGAGGTGACATTCCACGTCCCCAGAGCCAGCGTCTGCTGCCCGGGTCTGGTCCGTCGAGGCCCCTGACCTTCACTGTCAACCATGTGGCAGCGCACCCGACCCCAGCGGTTCCTCTCACATGTGGTGGGCCCATGGGATGGAGATATATATATATATATATATATATTATGCTTGTGTTGTTTACTGTATTGTCCGCACTGATCATTTTAAACTGTTGTGTTTCTTCTCTTTTGAAGAGAAGATCACATGAATATAATAAAGTTTAGTTTGAGTTTGCACTTAACTGAGACTGTAAGATAAATACTACCTTTCCTCTCTTTGGATGAACCAGGATCTCAGTCTAGGAGTCCAAAGTTAAATATGAAACCGACCGTCCAACATATTGAATATCAGATCAGTGTTATTGTTGATGTTGGCTGAGGTTAGTTTCTAACTCAGAGTTTTCTTTTAATCTGAAAGGAATAGTGAGTTTTTAAATGTCAGAAATCTAAGGAGAGCTGGAGTTTCCTCCCAGCTGCAGCAGAGTGTACCTGAGTGGAGCTGGGAGGAGACACCTGTGTGTGTGTGTGTGTGTGTGTGTGTGTGTGTGTGTGTGTCTGTGTGTGTGTGTGTGTGTGTCTGTGTGTATTCTGATGTGTGTGTGTGTGTGTGTGTGTGTGTGTGTGTGTGTGTGTGTGTGTGTGTGTCTGTGTGTGTGTGTGTGTGTGTGTGTGTGTGTGTGTGTGTGTGTGTGTGTGTGTGTGTATTCTGATGATGTGTGTCTCTTCCTGTCTCCAGAACCTTTCTGATCACATCAGATCAGTTTGATTTAAAGTTAGCTTTAAATCGGAGAGGAGATCTCAACACTTCCAGGAGGACCAAGAAACCTGAAGATGGGGGGTACAGAGTCAACACTAAGAAGATGGAGCAGAGACCTCCCTCCTCATCTGTCTAGATTAATGAACAAACTTAA
>CM042329.1:34248683-34256183 GCA_023566125.1 Zingel zingel
AACGATCTCCAAGAAGTCATTACCCAGCTCTTTTACTTTATTTACACTTACATTCTCTAATATCCCCTTTTTTACATTTACACCAGCAACAAAAATGGCTGATCCTGCTGCTGTCACTGCTCCTATTGTTCCTACTGTTACTATTACTGCTGCTGCTGCTGCTCCTGCTGCTATTGCTGCTCCTGCTGCTCCTGCTCCTGCTACTGCTGCCCCTCCTGCTGCTCCTGCCCCTACTGCTCCTGCTACTGCTCCTGCTGCTCCTACTGCTCCTGCTACTGCCCCTCCTGCTCCTGCTACTGCTCCTACTGCTGCTGCCCCTCCTGCTGCTCCTGCTGCTCCTGCTGCTATTGCTGCTCCTGCTGCTCCTGCTGCTCCTGCTACTGCTGCCCCTCCTGCTGCTCCTGCTGCTCCTGCTGCTATTGCTGCTCCTGCTGCTCCTGCTGCTCCTGCTACTGCTGCCCCTCCTGCTGCTCCTGCAGCTCCTGCCCCTCCTGCAGCCCCTGCCCCTCCTGCAACTCCTGCCCCCCCTGCTGCTCCTGCAGCTCCTGCCCCTCCTGCAGCCCCTGCCCCTCCTGCCCCTCCTGCTAGTGCTGCCCCTCCTGCTGCTCTTGCTAGTGCTGCCCCCCCTGCAGCACCTGCCCCTCCTGCAGCTCCTGCTGCTGCTCTGCCTGCACGTAAGCCAAACGGCATGCCAAGGGCTGAGACTTCTAGTACATCAACTCCTGCTCTTCTAACTTCATCTGTTCTCTCCTGCATCTTTCTGACTTCATCAGTGATCTCCCTAAACTCTCTAACAATCTCTCTCATCCTGTGTTCACTGCTGTCAAACTCTCTGATGAAGGAAGCTGTATGTTCTTTGAGTTTGTTCATTAATTCAGACAGATCAGGAGAGAAGTCTCTGCTCCGACTTCTTCTTGGTTTTGAAGCCATCTTCGGGACTCTTGGTCCTCCTGGAAGTGTTGAGATCTCCTCTTCAGAGTGATGAAGAAGCTGACTTTAAATCAAACTGTGATCTGATGTGATCAGAAAGGTTTTGGAGACAGGAACAGACACACATCATCAGAATATACACACACACACACACGCACGCACGCACGCACGCACGCACACACACACACACACACACACACACACACACACACACACACACACACACACACACACACACACACACACACACACACACACACACACACACACACACACACACACACACACACACACACACACACACACACACACACACACAGAGAGATACAGACATAGACACACAGAGACACACACACACACAGCTCCACTCAGGTAAACTAATATGTTGGACGGTCAGTTTAACATTTAACTTTGGACTCCTGGACTGAGAATTATTTTACTGAAGCCTAACCTTAACCTGAAGAAACCTAAATTAAAGTCTCCAGAGAGCATTATTCACATTTACCAGTGTTTTAAGCCCCCAACGTCTCCTTCCAGGCAGCGCTGCCTGGAAGGCACTAGGGTTAGGCACTGGTTATGGTTAGGTTTAAGGTTAGGTTTAGGTGCCTTTACGTCAACGGTTGCAGCGCTGCCTAGAAGGAGACGTTGGGGGCTTAAAACACCATTGAGCATTATTCACAGCAATGAAAACAGAAAGTAAAGAGCCAGAGAATTGCATACATATGTAACACGGTTCATATATAATCCGTCCAAAACTAATATACTGTTTCTGATATCTATTTTTTATTTATTTTACTGGTTTATTTGATAGGGACCATGCATATTTATGAACATTGTTGTATAAAAACACCATGTAAATATGAATTAGTAAAAAGAATTAGTAAAAATAACTACTTTCCATCTGCAGTCCCTAGGCAGGTAGCATGGGACTAACAGAGACAACCAGCAGTCATACAGCGCTCATTCACTATACATTAAATACACATAATGGTGACATTGACAAAACAAACGCACAATAAAAATACATGATGACAAAGACATTATTCATCCACCTCTATACTGCACTCAATTTAACAGTGAAAGTGTCTGGGTGATGAAATGTGTGACAGTTGAAAGTAGGGATGTCCAGATCCGATCACGTGATCGGAAATCGGGCCCGATCACGTGGTTTCAGACTCGATCGGAATCGGACGTTACCTCCCGATCAGGACTCTGATATATATGTATATATATTGTCATTATATTTGAACACATCTATAGTTATGCGGAGGCACAGAGTTAGACCCTTTGGACTCCACACAGGAACAGCAACGCGTGCGGCATGACATCACTTTGTTGCAGAGACGCTATTGGTTAAAGCCGGCGAAGTAGAACACGGAAGCAGCTTGAAGCGGACAGCGCGAGTATGTCTGGGACAGGAAGAGTCAGGAGGGCAGCTCCTATTTGTTTCCATGCCTGCCGGGTATTTTAAGTTGAGGAGCTATTTGTTCTTATATCAGACTTTTTTATATTTCCTGTTGCTCTAACGTCCCAAAGTGAAGAATGTCTGTTATGACTTGATTGTTGGAGCTGCCTCCCAGAAGAGGAAGAGCTCTGTTTGGTAACAGAGTTGTTGAATGTTAGAATAAGGTGAATTAAATAAGAAATAAAGAACATCCTGGATCTGTTTTTTCGCTCTTCTTTATTCTTTTTTTATATATTATAGAAGTATCGGATCGGGACTCGGTATCGGTTGATACTCAAAATCAGATGATTCGGCCTCGAGGGCAAAAACCTGATCGGGACGTCCCTAGTTGAAAGTGAGTGCATCTCTGGTTTGTTTTAAATGAGTTTTAAAGGTGTTGAATGTTGGACCCTCTCTTATTGGGAGGGGCGAGCTATTCCAGAGTTGACCTGTTAGTGACAATACATTTTGTCCAAAAGTGGTGCGTCTAAATGGTATCACCCAGTCCCCTTTTACAGAGGCCCGTGTACTTCCGCCGCTTTCAAGTCTCCGAATGAAGCCATGCAGTGGAGGGGGGGGGGGGGGGGGGGCAAGATTATGTAGCACTTTATATACTAAACAAGCATACTTCAAATTTAAAAAAATTTTAAAGCTTAAAAATGTATGTCTTTAAGATATCGCAATGGAGAGTTATAGCCTCTTCTTCACTAACTGGGTTGGGTCAACGTGAACAAATACTGAACATCTAAGATCAGCTACGGTTGTTACATCATCACATCACTGGATATATATTTAGTCTTCTGATGACAGTCAGATCTTCATCAAGAGGTTCAGAGGTTCTTACCTGTTAGTTGATGCAGGTACAGCAGCTCTGAGAGATCAGTCTCCACCTCCACACGTCCTCTCTCAGTCTCCACCTCCACACGTCCTCTCTCAGTCTTCACCTCCACACGTCCTCTCTCAGTCTCCACCTCCACACGTCCTCTCTCAGTCTCCACCTCCACACGTCCTCTCAGTCTTCACCTCCACACGTCCTCTCAGTCTTCACCTCCACACGTCCTCTCTCCGTCATCACCTCCACACGTCCTCTCTCAGTCTTCACCTCCACACGTCCTCTCTCAGTCTTCACCTCCACACGTCCTCTCTCCGTCATCACCTCCACACGTCCTCTCTCAGTCTCCACCTCCACACGTCCTCTCTCAGTCTCCACCTCCACACGTCCTCTCTCAGTCTTCACCTCCACACGTCCTCTCAGTCTTCACCTCCACACGTCCTCTCTCAGTCTTCACCTCCACACGTCCTCTCTCAGTCTTCACCTCCACACGTCCTCTCTCAGTCTCCACCTCCACACGTCCTCTCTCAGTCTTCACCTCCACACGTCCTCTCAGTCTTCACCTCCACACGTCCTCTCTCCGTCTGTCTGATCAGCATCCGTCCACCTGAGTTATTTCTCTGAAATCACATGACCAGAGAGAACCAATCAAACTGCAGAGCCTCACCCAAAGTAACTGATTAACTTTTACTGACTGGTTCACAGAGAAAAAGAACAAAGTTATCAACATTTCTATTCTCCTTATATATGCTTCCTCTAGGCAATATTATTAGGAAACACTCAATTAACTTTCACTGTCATGCAGATGACACCCAGTTATACCTATCAATCAAGCCAGACGAAACCAGTCAGTTAGTTAAACTTCAAGCATGCATTAAAGATATAAAATCATGGGTGACCTATACCCTGCAATGCCCTGCAGTGCCCTGCTATACCATGAACTACTACAGCTACTATTTCTAGTCACTGATCCATTATCTTTATTGTGACTATTATTGCCACTCTTCATCACACCCCCAACCGGCACCGTCAGACACCGCCTACCAAGAGCCTGGTCTGTCCCGTCAGACACCGCCTACCAAGAGCCTGGTCTGTCCCGTCAGACACCGCCTACCAAGAGCCTGGTCTGTCCCGTCAGACACCGCCTACCAAGAGCCTGGGTGTGTCCCGTCAGACACCGCCTACCAAGAGCCTGGGTCTGTCCCGTCAGACACCGCCTACCAAGAGCCTGGGTCTGTCCCGTCAGACACCGCCTACCAAGAGCCTGGGTCTGTCCCGTCAGACACCGCCTACCAAGAGCCTGGGTCTGTCCCGTCAGACACCGCCTACCAAGAGCCTGGTCTGTCCCGTCAGACATCGCCTACCTCCTGACGCAAGTCACACTACGATGTTTTCAGAGAGTGTCTGAAATCTGGTTCGGTTGTACCCAATATAGTTCACTATATAACAAACTATAGAGGGACTAGTGAGAGTTAGGGTTAGATATAGTTCACTATATAACAAACTATAGAGGGACTAGTGAGAGTTAGGGTTAGATATAGTTCACTATATAACAAACTATAGAGGGACTAGTGAGAGTTAGGGTTAGATATAGTTCACTATATAACAAACTATAGAGGGACTAGTGAGAGTTAGGGTTAGATATAGTTCACTATATAACAAACTATAGAGGGACCAGTGAGGGGATGAATGTGGGAATGTTTTTTTTAGGCACAGCAAAGGTCAGAGTCAGAGTGGAGGTCTGCAGCCAGAAAGGTTTCTCACACACTGCACAGCAAGCTTTGACACACAGCTCCAATGCACAGACACACAAACAGCTTTTTCGTCAGCGCTGCTCGTGAATGGAACCTTATTCCAACTCACATTAGACATTTTAAAACATACGTTTCTTTTAAATTTAACTTAAAGAAGTGGCTAACACGTAATCAGGACTGTTGACATTACATGTAGACACTAAATCTTGCTGCTACGTTGTCTTTCCTGTCCTGCCTGTTTGTGCCACGTGTGCTATGCCTACGAAGTTGTCGGTTATATGGACTGAACGTTTAGCTTGTGTGTCTGTCTGTCTGTCTGTCTGTCTGTGTGTGTGTGTGTGTGTGTGTGTGTGTGTGTGTGTGTGTGTGTGTGTGTGTGTGTGTGTGTGTGTGTGTGTGTGTGTGTGTGTGTGTGGACTACTCATGGACCAGGTCTGATAAATAAATATTTAATATTAAACCAGAGTTCAACATTCAAATATCATAAAGTATTATTGTTCAGTATAACACTTTAAATAAAAGGTCACCTTCACACCTGCCCTGGCCGCTCTCCTAGAAGGATTACAGATATAAACTAGAACATTAAAATACATATAAATGCCCCAGTGTTACAATACTAAAATCTATCCCAAAATACATTTTATTTAACTTTAAAAAGAATTAAAACATTTAAAATGTCTAAAATACTTCCTAAAATACTTACCATTGAGGTTAAAAAGTACTCTTTAAAGGGTGTCCATGTAACATAACATACTAGTCTGTTAATTTGAAGTTATTGATATTATGACATCCTCTGTGACACAAACTAAGATCTTCTGACACCTCTCCAAAGGGACTATGAGGTCAACCAGTGGTGAAAAGTAACTAAGTACATTTACTGCAGTGCTGTACTTCAGTCCAGATGTTGAGGTACTTGTACTTTACTCAAGTCTTTTCTTTTCATGCCACTTTCTACTTCTACTCCGCTACATTCATCTGTTACAGCTTTAGTTACTAGTTACTTTAGTTACTCCGCTACATTCATCTGTTCCAGCTTTAGTTACTAGTTACTTTAGTTACTCCGCTACATTCATCTGTTACAGCTTTAGTTACTAGTTACTTTAGTTACTCCGCTACATTCATCTGTTCCGGCTTTAGTTACTAGTTACTTTAGTTACTCCGCTACATTCATCGGTTACAGCTTTAGTTACTAGTTACTTTAGTTACTCCGCTACATTCATCTGTTCCAGCTTTAGTTACTAGTTACTTTAGTTACTCCGCTACATTCATCTGTTCCAGCTTTAGTTACTAGTTACTTTAGTTACTCCACTCCATTCACCTGTTACAGCTTTAGTTACTAGTTACTTTAGTTACTCCACTACATTCATCTGTTCCAGCTTTAGTTACTAGTTACTTTACACATTCAGATTCCTGCACACAGAACACATTATAATGTGTAGTTTATAACATCTGATGCCAACCTGACCTCGACTACACTTGTAATCTTTAATATGTTGAACTCGTGTTTCTGCAGAACTTCCTTGTTCTTGATCTTTCTCTGTACCTCCAGGAGAGTTTCATAGTCCTCACAGGTGACACGCTGCTGCAGTCTGATTGGTTGCTCTGGTCATGTGATTTCAGAGAAATAACTCAGGTGGACGGCTGCTGATCGGACAGACTGAGAGAAGACAGACAGAGAGAAGACAGACAGAGAGAGGACAGACAGAGAGATGACAGACTGAGAGAGGACACACAGAGAGATGACAGACTGAGAGAGGACAGACAGAGAGAGGACAGACAGAGAGATGACAGACTGAGAGAGGACACACAGAGAGATGACAGACTGAGAGAGGACAGACAGAGAGAGGACAGACAGAGAGATGACAGACAGAGAGAGGACAGACAGAGAGATGACAGACAGAGAGAGGACAGACAGAGAGATGACAGACTGAGAGAGGACACACAGAGAGATGACAGACTGAGAGAGGACAGACAGAGAGAGGACAGACAGAGAGATGACAGACAGAGAGAGGACAGACAGAGAGATGACAGACAGAGAGATGACAGACAGAGAGAGGACAGACAGAGAGAGGACAGACAGAGAGATGACAGACAGAGAGAGGACAGACAGAGAGATGACAGACAGAAAGGACAGACAGAGAGAGGACAGACAGAGAGAGGACAGACAGAGAGATGACAGACAGAGAGAGGACAGACAGAGAGATGACAGACAGAAAGGACAGACAGAGAGAGGACAGACAGAGAGCAGACAGACAGAGAGAGGACAGAGAGAGGACAGACAGAGAGAGGACAGACAGAGAGCGGACAGACAGAGAGAGGACAGACAGAGAGGACAGACCAACACAGTCTCACTCCCTACTCGTCAAATGTCTGACAAGGAACGCTGGCGTTAATTTTCAACGCCAGGGGGGTACATGCTAATCCCTCACCGTCAGACAGACATTCATGTTAATATCTCACCGTCAGACAGACATTCATGTTAATATCTCACCGTCAGACAGACATTCATGTTAATATCTCACCGTCAGACAGACATTCAT
>CM042329.1:34261183-34266183 GCA_023566125.1 Zingel zingel
GTCGATCTCTGAATGCAACGTAACGGGGAGGAGAGTAAAGACGGAAAGCTCTTAAAGATTAGTTCCATATTAATGCACGGATTATTTCTTGTTTTGTCATTAGTGAAAAACAATATTGACCTTGTAGTTGAAAAAGGAGCCTCATATAAGAATGACATTTCCTCCTGTGGAGTCCGTTCATTCACATTCAGAGATCGACTGGTTTAGACTGGCGAGATGGACGGTGAGCGTAAACAACAACAACTGCTAACGTGAGTTGTTAAAACCTTTCTTTTTAGTAAAATGTAACAACTAATGTTGTCAGTGCTGTCGTTAAGCTCTACACCCTGGTGATACTTGGAGCAAAGTCTCATGTTGTGTCGAGCCTTCTTAGTGTTTAAAAATAGTGATTTTGGTGTCATCATAGAAGTGTCCCTAGCACTCCCATTCAAAAGGCCATTTGACCCAAAAACGAGAATACGGTCAATGGCGTTTCCGTCCTAAATCTGCTTTTAAACGAAAGTTTGACTCCGGTACATTCACAAAAAGAACCTAGATTGCATTTTGCAGCGAGAGTTAGGCTTTAATAATGTGGAGTTCCTCAGGGAAGCGTCCCGGGGCCTCGGATGTTTCTATTTAACCTGATATAAAGGAAACAGTCCTACATTAAGGCTGCTTTCACAGCTGACCCAAATAAAATAAATTAATTTTAACACATTTTCAAAAAGTTTCTATATCAGAAATTTGAGTTTCTTTCAACCAATGTTTTTAATGTTTGTGTGTCTGTTCTGAAGGCCGTCTTGAACGAGTTTTTCCTGGTTAAATAAAACCCGTAGAGAGCAGTGTTACCTGGTCTACCTGTAGAGAGCAGTGTTACCTGGTCTGTCTGTAGAGAGCAGTGTTACCTGGTCTGTCTGTAGAGAGCAGTGTTACCTGGTCTGTCTGTAGAGAGCAGTGTTACCTGGTCTACCTGTAGAGAGCAGTGTTACCTGGTCTACCTGTAGAGATCAGTGCTACCTGGTCTACCTGTAGAGAGCAGTGTTACCTGGTCTGAGCGCTGCGACGGCCTGACTCTGGGCCGCCAGCAGAGTCAGACGAGACGCTGAGTCTTGCAGGAACGCAGCCGTGCTCATCGGGTAGAAGTTGGCCTGCAGCGGGAGCTTGGCCAGGGTCCTCCGCTGCTGCATCTAAACATCAAACAGTCAGTTAACGATCAATAAACAGTAAGGGCCCTATCTTGCACCCAGCAGAGCACTGCACAAAGCTCGAAGTGTCTTTGCTATTTTAAGACCGTCAAGCGCCCACGTGGTTTAACTATCAAACGCACCTGCGCCCATCTGTGGCTGGTCTTACAGGGGAGGTGTGTTCAGGTGCATTCTGGGCGTGCTGGTCTTACAGGGAGGTGTGTTCAGGTGCATTCTGGGCGTGCTGGTCTTACAGGGAGGTGTGTTCAGGTGCATTCTGGGCGTGCATTCTGGGCGTGCTGGTCTTACAGGGAGGTGTGTTCAGGTGCATTCTGGGCGTGCTGGTCTTAGAGGGAGGTGTGTTCAGGTGCATTCTGGGCGTGCTGGTCTTACAGGGAGGTGTGTTCAGGTGCATTCTGGGAGTATTGCTATCTTGAGGCAGCGGGAAGTGTTTAGACAGAGATGTGTGTCATTTATTTTCACAAAGAACAATAAATTACAAACTAAAGATGCTCTGTTTTTATTGGCTGCAGAGATGAGAACAGAATTCACAACATTTTTTTTAAATTCCCTTTTTGAGATAAAATTATTTTAAAAGTAAATCTGTTTAATGCACTGTGGGCTCAATGTTTGATATATAAAAAATCTGAATAGTATTTTTGTGAAGAGCAGTCTGGAGATGAAGTTACCGAAGTTTGTTGTCAATAGAGCCCAAAATGTGGGAGGAGATAGGTTTAAGAAGTTTGGCAGTTTCTGTGTGGAATGGTCAGCCACCGTTAGGGTTGGGCATCAAGGACCGGTTCCTACGTGGAAATGTTTAAAAAATTACAATTCCAGTGGAGTCGTTTATTTACTGGAATCATTTGGAGGATTTGGTTTCAAATCTGATCATGGGTTCCAAATCTAACATGCCAAGTTTGGGTTTCCGTAGCGGCCAGGCGCTTGTTGGGTTGGGTTAGGGTCAGTGCCAGGCGCTTGTTGGGTTGGGTTAGGGTTAGGCTCTTGTTGGGTTAGGGTTAGGCTCTTGTTGGGTTAGGGTTAGGCTCTTGTTGGGTTGGGCTCTTGTTGGGTTGGGTTAGGGCCAGGCTCTTGTTGGGTTGGGTTAGGGCCAGGCTCTTGTTGGGTTGGGTTAGGGCCAGGCTCTTGTTGGGTTGGGTTAGGGCCAGGCTCTTGTTGGGTTGGGTTAGGGCCAGGCTCTTGTTGGGTTGGGTTAGGGCCAGGCTCTTGTTGGGTTGGGTTAGGGCCAGGCTCTTGTTGGGTTGGGTTAGGGCCAGGCTCTTGTTGGGTTGGGTTAGGGCCAGGCTCTTGTTCAGTTAGGGCCAGGCTCTTGTTGGGTTAGGGCCAGGGCCAGGCTCTTGTTGGGTTGGGCCAGGGCCAGGCTCTTGTTGGGTTGGGCCAGGGCCAGGCTCTTGTTGGGTTGGGCCAGGGCCAGGCTCTTGTTGGGTTGGGCCAGGGCCAGGCTCTTGTTGGGTTGGGCCAGGGCCAGGCTCTTGTTGGGTTGGGCCAGGGCCAGGCTCTTGTTGGGTTGGGTTAGGGCCAGGCTCTTGTTGGGTTGGGTTAGGGCCAGGCTCTTGTTGGGTTGGGTTAGGGCCAGGCTCTTGTTGGGTTGGGTTAGGGCCAGGCTCTTGTTGGGTTGGGTTAGGGCCAGGCTCTTGTTGGGTTGGGTTAGGGCCAGGCTCTTGTTGGGTTGCAGCCGTGGAGCTCAGTAAGCTGCGCTCTAGTGTGACTGTATTTTACGGTGAGAAAGCTGTAAAACTGCAACCCACCATTGAATCAAATCAAACTTTCCTCTTATCTGTGAAATAAGCATGTGACCCGTTTCAACTCCACCCTCAAAGAACCGGAATCAGAAGGAAGAATCGCAATTGGAATCAGAATCGTTAAAATCCAAACGATGCCCGACCCTACCCACCGTTTATGTAATTCATGGTGTTTGGGAAAAGTAAAAGAACTAACAGAAGAATTCTGCAGACACTACATTGCGGCACACAGCAGTGGTGGCTGGAAGAGCTGTCATCACGTCTTTGAAAGGACACTTTCGTACGTTTATTCATCGCGTTATTAGTCAAGACGAAGTATTACAAGTAAAAACATTAACATGAACAACACAACACCAGTCCCTCCAGAAAAACGTGATTATACGATCTCATAATTCAATGCATAATCAGCCAAAGTCTGCATATTTATTTGGGGGGGGCGCATTTTTTTCAAATACGCCACACTTTCGCCGCATAAATTGCCGATTCCCGCGCAAAATAAGCGGGGCTTGCATGATTTCATAATCCCTGCATTTTCGTTGCAAGAAAGTCACATATATCTCAGCAGAAAGTTGAAAAATGTTGCGTTTACTTCACACAAGAGCAGCCGTTTCCCCTGTTATGAAGTGACGGAATTACGCGACGTGAACATCATCGAAAAGCTGCAGACCCCGCGATGACCCCGCGATGACGCCGCGATGACGCCACGATGGAACCGCAGCTTTTGCAACTTCCCGCAATTTCATCGCATAAAAGTGCATAAATATCCGCATATTCCATCACATTTTTTAAGAAAACGTGCCGAATAATCAAGGATTTTAGCCCAAAACGAACAAAAACACTGGAATTTTTCTGGACGGACTGAAGAATGAATGAATGAATGAATGAACAGTTTGGGATGTTTTGACGACAAGCATTCAATGGTAGCATAGCATTCTACGATAACCGGAAGTTTACACTCATTAACCGGAGATACGTCATGCTCGCATGTGCATATTGCCGCTTAATGATTACTTTCATTGAATTTTGGTTGTTTCATTCAATATTCTAGCATTTGAATTTTTTGTTTTTATGTTTTCAAAACAGCATCCTGTCTAAACGTTGACATAAACCAGCCTGCGATTCCGTCACCATCCTCTGATCTTCACTATTAGTCAAAACTACTCATCATTTCTGCTTTTATTAACTCAAACATGAAGTATAATGTCATTTAAATTAGACTTAATGACCATGAATTTAAAAAAGCGTTGAGAACCTCAGAGAACAAAGAAGCGGCGAGTGCGTTACGTTACAACTGCTCCACGTTTAGTTAAGATGGAAACCAACCTGGAAGCCGTTGAGGTCGGAGTAGAAACGGTTGCCGTTGGCGACGTCGCTGACGAGCCGCATGGCGAGCTCGCGGTTGGCCTCTGACCTGATATCCACCGTGTTGGAAATCTCCAAGGATCTCCCAGCATGCCCTGGGGCAGACACAGACAGGAGGCTTTTATTGTGAAATCCTCAGACTGATGATGATCTTTAGAGTCTTTAAGAGAGAGGGGAAGTCCCGCCCCTTATATAATCCCCACCCCTTCCTGTATATAAGCCCTGCCCCTCCCAGGAGGGGGGGGGGGGGCTTCAATAGATTAATCTTTCTGTAAAAGGTGTAAACGTGGTTACCGTCCAGGTGGTAGAGTCGGACTGTGTGCGTGAAGTGTCTGAAACAGGAAGTGATGTCAGAGAAGACCGGACCTCTGGAGACCCGAACCAGGGGGGGCTCCGGGGGGGAATAGACCTGGACACACACACACAGACACACAGACAGACAGACAGACAGACAGACAGACAGACAGTAAATATAACTTAAATAAGCAGTGAAAAATATTTAAACTGAAACGGAAAATGCAGTTGCTGAATCTGTCTTCATTTCAGATCAACAAAGGTCAGTTTAACAGATCTTCATCAGATGTTGAGAGGCTCATCCGCTCCCCATCTCCGGGTGAGTCCCGACTGCCCTGTCTCCGACTGAACATGTTGGGTCGGCCCAAATGAAGGCCGACGGCTCCTCTGACGGACGACGGCACGGACACACCGACCTCGC
>CM042329.1:34286183-34301183 GCA_023566125.1 Zingel zingel
GCATGTTGTCCAGGATGTGTTTAGTCTGGTCCTCATAATACCTGTCAAATGTCTTCACCCAGCCTGAAACACACACACACACACACACACACACACACACACACACACACACACACACACACACACACACACACACACACACACACACACACACACACACACACACACACACACACACACACACACACACACACACACACACACACACACACACACACACACACACACACATTATTAAATGTAATAATTTATATCTTCCTGTTGCGTGCGTGCGTGTGTGTCTCTGTTTGTGTCTGTGTGTGTGTGTGTGTGTGTGTGTGTGTGTGTGTGTGTGTGTGTGTCTCTGTGTGTGTATATCACCTGGGTCATTGTGTGAATGAGGAACCAGGAAAACTTCCAGCGGCTGCTCGTCCCACTCGTTGCCTTGGTAACGGATCTCAAAGCCTTGTTTCCAGGCGCCTCCGTCGGGGTTATCGAAGGGCAGGAGGTCGTACACGTCCAGCAGCTGCAGCCGGGAAAATACACAAGTACTCAGTACCTCCAGTACTGCGCTCTGATGTAGAGGCTTATTCAGACTGGACATTAGGAAGGGTACGGTCTGGTGATCACTACATCATGAGGGACTCAAACTACACCATGAGGGACTCAAACTACATCATGAGGGACTCAAACTACACCATGAGGGACTCAAACTACACCATGAGGGACTCAAACTACACCATGAGGGACTCAAACTACACCATGAGGGACTCAAACTACATCATGAGGGACTCAAACTACACCATGAGGGACTCAAACTACACCATGAGGGACTCAAACTACACCATGAGGGACTCAAACTACATCATGAGGGACTCAAACTACACCATGAGGGACTCAAACTACACCATGAGGGACTCAAACTACACCATGAGGGACTCAAACTACATCATCATGAGGGACTCAAACTACATCATCATGAGGGACTCAAACTACATCATCATGAGGGACTCAAACTACATCATCATGAGGGACTCAAACTACACCATGAGGGACTCAAACTACACCATGAGGGACTCAAACTACACCATGAGGGACTCAAACTACATCATGAGGGACTCAAACTACATCAACTACATAACTGGTTTAGCTCAGAAATTTCTCTGACATATGATGACCTCATTATCCGACACACACACACACACATAACATACACACACACACAGAGACACACACACACACGGATAAATACACATAACACACACACACACACACAGAGACACACACACACACACATGGATAAATACACAACACACACACACACACACACACACACACACTCTAACGGTATAGACATCACAGGAAACAGAGGAGCAATAGTTTGCCTTTCAATTAATAAATAACAGTTCCAAAGCTGATCAAACAACTGTTAGCATATGCTAAGCTAACCTGCACGCCATCGGTTCCGTCCTTCATCTCTTCGGCCAATCGGCAACCAGGCAGCGTGCGGACGGAGCCTGAGCTGCCGTTGGCCCCTCGTCCTCTTTCCCATGATGCTTTGCGTTGGATCAGAGTGTCCCGCAGCATAGCAACCAGACGGTTGTTGTTGCTAAGGAGAAGCTCCAACCTGTCAATCTTCTGCTGGAGGCGGGACAAATCCTGCACACAAGCATGCTGATTGGTTACACAAACAATTAATAACGGTTTCTGATTACTTATCTTTACAAATGTGCCGTTCGGCCAGTGTAATACTAAGGTTGATAATATAATCCTGATGTGGAGAAGGCTAATTTTGAAAAACAATATGTGTTCAAAACAAAGGGAGAAATTTGGGTGCTGACTCACTTCGTTCTGTCCAATAGGCGTATCCACGTGCTGCTGAAGCTCCGCCCCCTGCATCAGCTCCAGCATCCTGTACAGTGACATCACAGCGACGCAGAAGATCGCGCCCGCCAGCACGGCAAGCAGCCGACTCCTCTTCATCCCTCAACTAAGGGAAAGATTCAAAGACTCATGTCTGCCCAAAAATCCCCATCACCAAACCCACCAGACTCCATGTAAATAATCAGGACTTTTAGCGTGTACAGAGCCAGCATATTTCCACCAGACTCCATGTAAATAATCAGGACTTTTAGCGTGTATAGAGCCAGCATATTTCCACCAGACTCCATGTAAATAATCAGGACTTTTAGCGCGTATAGAGCCAGCATATCTCCACATGTAAATGGGTGAATTAAGGGTTTATTTCAACCAAACCAGAGTGGTGATTGTTGGAACAGTGGAAAGATGAACCAAGACGGCTTTTGATAGTTGTATTTAGTTTCTGTCCACTTTGAATGAAGTGAGTTTTACGATGATAAAAGTCCTGATTATTTACATGGAGTCTGGTGTGTGTAATTAAATGTAACTAAAGCACTGACAGACTCAGATTATTATTCTAAGTGTCTGACAACATTATGGGATGGATCCCTACAGAGATAGACCTTTTAGTTAAAGAGTAAGATCCTTTTAGTTTAACATCAAACAGCCCCGAAATCACCATCACCAAACTCCACCAGACTCCATGTAAATAATCAGGACTTTAATCATCGTAAAACACACTTCATTCAAAGTGGACAGAAACTCCTGATTATTTACATGGAGTCTGGTGGAAATATGCTGGCTCTATACAGGCTAAAAGTCCTGATTATTTACATGGAGTCTGGTGGAAAAATCCTGGCTGTATACACGCTAAAAGTCCTGATTATTTACATTGAGTCTGGTGGAGATATGCTGGCTCTATACACGCTAAAAGTCCTGATCATTTACATGGAGTCTGGTGGAAATATGCTGGCTCTATACACGCTAAAAGTCCTGATTATTTACATGGAGTCTGGTGGAAATATGCTGGCTCTATACACGCTAAAAGTCCTGATTATTTACATGGAGTCTGGTGGAAATATGCTGGCTCTATACACGCTAAAAGTCCTGATTATTTACATGGAGTCTGGTGGATTTGATGATTTCGGGGCTGTTTCATTTTACTTTTAATATTTCCGTTTTATAACAAACTAAATGAATTAAAACACAATATTTTGCGTAATTCCTTCTGTTGGTTGAACTGATTAAGCCTCCTGTAGGTCAACCGGCTGTAAAGATAAAATTAATAAAACTATATATTTTAAATTCAGACCTTTCAGACAGGACTTCCGCGTTGGACAAACGGCCACAGGTCTCGCGCTCCGCAGTGTCTCGTGCTGTTTGTCACCTGCTCTGTGACCTCGCAGTCTGTCTTCAGTTCGCCGCGAAAAACAGAAATAAAACATTAAAGGTTTTTATGTTATTAAAAAAAATAAAGTTTGTAGGTCGATCCGCAGCACGAGCTCTCTGCCTGCTGCTGCTACGCATGCGCCCCGCTGTTTGTATTGCTTTCCGGTGGTTCAGCTGACTCAGCGCTGCACAGAACTTCCGGTCAGGACTTCATAACAATATAGGTCAACTTCTTCAGAGTAGAGTGTGTGTGTGTGTGTGTGTGTGTGTGTGTGTGTGTGTGTGTGTGTGTGTGTGTGTGTGTGTGTGTGTGCGTGTGCATGTGCCTGTGTGTGTGTGTGTGTGTGTGTGTGTGTGTGTGTGTGTGTGTGTGTGTGTTCTTGTTTAACTACATTCGTGGGGTCCAAAAACAGGGAGTCCAGTATACTTGTGGGGTCCGACCAGCCTTGTGGGGCCAAAATGCTGGAGCCCACAAGGTTAAAGGTCTGTTTGAGGGTTAAGACTTGGTTTTAGGATTAGGGTTAGAATTAGGTTATGGTTAGGGTGAGGGTAAGGGTTAAGGTTAGGCATCTAGTGGTGATGGTTAAGGTTAGGGTAAGGGGCTAGGGAATGCATTATGTCAATGACGGGTCCCCACAAAGATAGTGAGACGCACTATGTGTGTGTGTGTGTGTGTGTGTGTCCGCATTTGTTTTAAAAGCCAGAACGTTACCGGTCAATAAACTTAATGTTACGTTACTACCGTAAAACAGCAAAGCTAATAGTATAATAGTAACGTTAAGTATAGTAAGTAATAGTAATTAAGTATAAGCACACACTACACTATGGCATTTAAGAATTTCTCCATACCGGTGATGACAAATAACGTTAACTCCCCCGAGTGTAAAATGTACTGACATAACATAATAGCGGTTGTAAAAAATGTTTTTAAAAATTGCTGAATCATGCAGTAGGAGCTAACGTTAGCCTATTAGTGTAACGTTACTTATTCACCCATTATTCGTGATTTAAAGTGCTCATAATCATTATCAGGTTCATAATTGTATTTTAAGGTTGTACCAGAATAGGTTTACATGGTTTAATTATATATTTTAGTTGTACTGCTCATTGCTTGATCTGAGTATAAAGAAGGACACTTCACCAGCAGAGAAGTGAAGTTCAAACAGAGAGAGCTGCTGATCATTTTACAGGCGTTTCTACGGTCCCGAGACCCGGTTAGAGACACTGCCTGTTTCCTGGTATGTGGCTACACTCCCAGCACAGAGTCTGTGTGAGTCTGACAGGTCGTCGTTGCAAATGAGAAGTTGTCTATTGACTTACCTGGATAAATAAAGGTTAAAAAAAAAAAACTGAAAAAAGGGGAGGTGTTTGGCAGGTTTCTCTGGTCATGTGATTTCAGAGAAACGACTCCGAGGACTGAAAGCTAAGAGACAGACTGAGCACGCTCAGTAGCTGCTTCACCTGCTCCGCCTCACACAGCTGACAGACACACAGGTAAGAACACACACACACACACACACACACACACACACACACACACACACACACACACACACACACACACACACACACACACACACACACACACACACACATTCCCTTCATTCACAGTTTTCTACAGTAACTAAAGTTATAAATACATTGTATATACATCATCCACACAGCAGATGCTTGAAGGCACCTTTGTTAAGAAAAAGGCTGTAACAGACTTTACTGGTTGTGTCTGTCCAAAGCTACAAGCACACAACAAATGTGTCCTGGTGAGGGAGTCATGTGATTAAAACAACCCCAGAGCTTCTTATTGCTCTTTACGTTTGATCTGAATATACAGTTAGAAACTTCACCAATAGATAAGTGAAGTTAAAACAGAGAGAGAGCTGCTGATACTAATTTGTTATTAACATGTACAGGCGTCTCCCTGGTCCCGAGACACGGTTAGACACTCTGCCTGTTTCCTGGTACGTGGCTAACCTCCCAGCCCACAGGCACCCTGCTCCGCTCCAGAGCTAATACACTACTGCAAAATATCACAGCACAGATGAATCAGATAATGCAACATTTCTGTAAGGAAACACATTTATATAGAATACAGCTTGGTCATTCACACAAATAATTATTTACACTTTTACAAACTTAACACCAGTGCTGGAATGTAACTGAGTACATGTACTCCAATACTGTACTTCAGTCCAGATGTTGAGGTACTTGTACTTTACTTGAGTCTTTTCTTTTCATGTCACTTTCTACTTCTACTCCGCTACATTTCAGACAGAAATATTGTACTTTTTACTCCACTTCATATATCTGACAGCTTTAGTTACTAGTGTTACATTTACTTAAATGTCCAATATGTAATATATTTACTGAATTAAGTAAAAAATTACAACAATGTATCATCAGATATGAAGGAAACATGCTAAGTTCACATGCTACGTTTTTTGACATCACCGTGTTGAGTGAGATGATCTAACCGGTGTTCACCGTGTTGAGTGAGATGATCTAACCGGTGTTCACCGTGTTGAGTGAGATGATCTAACCGGTGTTCACCGTGTTGAGTGAGATGATCTAACTGGTGTTCACCGTGTTGAGTGAGATGATCTAACTGGTGTTCACCGTGTTGAGTGAGATGATCTAACTGGTGTTCACCGTGTTGAGTGAGATGTTCTAACTGGTGTTCACCGTGTTGAGTGAGATGTTCTAACTGGTGTTCACCGTGTTGAGTGAGATGTTCACCGTGTTGAGTAAGATGATCTAACTGGTGTTCACCGTGTTGAGTGAGATGTTCACCGTGTTGAGTAAGATGATCTAACTGGTGTTCACCGTGTTGAGTGAGATGATCTAACTGGTGTTCACCGTGTTGAGTGAGATGTTCTAACTGGTGTTCACTGGTCATAAAAAAGAGAGATTGATGTGTGTGGAGGATGAAGAACAAGCACTATAACTACATATTTATAATGTTCTAGTTACCTGCGCTGGCAACAACCGTGTCCGTCAAGGGAGAAAGTCTAACATACTAACGATTTGATGCCTGCAGTGCGTGATAGAAGCATCAGATGAGGCGTCAATTATCACTTTCAGAGCATTTGGGCCTTTAGAGACCCGCCCTAGAACTATTTTTGGCAGCTGGCACACCTGAGTGAACCTTGAGACAAACACAGTGCTAGATCCTAGACTGATCATCTACCTGTTATGTCCCCACCAATCATCATTCCTGTGCTGCTGAATGTTTCCTCCCAACTTTAGGTAGTGGGACTGGTTGGATGGCACAGAGCCAGTCAGCTGTGGGACGTCCCACGTCTCCTCTAAACCTTACTGCCAATGACATTTGGCTCGTGGAAATGTGATTTCAGAGAAACAACTCAGAGGACTTAAAGCTGAGACAGACTGAGCGCGCTCAGTTGCTGCTTCACCTGGACCGCCTCACACAGCTGATAGACACACAGGTAAGAACACACACACAGACACACACACACACACACACACACACACACACACACACACACACACACACACACACACACACACAGACACACACACACACACACACACACACACACACACACACACACACACACACACAAATGTGAAACTGTATGTTGTCTTGCACGTTTAAGCTTTATTCTTGGCCAGGACACCGATGCAAATGAGAACCTGTTCTCAACGGCATACCTGGTTAAATAAAAAACTTCCCATGCATGAGCAGAGACTGAAGTGAAAACGGAGGCCTGCTGACCTCCCTGCTCTTCTGTTAATCACGTTCCCTTTACAGGTGTTTCCACGGTCACGAGCACACACACAGTTTGTTGTTGACAGATTGAGACGCTGTGTTCTTCCTGCTGTTAAAGTTAAACTGGTAGTTAGTCAGTTCTTCAGAAGTCTAAGGTATGTTCAAGCAGCGTGTACCTGAGTGGAGCTGGGAGGAAACACCTGCTTGTTTATTCTGATGATGTGTGTCTCTTCCTGTCTCCAGAACCTTTCTGATCACATCAGATCACAGTTTGATTTAAAGTCAGCTTCTTCATCACTCTGAAGAGGAGATCTCAACACCAGGAGAGGACCAGGAGACATGGAGAAGGACATGGCTCTAAGAAGTAGATGGAGTGGAGACCTCCCTCCTCATGTGTCTGAGTTAATGAACATAATTGAATTCAGCAAGGTGCAGGAGAGAATAGATGAAGTCAGAAGAGCAAGATATGTTGCTAGATTAGTAGGAACAGTAGCAGGAGGAGTAGGAGCAGCAGTAGGAATAGTAATCCAGCTCCTTGCAGCTCTGTTCACTGGGTGGGTTAGTTTAGCAGTAGGAGCGTTAGCAGTAGTAGCAGGAGGAGCTGCAGGAAGAGTTGTAGTAGCAAGAGCAGTAGCAGCAGAACAAGCAGTAGCAGGAGCAGTAGCAGGAGGAGTAGGAGCAATAGTAGGAATAGGACTCCTAGTCCTTGCAGCTTCGTACATTGGGGGGGGTAATTTAACAGCAGTGGGAGCATCAGTAGTAGCAGGAGGAGCTGTAGCAGGAATGTTAGCAGTAGGAGGAGGAAGATGAGCTGTGGTTGTAAATGCAATAAAAACAATGAAAGATAACAGAAGTGTAAAGAAAGTAGAATAACTGAGGAAAGACTTCATGGAGATCATAGAACAGCTGAAAAATGACCTGGAAATAATAAAGATGGAGGAGGTGTGAGAAGTTGGAGCAAACATCAGCTGGACTTCAGGCTGAAATCACTCTGACAGACATGGAGGACTTTCAGACTCTTACAGTAATGTCTGCTATGTGGAAAGTCTTCAGACCTACTGAGACCCCTGAAGAGGACAGAAAGTTAACAGACTCCATCATCCAGTCAGCTGATCTCTGTCAGAAAGTTGTCAATGACTTGAAGAACATGAAGAAAATACTTAAAGACCTCATAGAACAGTGACCATACACGCTGCAGTTTGACGAAAGGGATTGTTTAATCATGTTATTATAATTATTTCCACTAAATCTGCAGTTTTTTGGCACAAATTTTGGACACAGATGATCGTCTGATGCTGTTTATCTAAAGAAACTCCTCCATGTTATTAATATAATATTTACTTTCTCTGAACATGCTGGTTATAATTCTGTCTGAAACATGATTATTTTTCTGTCAGATCCAGAGCAGAGAAAACCAACTGAGAATAGATGATCCGTGTAGTAATGTACAGCTCCACTAGATGAATAGATGATCCGTGTAGTAATGTACAGCTCCAGTAGATGAATAGATGATCCGTGTAGTAACGTACAGCTCCAGTAGATGAATAGATGATCCGTGTAGTAACGTACAGCTCCAGTAGATGAATAGATGATCCGTGTAGTAACGTATCAGCTCCAGTAGATGAATAGATGATCCGTGTAGTAACGTACAGCTCCAGTAGATGAATAGATGATCCGTGTAGTAACGTATCAGCTCCACTAGATGAATAGATGATCCGTGTAGTAACGTACAGCTCCACTAGATGAATAGATGATCCGTGTAGTAACGTACAGCTCCACTAGATGAATAGATGATCCGTGTAGTAACGTATCAGCTCCACTAGATGAATAGATGATCCGTGTAGTAACGTACAGCTCCAGTAGATGAATAGATGATCCGTGTAGTAACGTATCAGCTCCACTAGATGAATAGATGATCCGTGTAGTAACGTATCAGCTCCACTAGATGAATAGATGATCCGTGTAGTAACGTAGCAGCTCCAATAGATGGCAGCAGCTGCATCTGATGCACCGTGGGGGAGGGGGGGCTGCACATGTTTCACAATAAAAGCCTGATATAAACTAAATGATTCTGTCCAGAGGGCTTTTTATTTGAAACAGGAAGTGTTGAGTTTGTACTAACAGCATCCTGCAGAAACATTTTCTCTCTTTGTTCTGATTTCTTAGAATGAGATGATGTTTATATCAGCTGGATTTTAACATGATGTTGTTTTACAGTTTATTAATAATTAATCCGTCTGGACGTCAATAGTTTAGATGATTTTGTGAAAGTGTTTTCTTAATGTCGATCCTAAAATACATATTGCCTTTTTCCATCACATGGTACCTGCTCGACTAGCCTCAACTCTACTCGCCTTTTTTGGTTTTCCATTACGAAAAGAAGTCCCTGGTACCTGCTAACAGGAACTTTATGTAGCACCACCTCCGTCCAGGTCCCAGCGAGCTGAGGAGAGCCGAAAAGGTGACGTGAAAGCGACAGACGGGGCGTCCTGAACTAACCCTATCTTTAACTAGTTCAGCCAGCTGTGTGTTTGCTGCCTCCAGCTTCATTAGAAACTAAATGTGTCTTCTGGCATCAACACACCTTCCACGTTCTGTGTGTGTTGCGTTAGGTCATGGCAGTTTCCTGCGGCGCCGCTATAAGACGACCAGCCACGCTCGCCTCACGCATGAGGCAGTACTAATGCTGCAATGGAAAAAGGAGGACGGGGCAACGCGGTCGAGTCCAGCCGAGCCGAGCCGAGCCGAGTAGAGCTGGGACTAGCAATGGGAAAACGCCAACAGTCTACTTTATACTTTGCTGCCTCTTTTGTTCCTATGTTAAGCAGCTGTTGTGTTTCTGGTTTTATAGTTGAATTCATGTTAATGTTCAGTATGTATGTTTGTTTGTTTATGTATACACCGACCACCAAGGCCAATCCCTCCGGTGGCTTGTGGCTCGGAGGTATAGCGGTCGTCCCTTACCCACAAGGTTGGTGGTTCAATCCCAGGCTCCTCTGGCCTCATGTCAGCGTGTCCCTGGACAAAATGCTCCCTGGATGCTGTATACATATCTGTTCCTAATACTAGGATGCTGTATACATATCTGTTCCTAATACTAGGATGCTGTATACATATCTGTTCCTAATACTAGGATGCTGTGTAAGGGCTAATGTAGAGAGATGTTGTTATAGCGAATACAACCCCTACAGGGTGATCAGGACCCCGACGCGTCGCTCTACATTATCCCGCTACTTACCAAATAAATCAATGATTTGACACAAAATATTGATTTAAAAAGGAGTTTATTGATTTAAATACGATTGTATTGCTTCTGCTAAAGAAAATAGTCCGTTCCGTCTCTACGGTTAAAATCCTGCGTCCATAGCAACGTAAACTCAGCCTACATATAATTAACTTCCATCTTATTTCCTTCTCCAGGCGCTGTAGTTGACATACCTGGAAACACAATGTTACAATATAACTATTGTCACTACAGCTGAAGTTACTGTGTAGCAATCATAAACTGCATAAAAATATGGAGTGATAGGCTCTCACCAGATCTGCTGCCGTTGCCTGGATTGGAAGACAGGATCTTGCCCCACTTTTCCCTATTTGTAGTGATAGGAGCCCAGTAGCTCTTCAGGCTGCCCTCACATCTGTGCCCAGTCACAGACATGATCTCCCTACTCTCAAGACCAGCCTGAGAGAGCAGCTGGACAGCTGTGCTCCTCAAGCTGTGATTTGTGTATATCCTTGAAAGCCTGGCTGCCTGGCTGATTTGGGGTAACATTTGTCCCATGGGCTCACGAGAGTACCACGCTGTTTGACTGTTCAGTAGCTGTTGGTCTTTTTTTAGTGGGTGAAGGTAGAAAGCACTCGCGTCAGGAGGGCAAAGGGATACATACTTTCTAAAACTAGCTACGGGGCAGTTGGGATTGCCAGGCTCAGCGAAGATGCAGCCCTTTCATTTTCATTACATGGATCTTTGACATCCTTGTGGTTCTTGGTCTCAGCGTTGTGAGCGAGAGAAATGTACTCTATGCCATTCTCATCGCGTTTTAAATTAAAAGAGTACATTTTCAAGTCTCGATTGCCCTCTCTGCCTCGTCTTGCCAGATGCAGCTGGACGTCGAACCACACTTTTCGGATCAGTCCGCTCGCTGTGTTTGGAGACAGCAACTCTGAACACCTGAGGAGCCGCAAATCTGTGGCTGTGATGGGGGGGGTGGTGCTGGCTTACGTCTTTCCCGTTTTTGTGGAGGTTTTTGATGACCGATTTAAATACAACGTTACTTGATTTAAATGTGGCATGATTCATTATGTCAAACCTTGAGTAGTGGCGACATATCCCAGACCTAATCACAATGTAACTTGTAATCGAGTAAGTTTTTCGGTTGGCGTTCCTAACGGATGCATACAACGATCACAGCATCTGATTAAGGTTTTCTTCCCCGTAACTATCAAAGTCTGCTGACATATTCTGTCTTTTATAACCAGTCTTTAAACACTGCCAGAGCCCATACCGTACTCCGTTTAGTGTTTACTTCGTGCCTATCTTCTTCAATGCTGTCGATTTCTCCGTCATCCAGCTCTTTGTGTCTTTTACCCTCTCTTGCATCTGCTGCGTTGTTTTTTGGTTCTCTTTTCCGTTTCTTTACTGGGGACAAATCAGCCATTAACCATGTGTAACAACTCCACTGTTGCAGACCTCTGTTCACAGATACACGCACACACTTGGAGAGGAATATTTTCCACAGCTCTTTATTTAATGACTGTATCAGCAGTGCGTTGTTCCACCGTTCATCTGGAGCTCCCTCGCTCCCACCTGGCCCGAGGCTCTCGGTCGCAACGGTAAGAATTCACTGTGTCCAGCTTATCACACAGTGTCCACATCTTTTCTCTCACAGTCGGCCATAAAGTTCCCCCCTTCCTCCGGCTCGCTACTGCTTGTAAAAGGGAGCTCATGATTAGACAACTCGCTACAGCTGTGACAAGCAGTCCCACCCTGCCTGCGAGCCTGAGCCACCACCTCCTCCCACACTCTCTCTCCCCACACCTCCACACCTTGATACAAAAGTTTGGTTCTCTCCAAAAATATTGAAATTAATATTAAAATCTTCCATGTTCTGACTTTTTTTTGCCACAGCTGATAAATTATCCGGACTTCTTTCAGCGGATTGATTAATAGATTGATTGATAGCTGTGCTCCAGGGTGAACAGAACTGCGTCCATTGCAACGCTCTGTTGCATGGCAACAGTGTGTTATACTTAGCAACGGTCTGTTATCAAGAAATAACAGACCGCATTCTACATTAGAATTCAACCGAGCCATGCAATAACGTAGATTAATCAGCAGTGTTTTCCAAAGGTCCATATTGCCATGCACCTTATACAACCCGGTCTCACGCCAGTTCGTGAAATGGTCACGTTATTTTTATTTATTGATACGTGTACAGGTCACGATTTTCTCACTTATTTCGTGTACAGGTCACGAATTTAATTTCGTGTACTGCCACGGGGAAATTAAACGCCACACGCCGGCAACAACAACGGACGGACCGCCACACGGGGATGCGTTCCCCGGGCGCACAGACACGATCCGCGGTCTCTGTGGCACGCAACAATGGGGACGTGAAACGCCACAACAACGGGACGGTTGAGGTTAGGAAAAAAGAGAACTGGGAAAGGAACCGTCACACGCCGGACACGCCGGCGTGTGACGGTTCCTTTCCCAGTTCTTAATGACGCGGAAAGGAACAGCAACACGCAGGACGCCATCCCCGCTCTCCGGGGTGAAAGTCCTGCAACACGAGGGACGCCATCCCCGCTCTCCGGGGTGAAAGTCCTGCAACACGCGGGACGCCATCCCCGCTCTCCGGGGTGAAAGTCCTGTGTTGTTTGACCCGTCCACCCCCCCGACCAACCTCCCTACGCGGATCTTTGGCTTCTAATACTACTTCCTACGTTGTCGTGCTGTGATCACGAAATATGCTTACCATTTAAATACATTGAAATAAAATTCGTAATCACTACACGAAAAAAACAACATATTCGTGTCCTGTTCACGAATCAATAGATTCAATAACGTGACCATTTCACGAACTGCCGTGAGACTGGGCTGCCTTATAGCTACATATAGGCCGACTGACCGATCTATCTATGTGACTCGACATCACATGCAGGTTTATGAACAATATGTTTCCTCCATCTGTCCATTCTCTGCAGGTGTGGTGTGGCAAGGACGCCTTGTCTTTGCTAACCCGTCCCTCTCTGCCATCTAATGTGATTTCTGTTTTAATATAATTTAGTTTAATATGACTTTTCAATTACCCGCTTTCTTCACCTGTCTACCATATGAGTTACAGAGGGGATATACTAAATATCAGGCAGCGTTTTCACCTGATAAAATGTGTATCCCCTCCCCTAACATGCAAAGGGTCTATCCTGCAACCATATGTGTTATTTTCTGTTATTTTCTGTGTTATTTTCTGTGTTTTTCAGGTCACACTGAACAACCTGAGATAAAATGGACATGTCTACTCTTTTCTGGGAAAAGTTACAGAGGTCACGCTCGCCTGTGTTTCTAAGAGTAGAAACTTCCCGGCTCAATCGTTCCTTCCTGCCGAGTAGCGCCGAGGCATCCATGTTGCCTAAACCAACAGGTGGAAGTTCATCTAGGAAGTGTGAGACAAACCTGGGAATATTTTCACCGCGCTCATTGAGCAATTTCAAGCAGTCCTTGATGTCGTTAACGTCCTTCTGAGCGCCTTTATGCTTGCCATTGCGTTGTGTTGTCGGGCCTAAACAGAAGTCTCTTGAAATGTTCAATCCGATCAGAGGAGAAGTTGTTTGAGGCTAACAAAACTATTTCATCCTGTGGTAGTGCTTTCATTTGACAGTTTTTTACAATCACGTTTGCACTAATTTTAGAACCTTGACTTCAGAAGGTGTGTGTGTGTGTGTGTGTGTGTGTGTGTGTGTGTGTGTGTGTGTGTGTGTGTGTGTGTGTGTGTGTGTGCGTGCGTGCGTGCGTGGGTTCAGCTGTTTGAAGTCATCTTTGACTTTCACATTGAGACACAGTTAGTTTCCTCCGTTTGTTGCAGGTGTTGGGTGATACGCTGCTGCTGTGTGATTGGTTTCTCTCATCATGTGATTTCAGAGAAACGACTCAGAGTTGGTACTTAAAGCTGATAGGACAGACAGAGAGAGAGGACAGACAGAAAGAGGACAGACAGAGAGAGGATAGACAGAGAGAGGACAGACAGAAAGAGGACAGACAGAGAGAGGATAGACAGAGAGAGGACAGACAGAAAGAGGACAGACAGAGAGAGGATAGACAGAGAGAGGACAGACAGAAAGAGGACAGACAGAGAGAGGATAGACAGAGAGAGGACAGACAGAAAGAGGACAGACAGAGAGAGGATAGACAGAGAGAGGACAGACAGAGAGAGAGGATAGACAGAGAGGACAGAGAGAGAGAGGACAGGGAGAGAGGACAGACCGAGAGAGGACAGACAGAGAGGAGAGACAGAGAGAGGACAGAGAGAGAGAGAGAGAGAGAGAGAGGACAGACAGAGAGAGAGAGGGGACAGACAGAGAGAGAGAGAGGACAGACAGAGAGAGAGAGGACAGGGAGAGAGGACAGACCGAGAGAGGACAGACAGAGAGGAGAGACAGAGAGAGGACAGAGAGAGAGAGAGAGAGAGAGGACAGACAGAGAGAGAGAGGGGACAGACATAGAGAGAGAGAGGACAGACAGAGAGAGAGAGAGGACAGACAGAGACAGAGAGAGAGAGGACAGACAGAGAGAGGAGAGACAGAGGACAGACAAGGACAGAGAGAGAGAGAGGACAGAAAGAGAGAGGACAGACAAGGACAGAGAGAGAGAGAGGACAGACAGAGTGAGGACAGACCAACACAGTCTCACTCCCTACTCGTCAGATGTCTGACGCATGGTCAAGGAACGCTGGCGTTAATTTTCAACGCCAGGGGGGTACATGCTAATCCCTCACCGTCAGACAGACATTCATGTTAATATCTCACCGTCAGACAGACATTCATGT
>CM042329.1:34303683-34333683 GCA_023566125.1 Zingel zingel
GACCACCGGAGGAAAATAGGGGAGGGTCATGTCTTTTTATTCTTTGTTGAGGGGAGGGTTACTCAGTCTGGGGGGGGGTGGGGGGGGGGGTCAGCCAACTTTTGTATTCATGAAAACAGCAACATTTCAAAGTAACCTGTTTGGTGCATATTTTTCCATGTATCTCTCATTCTCGGCCCCCCTTCGCTACCATATGGTCTGACCCATGAGTTTGCTGGTTTCAGCCCCCCTGGTGGCTGAAACCGGTAATTGCATTGTTTAAAAAAATGAGTGAAATAATTACGTCTGGCATGACACAAAACAACTAAATGGTGGTAGGTAATACATCAGAGTTCATATACTGCTTTAGTAAAATAATATTACCTAGCTGACGATGGGAGCAGCAGGACGCAAAAAATGAAAATGACCTTTGCACTAGTCTGGACATCTTCCCGTGCCAACCTTGTAATAAAGGTTTCCTAAATGCCATATACATATGTATATACATGTGATGTCAGCTTAATAATTGATTGCAGGTTTTGTGTAGATTTGGACTTGTATACGTTTATTCCACTTTGTTTAAACGGCGAGGTGGAGAGGCCTCGTTCACCTGTCTGGAGCTGGTGAATGTGACGCTGGTATTGGCCTTGCTGGATCCACCGTGACTCTGTTTGTGGAGCTACTGATCGCTGTGGATTACTTTTTTTCGTGTCAGTGGATTACGGCAAAATACGGATCTTTTTTCTCAACGTGTCTTAATGTTTTATGGTGAGTTTGGAGATCATCTCAACAGACTGGAGGTCCAACACTGGTTGGTCACTGTTACATTTTAGTTGAGTTTAAGTGTTGGGGCATCCCGCCACCGTCTGTCTATTGCGTTCCAAGACAGCCGTGCTGCGATTGGATTTCATGAGGGTGAATTGTTAATTTAAAATGTGCTTAAAAAATAAACATATGTTTATTTAGCATGTTTGATTTGTCCTGTGCTCGTGCTGTGTTCCCCAAGTGGTAGGCCAGGTCTCAGCTGCTACAATGAGTTTTTTTTGTTTTGTTTTGCCCACCTGGCTCGAATGTCAAAGTCCGCCTATGCCTGTAGAGGGCACGAGCAAAGATTCTAGGAGCGAATGTGATTTCCATCGCAACCAGTGCATGTGTTGAATTTACCCAGTGTGCCTTGTTGAATGGTCTTATTGTTTTATTTCATGTGAATACTAGTTTACTAGAGGAGTAACTTAGTATTTGAAGTAATGCAGTAATGCAGGAAGTGTGCATTTAGTTTCCATGCTTATTGAGTTTCCATAACAACGTTAGTGAGTTAATCTACTGAAATGGCCCCCCACCATAACAATGTTAGTGAGTTAATCTGCTGAAATGGCCCCCACACCATAACAATGTTAGTGAGTTAATCTACTGAAATGGCCCCCCCACCATAACAATGTTAGTGAGTTAATCTGCTGAAATGGCCCCCACACCATAACAATGTTAGTGAGTTAATCTAGTGAAATGGCCCCCCCACCATAACAATGTTAGTGAGTTAATCTGCTGAAATGGCCCCCCCACCATAACAATGTTAGTGAGTAGATCTACTGAAATGCCCCCCCCCCCCCCACCATAACAATGTTAGTGAGGTAATCTAGTGAAATGGCCCCCCCACCATAACAATGTTAGTGAGGTAATCTAGTGAAATGGCCCCCCCACCATAACAATGTTAGTGAGTTAATCTACTGAAATGGCCCCCCCACCATAACAGAGGAGTGGGATGTGTAAGATGAGAAAGCAGAGGTTAAGGCATGTATGTTATGGCTGTAAGAAATCAATGGGCATCTGCCCATCTTTGCCAAGTGCAAACCAAGTCATCAATGAGAAGTTAGGGAGGGTCATACAAAATGTATTGCTTGCCAAGGGAGGGTCAAGTCTATTTAGACAAAAAAGACCCCAAAACCCCTCTGGTGGCCCCTAAAATAAATAATGAACAGTCCCTTAGCGAGTAAATGCCTTAAACATATTCTTTGTAAATCTTTTCAATCATCCCCCGAACAAACCAAGCAGATATCTTAGTTACAACACGATTGAGTTTGTTTATATGTGCGGTATTTATTCAGTTTGGGAAATCCCACGATCTCTACAAAGCTAATGTTAGCTTAAGATGGCTGACTAAACAAGGAGGGACTAGGAACCGTCTGTTGCTTTTTAACAATTTTGAGAGTGATTTCCCTCACAATATGAATACAGTTTGTTAACCGTTGTTGAATAATCACAATATTACACTAGAGGGTGTGTTAACATGACAACATCAGCACTTTAGTAATGCTTACAGTCCTAGCCACATCACTGTCACAACAATGTCGTTAAATCACACCCTCGAGTCCAGTGATTCTCAAATGGGGGTACGTGGCGGTACTGTTGGGGGTACGTGAGATTTATTAAAAATAAAAAATAGTTAATTGTTAATTCAAAAAATACATACAAAATCATCCATGATTACTAAAATTATCATACTACAATATGTTTAATAAAATGTTTATGTAAACCACATTTTATATAAAATGTTTCTATTTTAAATGTGATTGTAAACTACGGTACCTAAAGCAGAGAAGAAGAATTTGATTCATGATGAATCACGCTGAGCGCGAAGCCAGTTGCTTTACTGAAAACAAACAGACATTTAAATGAAATCCTGGTTAAAACGTAGCAATACTACAGCGGAGAACGGGGAGGATGGAGAAAAGAAGAAAGCCACAATGGAGCCAACAAAATACCGTCAATATCAGGAGGGGTATGTTTTGATGGGATTCACAGCAACAAACAGCAACCCCCCCCCCAGGCATCGTGTTATTTCTGTGGGAACAAACTAGCTAACAGCTCGATGAAGCCAGCGCACCTCCAGACACATCTCAGCACCAAACATCAGCGTCAAGAGAAAACTTGCTGAGTTTAGATCATCGCAGGAAACAATGCAAAAAGTCTCCACAACATCAGCCAAAGCACTGCAGGCGTCATATGCGGTGTCACTGCTCGTGGCTAAAGCAAAAGGACCTGTTACTCCCAGCCGCTGTTGTATTAGCTCAGACAATGCTGGACAGCAATGCCACGGATAAATTAAAAACGGTGCCTTTGTCTAATGACACCGTTTCCCGAAGAGTAGAAAGAATGTCAGCGGATATTGTTGAACAAGTTGGATGGAGGAGAAATCTGCACAGCTCAATTGGGTGAGAACCCCATTTCTTTTGTCAGAAGAAAGCAGAAACAAGCTCCTCTCTGTCACCAGGAAAAACTCCTGGATGTGTCATCTGACTATGGCCTACAGATGAAATATGAGAACTCCACTCTAACGCCGTTTTGGGTGTGTGTAAAAAAGGAGTACCCTGAGCTGGGAGAAATAGCCTTGCAGCAGCTACTGTCCTTTGGATCCACATATTTGTGTGAGGCCTCATTTTCTGCAATGACTGATCAAAACAAAGCAGAGAAACAGACTGGGCCTGGAACAAAGTCTGATCACTGCTGTGTCTTCCCTGCCGCAGAGGAAGACCAAGATCCTCAGGGAAGCACAAGCACATGTTTCACCCTAAATTAGAAGTGCAACTTAGTTTGTTGTTTATTATTACAAGTGTTTTTGAGATAAAATGTTATACACATCACTATATGCTAGGGGTGGTACAGTTCACAAACCCCACGGTTCGGTTCATATCACGGTTTTCGGTTCGGTACAGTTCTTGTTATTTTTTCTTTTAATCTTTAACACTCCAGAAATATACTTCAGCATATGATATATAGCTTAATTATCCACAATGTAGGATACAGTATTTAAAAATAGTTATATCATGTAATCGTGCACAAACTGAATTTGACTTGACTTTGAGCACATCATTGGGACCATCTCTGAGGAAAGCTAGGTGAGATTTTGATACAGCCAGAGGGAAGATGATGATGATTTCAACAAGCTTTTCATTTACCTGATGAAGGTCTGTGACCAAAACGTTGTATTTTTCTAAATAAATTATTGCTTGCGTAATGGTCAGTGTGCGGGACTTTTCTCCGAGCTTTTTGATCTTCTACTTTTGATCATATCCTATGCACCTGCTTGACAAAAGAGGTGTGCAAAAAAGCTTTCTTACATTGCATTTATTAGGCAAAAAAGGAGAAGTGTTTTGCCATCTACAGGAACTTATGTGTCTTTTTAGCACACGAAGATTGAAATATTACAGAATATCAATTGAAATAACTTGCATTTATTTATTTCAGTGTAGCTGTTACAAAAATTGTATCCTTTAAAAGAAAAAGAGAGGAACTCTTAAAGCTCCGTCTTTTGAATAAGTCAGAATATGTTCTTAAAAAATAAAAAGGAGACTTGTTTTGGGGAGAATAAAATTACTCTGGGCTAAGATTTCCTAGTAACCAAAAAGGCTCAGGATGCTGCAAATGTTGGTATAATATGAAAATGGCAGGTGGATTTAAGACAAAAAATAATAATTTATTGAATGAATCAAATTTGAACATGTCTGTCAGTGGCTGGTTGATCTTTTACATTGTTAGTTAATTTCCTATCCTGGCCTGGCCTGGGACACACATTCATACGGTTTGATAAAGTACTTATTGGACTTAACTTATCATTGCACTTACAATAACAAGCGTAGCTGTCCTCAATTTAGGTCATCGTGTACGTCTCATCTCCGTTTTTTCCTGCATGCATCCACTGTGTATTTGTGTGTGTGTGTGTGTGTGTGTGTGTGTGAGTCGTGGGGGGAACGGAGCAGCCCCGTCCGCTGCAGAGCCGACAGGATGTAAACAGCAGCTTCAGTGACTTTAGAGTGAAAACCGTTACAGCGTTCATTTATTTTAAAATGTATACAGGTTGGCAGGACGTGGAAAAGACGTCGGAAATATTTTGCACGGTCTTTTGCTGTACATTTTGTTGGTAACTTGTCCACATCTCTTCTTTCGCGTGCAAGGGAAACGCACTGTCTGAGGTCACATACGGGCACTATATATACTATATAATACAGGTATGCATAATATATATACATACAGGTTTTTTTTATCAAACATGTTCAGGGCCAGTAAAGGGGTACTTGAACTGCATGATTGGTTATTACATTGTTTGTTTTTTGCAAATGTTTTCATTTACAATGTTTAATAAATTTCATACTGATTTCATCACTATATCCTAGTCATAGGCTTTATTTTCATCTCAAATAAAAATAAAGTCAGGGGGTACATTATTGAAAAAAGATTGAGAAACACTGCTCTAGTGTATCATTGCTTAAAGTAGGCTAACCTTCATCAGAAAATGTCAGTAACTAACTGATATCCTTATCACATCAGGACAGATGGATCACTGGCAGTGACAAACAGGCAAAGAAACAGGAACCGTCAACATGTTTTCTGATGCTGAATATTTATTGCAGTAAATGTCAAAGCTTGCAGTGGTTACAGTTGAAGCCGGCTGGTCCAACTGCTGCTCTTCAGGTTCTCTCTGAACTACTAGACATTTACTTGACACACGTAGGGCTTCTGGTCATTACAGGCCGCATCGTTCCAGAGTCCCCAGTCTGAAAGAAACATGTTAATCAGTGTCAGTAGGGATTTCAGGGTTAATGGTAATTTTGCCTCTCAGGTGTGTGGATGTAAATGTCATGTTTTTTTTGGTGTCAACTTGCTAGGAATTATTTAACTTGCTCACATTAAGCTTACGTACGCTATGTACGTAAGCTTAATGTGAGCAAGTTAAATAAGTTAACATGTGTAACATTGTGTACATCACCTTAACTTGTGTAAGTTACAAACATCACATTAACTTGCGTATCTTGCGTACATCAAGTTTACTTACTTTCATCACATTAACTTACGTACATTAACTTACCTCACATATATTGTACGTGTAAATGTATGTGAGTTAACTTATCATGAACTAACTTCCCTGCATTAAGTGAACTTGCGTACATAACGTTAACTTGCGTACATTAAGTTGACGTGCCGTACGTTAACTTACGTACAGCCAATAAGTTATGTAAGTTAGTTCACTTACGTAACAAATGTACTTATTTTAACCCAAACCACGATCTTTTCCTGAACATAACCAAGTAGTTTTGTTTTGAAATCACAACATTAACCACATGTTACATATGACAGGGTTAGGGTTAGGGTTAGGGCATATGACAGACTTATGATTATACTTTAGTTATAAAGTGGGACCCAACGCAAATCTCGTGGGAGCGGGCGGTAACGGGCAGCTAAAAAAAACACAGCGGGATCGGGATGTAGCCTGGAACCCCCCCACACCAGCAAACACCATAGATAGATATACTGACAATATATACTGTATATCTATGAGCAGACATCAGCAGCGTGTCAGAGCCTCCCAGGACGGGGAGCTCCGAAGCTCCGTCCACCGTCCACCCACTCCCTCATCCTCTGCTCCTCCTCCCCCTGTCTCCCTCTCCTCTCTCCCTCATCCTCTGCTCCTCCTCCCCCTCTCTCCCTCTCCTCTCTCCCACATCCTCTGCTCCTCCTCCCCCTCTCTCCCTCTCCTCTCTCCCACATCCTCTGCTCCTTCCTCCCCCTGTCTCCCTCTCCTCTCTCCCTCATCCTCTGCTCCTTCCTCCCCCTCTCTCCCTCTCCTCTCTCCCACATCCTCTGCTCCTTCCTCCCCCTGTCTCCCTCTCCTCTCTCCCTCATCCTCTGCTCCTCCTCCCCCTCTCTCCCTCTCCTCTCTCCCACATCCTCTGCTCCTCCTCCCCCTCTCTCCCTCTCCTCTCTCCCACATCCTCTGCTCCTTCCTCCCCCTGTCTCCCTCTCCTCTCTCCCTCATCCTCTGCTCCTCCTCCCCCTCTCACCCTCTCCTCTCTCCCTCATCCTCTGCTCCTCCTGCCCCTCTCTCCCTCTCCTCTCTCCCTCATCCTCGGCTCCTTCCTCCCCCTCTCTCCCTCTCCTCTCTCCCTCATCCTCTGCTCCTTCCTCCCCCTCTCTCCTCTCTCCCTCATCCTCTGCTCCTCCTCCCCCTCTCACCCTCTCCTCTCTCCCTCATCCTCTGCTCCTCCTGCCCCTCTCTCCCTCTCCTCTCTCCCTCATCCTCGGCTCCTTCCTCCCCCTCTCTCCCTCTCCTCTCTCCCTCATCCTCTGCTCCTTCCTCCCTCTCTCACAGCAGCAAGCACCTGCCTTCTTTCCCTGCATCTTCTCCCTATTAGCCTATAAAATGACGTGTTTTTCCATGCGGGACGGGAGAAGACACAAAATTAATGCATCTCTATTATTGTGCGGGCATAAGTTATCAGAGTTTTGCGAATGCAGGCGTGAGTGGACGTACACATTGTGGGAGCGGGCAGGAGTGTAACACACATATTGCAGGTGCGGGCGGTGATGGTCAGCAATTTGGCGGGAGCGGGCAGGAGCGGGATGAAGAAAACAGTCCCGCAGGGCTCTAGTTCAAAGGTTATTTTAGTCGTGCAACAGAAAACTCCGTTTGGACAGATAGTCTAGCTAGCTGTCTGGATTTACCCTGCAGAGATCTGAGGAGCAGTTAACCAGTCCTCACAAAGAGCTTAAAATTACAACACAAAGAAAGCGTAAGATAAGGGACATCCGGTCAAAAAGAGTGAAATCTGGAACTTCCGGCCGCAACAGAGAAATCCTGGAAGTGGATATAGACTCTCTGAGGTGAAAATTAAATAAATAAAAAAGTGATTAATTTCTACTAAGCTACTAGCTCTGCTCCTGAGCCTTTTGTTTACTTACCCCAGTAGTTCATCTCAACGCAATACTCTCGTAACATGAAGTTGTCAGGCTGGCTATTAGCCCAACTGGAGAAAATAAGTTTTGTGTTATCCGTCCAAACCCACCTTTGATCATTATTCATCTAAAAAGAAAGAAAGAAAAACAAATGATTGCCTGAGGGTGACTACTTTGCTGTCATTCAAATTGTGTTTTTTGTTTAATATCCAACCGGCCAATAATCATCAGATTAACTTCCCACTCAGCCAGCTGGTGGATAGCACCAGCTGGCTGCTTCCAACTAGGGATGGATGATACGACCTAAAAATCTAACTCACGATTCATTGAAAATTTTACCTTGATTTGGAATAATGAACCACTTATTCGTTTTTTTTGTTCACTTACAAGGCTTGTACTGTAAATATGCTTACATATTAGGTATTAGGTAGGACTTTTCTAATGAGAGAGTGCATATCTTATCTTTCTGATATTAAAGTAATTGAAGATTAACTAAAAATGGTTATTTTTTAATATTTCAAACAATTGAAATCAAAGCACACATTGCGTAAAAAAAAAAAAGTTATTTTGTTGTGAAAGAAGTTACATTTTAGTTGTAATGTAAAAAGCTAACGGAGAAGTTAACTACACATTTAAAAAGAGAGGGCAGTTTGTATCACATAACCGACCGGCGCCCGCTGTCATTTTGTAGGATATTATATGAATTGTTAGGCCTAAGTTTTGGTACGATGTTACACAAACCTGTTGTATCAAACTAGGGCTATGTTTATGACCGAACAGAAACATTCACTGCTTACAAAGAGTCCGATCCAGTAGTGAGCTTTTCCGGTGGTGGCTCTGTACATGGCACATTCCACTTGAGCCAGCTCCACGATGTTGCGGATCGATACCAGATGGCCATTTGGGTACTTTCTACAGGCCATCTGAAATAAACACAGGAAAGGAGAATTAGTTTTCACTGACACGTCATCATTTGTCATATTAATTCCCTTATTTGATCTATCCTCGCTCAACCCGGAAATTGATCCGGTCCGCCATCACAAAGTAATCAGAATATACTTGTAGAATATACTATTAAACGTCACATTTTACTAAAGATTAGTTTTCTCAAATCCTCTTTCCTCACATCTTTTGCAAGTGACTGTCTGAACAGGATGAGGTCACATTTACTGTCTGTAGTCTGATGTGTGTGTTTTATCACCTCTGCATCAGAATGGCCCAAATGCTGAGTATTGTAGAACGCCTTCACACAGCGGTCAGAAGTCATCTGGAACCAGCCTTCACCGATATTCCTTTTACACGGTGTGTCCGGATATTTGGTCCTACACATTGATGCAGGATCCCCTGTTTCACAGAAAAGAAGATGCTTTGTCAGTTTTGTGTTCCCGTTGTTTGTGTAGACTGATTACTTAGTGACTGGTTGTTCTTACAGGCTGCAGAGTCCGACATGAACATCAGCACCACCAGAAGAAGGACGGCAGTAAACACAGCAGGACGCATGGTTCAGGACTGTCACAGCACTCTGCAACTGGAATATAGTCTAATAACACACAGGAACAATTATATATGTATATATATATATATATATATATATATATATATATATATATATATATATATATATATATATATATATATATATATATATATATATATATATTTACAAAATATGCATAAACAACTCAACCAGGCTAAAACTGAAGTGTTGGTTATAGCTTTGAAGACTGAGAGAGACTAACTGGCCACAAAATGAGTTTCACCAGGACTTACCCCACCTTAACAGACAAGAAAGTCATCTTTGAATCAGAGTTCTACACCAAATTCTGCTAGTTTTTACAAACAATAAGTGACAGATATGATTATAAAGTGATTTTATTTAATGTTTTTCAGCAGTTTGTCTGTTTTTAATGTATGAACCAGGAATCCCCCTCAAGTCCTCTGAAGTATTTTAGTTGATTTAAAGTGCAGGTGTTTTTGTGCCTGATGAAGATCTGAGAGCAGCTCAAAGTGTTGAGATCTTTAAACTGAAGTTTGAAACCTCTAAAGATCCTTTTCTGTCCTATTGAAACCCACAGAGACCAACGGGACTCACCTCAGGTGAAGTAGTGTAGTCGTCTCGTTCCTTGTTCCTCGTCTGTCTGGATGTCAGTCTGATCTCTGCCTCAGTTAAATATCCAGAGCTGATGCCCTGAATACGTGAGATCTTATTAATCAAACACAAAACAGTGTGAGAACAACCAAGTGCCAAAAACATCAAAAAAACTTAAGTCAGTTTGTTTTTCATCAACTAAAAAATGAATTGAACTAAAACCCCAAAATTTGAAAGTTATAAGAGAAATGCTGCCTTAAAGGAGAATTCCAGGCAATTTTTACGTTAATCGTGACTGCTATAAGTATGTTAGTACTGTCGATAGCAAAAGAAATGAGCCGAATCGGTGCTAGCATCATGGAGTTGCTGCAGCTAATGCAGTGGCAAACTGTTGCCTTGGCCAGGCTAGCAGGTCCGACAGGCATCCTTCCACTTCCTCCAAGTGGAAAGATGCCGGTCGAACCTGCTAGCCTGGCTAAGGCAACTAACACACAGTTCGCCACTGCAGAGACTACTATTCACCAACACCAGATGGATCGCACACAAAGTGGATATATATGCTACAAATACACACAGAACTGCTGCGTGATGATGATTACCGAAGCCTGGCTGAACACACTCACTCATCAGACGGCAGCTAGCAGCTAACAGCTAGCAGCTAGCAGCTAACAGGGTAGGTGAATTTAAACAATGTCTGAGTTGAAAACGCATCTTGTTGTCATGTAAGGGCCCTGTTCATGTTGCACAGACATTTTAATTGCAGTTTGTGTCTGTTAAGAGGAACAAAGGCACTCTTTATGATATGCCCCCAAAGCTGCCGTGTTAGCCAAGTGGGAGCTCTCGGCATTAGCTGCAGTAGCTCCATGATGCTAGCACCAATTCGGCTCGTTTTTTTTGCTATCGACAGTACTCACATACTTATAGCGATCAAGATTAACGTAAAAATTGCCCGTAGTTTTCCTTTAATGATAGTTTTATATAATTATATTTCTTGATGCAGGATACAATTGTAGTATTCTTTCATTTCTGTTAGTTTGCTCAAGCATTAAGACATTCCAGACACATCAACGACACATACTAAAAATTAGTGTTAATTACAAATTAAATAAAATCGTAAGTTGTTTCAACCAAGTTAAAGATATTTGAATAAACTCCAAGTTCAATTGGGGTCAGCCCTATATTCTCACATTTCTAAGACTATTTATTTCACTGAAAATTAGGCCCTATGTTCCCACATTTCTAAGATTTTTCTTAAAATTAGGCCTTATGTTCCCACAGCCCTATGGGTTAGGGTTGGGGGGTTAGGGTTAGGGTTAGGGGGTTAAGGTTGGGGTTAGGGGGTTAGGGATAGGGTTAGGGGGTTAAGGTTGGGGTTAGGGTTAGGGTTAGCATACCAAATTGGGAGAAAGGGGGATACAATCTGATGCAAATTCATGAGAAAGGAAATGTGGGAACGCAGGGCCACATTTTGGAAAAAAATCTTAGAAATGTGGGCACTGTGGGAACATAGGGCCTAATTAAATATACACTATAATATAGTAATTCTGCAAAATTAAATTCTGCAATTTTGTGTGTTTATTTAGTTTTTTGGAGAGGGGAGGGCACTTGAAGGGGGTCTCGCCCTGGGTGTAATTCAATGTAGACCGCCACTGATCCCAGACAATTTCAATGTAAGGTTCTTGAATAGGTTTTGGCTGAACCCTCTTGGAGAATTCCTCCGTTCTGACTGAACGGTAGGGAAACCCAGCTTTTTAACCTCTATGGGGTCGTTGTTATGGTGATCCTAGTCTTGGATTGCCAGACCTAGTATATCCACAGCACATTTCCTCTTATCAGTGTATCGCTGTGTGTACTTTGGCCACAGCAAACCCACCAATCTGTCCCAAAATGTCTCAGTTAGAGAGGAAATGTTCTTTGTAAATCTTTACAATTATTACCCAAAAGAACCAAGCAGGCCTGCCTTGTTGCACAATTCAAATGTTTGTGTTTGTTATAGACAATCCAAGACTAGCGCTGAAGTCTAACAACGAACAGCTGATCAGGTTTAGATCAGGGAGGCCTACGTGTGGTGTTGGACACTTCGGGAAAAAAAACGATTTGAAGTTGCTTGAAGTCGGAACAACTTGGAAAGTCTGGAAAGATTAAAGTGCCCAACTTGCTGACTTGACATCACGTGTCATTAATATGGCGGCAAAACTAGATGTTTAATTAACGGTAAGAAACCTTTCATAAATTCACAAATTTCATATCAACTTTCGCTCAAATATATTTTTTTAATTTGGTATTGCTGTTAGTTGTTGTCCATAAAAAGTGACCCAGACTAGTTAGACAAGTTATTTATTAACATTAGTACAGTATTTGGAGGCGCCTGGTTGGCTCGTCTGTGCACAGGCTCAGTCCTCAACACAGCGGCTGCGTGTTTGGTTTCGATCTGCGGCCCTTTGCTGCATGTCGTTCCCCCTCTCTCTCTCACCAGTACGGTATTTAAGTCTTTATAACAAGTCCGGTACATTAGCTGAATCAATGTTTTAGAATTTATTAGCATTTAACCTTGATTAACAAGTCAGGGGACGTTAAATCTGACTTTCTTTGACTTACTAATGTTACTAAACTTAGGTCACTCTGAGTAGTAACAGTTCACACTTCTTCTTTGTAGCATCCATGTTTGTTGTTGTGGTTACAATCAACATTCAGATTTTCCAACTTCAGAGCACAGGAGGAGACCGAAGTCAGAAGAACAACTTTCAGTCTCGTGAACTCGGACCATCCGAGGAGCAGAGAATTGTTGTCATGAAGTGATGAAGAAATACGGTTTCCACACAGTAAAGGGATGCAGTTTGATGATGAGTAGTGGTATGAGAATAGGCTAGAGCTTGTGTAGAGGACGAGGTGGTGACATGTCAGGTCATGGGGGGAGCTGGTGAGGGTAATTGAACTGGGAACAAGTCATGCACCTGGGACAGACTGTACAGCATGCTATTAACTGGCTCCTGTGGGTTGTTAGCGATGTCCTGGAGTAAGCCCTTGGGTCTGTGAGTGTGTACATTGGGATTGGGCCCATTACATCTCTCCTGTTTCGTTGCTCAGGGATTATTTGATTTTACTGCCAACCCTAATCCTAAAAGTACATAAAGATACAGGTGTCCTCCTCTCCCTGAGGAGATTTTGAACTTGTGCAGCCGCTTTCAATCATCCTGGGAAGAATTAAGAAATAATATTTGTTCAGCAGTTTCCTGACCTCACTTTCCCTGAGTGAAACTACTAATATTGGATAGAAACAGGGCAGCAAGTGTGCTTTCAGAATGTGAACCTCAAAAATACAAATCAGTTAAAAAGATTACTGCTTTTTTACAGTAAGTAACAAAGGAAGGTTAAGTTCAAGGGCAACTGGACTTGGTTACGGTTCTTGAAGTTGTTACGTCTCTCATCCAGCATGTGAGAATACCAACGATGGTTGTTCAGACTTGGCCTGTCTGTGTCTGTGAATAAGGTCTATTGCTAAGTCCTCTCATAGAGCTGGTTTCGCGGGTACGGTAAACGTTTCTATGGTAACAGCGAGTTGGACCAATCAGAGACGTTGCTGTTACGCATAGGATTCTGGATAGTGTAATTTTTCTCCATAAGATCGCGGATAAAACATTTTTTTTAAAACAAGGTTGATTTCATACAGACTTCTAGCTTCTACAGGAGCAGAAACTTTCATTTCACAACCACGTAGCTCGAGGTCAGTCTACCTCGGATGGTTTAGACATTATGGGATGGTTTAGACATGATGGGATGGTTTAGACATTATGGGATGGTTTCAACATTATGGCTGATAATCTAAATCCTTATGAACAAAGACTGTTGAGCGGAAGTTCTGATTCCCTACTCCGCCTTCCAGAAGCAGGAAGTGTGACATAGGCCTATTTCTTACCTGTTTTCTGTCTTGTTGCTGGCAGGTTTCTCTATAGAGCTCCCATACAGCTTCAGAATAGATATTTGGCAGCTCCTATGTTTACTTTTGTCTGACTCCTTGCTCGGTCAATCTGCCGTTTCCTGTTTCTCTGTTCCTCCGACAATGCTTTCCTAGCTTTCTGCTTCTTTTTTGCCGGCTCAGCCATGACGATAGTGTGAAAAACTCCATCGCTACCTTGTTCTTACAGCTAGCTGGTTCCTCACTGGGGGCGCGTATGTGTGCAGGGCTGTGAAGCAAGTCGTTACAGTTGAGACCTGATATCACGCCATACTTCCTGACGCTGAGGCCTGCGGCTCACCGGCCCAAAGTTGCAAGGTTGGTTTTTCAGCTCACAGGTGCTAGGGGGGAGCGAGACGACCACCATTCAACCCGAAAAAAGTCCTATAACCATTCCAATGACTCCGAAGCTGTTCAGTTAAGGTCAATTAAGCTAAAAACTGCATAGTTCCCCTTTAAATTCACCGTTAGCATTAAAGGAGTTCATGAATGTGGAGCGATAGTTAAATGATTAATCTTTAAATAGCATTAGTTCCAGTTCAACAGGAACTTTTTTAATCTTCCACCCTGCAAATGGAACATTACTTATCCGTATGAGGCAATGTTTTCACATGTTATATGCAACGTTAGCTGACAATAACGCCTTAGCAAATATCCATTAATTAATTAGCTGGTTCATTAGGCCTATAGACAGCTGACTAGGAGAGAACACCTGAAGGGTTACATCTTTGATGACATAGCTTGAGCTTAAAATCTATTAAAATGAGCTCCACCTTTACCAGGTTTGAAAGCATTCAGTAGTTTTATTTTATTTTTAAATTTATGTTTACTGTTGTTAAATTTAGTATTTTCTGTTTGTTGCAGTAACATTTACTTCAGATGTTTAATGCAAGACGTATAGTTGTATCAGAGTATTTCTACACTGTGTCTTGCTACTTCTTCAAACTCTGAGACTTGTCTAACTGGTTAATAGGCTACATGGACTGTAGAAGGTTACAGTTAGAGAGAGAAACTCTCACCTTTATTGCTTTTGTAAATATTCATCTACAGTACCAGTCAAAGGTTTGGACACACCGTCTGATTCAGTGTTGTTTATTTTTTATTATTTTCTATGTTGTGGATTAATACCTAATACATCAAACTATGAAAAACACCAGTGGAATTATGTAGTAAAGGACAAAGTCAACCACAAACCAGAATGTTTTATATTTTAGATTCTTCAAAGTAGCCACCTTGTCATGAGACTCAGGGTGTGATGGTTATGGACTTTTCTGTTGCCTGTATTATTATTTCTTGTAGTTGTTTCCTGTTTTTGTGGATTTATTAGATAGTATATTTCTGTTCCGTTGTGTGTATGTATCCTGTTGTGTTTATTTCTGTTTAGTTGTCTCCCAGTTTATTGTGTAGGTTTCAGTTGACCCTGTCTTGACTGTGTTCTGTTTTCTGTGTATTGTGTATTTCTGTTTCCTGTTTTATTTTGATAGTCCTGTTTTCTGTCTCGTCATGTCTAATTTTGCTGTCTGTTTTCCCGCCTTGGTTGATTGTCCTGCCCGCCCTCATGTGTTTCAACTGCTGTATCACCTGTTCCTCATTTGTTCATTACCTCATGTATTTAAGTGTTCCCTTTGTCTCTTGTTAGATCATTTTGTGTCCGTTTGAGTCCGTGCCCTGTTACTTTCGTGTCCTGTCCCTGCTAGCTTGTGTCTTGAGTCAGTTTGTTCCTGCCTGTGTTTTGCTCGCCAGGTTGTTCATGTTATCGCCTGCTGCTGTTGTTTTTGAGTTCTCCCTGCATGACTTTGTGAGTTTTCCAGTCTTTGTACTGCCGTTTTTTTGTTGGATTAAAGCCTGAAGTTCAAATCTTCTCCTGCCTGCCTCTCCCTGCATTTGTGTCCTCTATCTTCCACCTACACTTCACACAGGGAATGGCCGACCCAAATGCAGAACACGAACAGGGGTAGGTAACTTGAAGATTTATTTCCAAAAAAAAGCAAAGTAGGAACCAACATAAGGTGTCCAAAATGGAGGAGAACGCAGCAGATAAACACAGGGAGTCCAAAATGAAGATGAATCCAAAGAACGGGGTAAACAGGAACGGGAGTACAGAGAGCGGAACAAACTCCCAGAGACAAACTCACAGGAACAAAAGCAAAGGTATTGGTATGATTGAGCCAGCAGGTCTTCAGTGGAACTTGTTAGCATCCACGACGGCTGGGTGATGTAAACTAATACCTCCTGGAGCATCTGGTTGCAGGTACTAGTTTCATAACCATCAAGGTTATCCCTATCCTCTGAGGAGTCTAGCATGAGACCAGAGACCACATTCTTCAGAAATGTGTTGGTTGGCTCATTGGAAGCTTTCACTTCCAGCCTCTGGCAATCAGGGCAACTCATTTTTACCTTTAGTAAATGATTGCTACCAGGGCTAACTTCCTTTGTGGTGACAAAGGAACATTTACTGTGAAAAAATTGATGCAAGGAGCTAGTGAAAGGCTTTAACCTGTGGTTCCTTAGCTTTAAGTGTTGACTGCTAATTACTCTAATTACTAACAACCTCATCTTTGTCAGGATGTCTCAGAGGTCACACACCTCAGGTGAGTAATTCCTGTTACTGTCAAAGGTTAGAGTTAGTCAGGGATCAAGTACAACGCATAAATGTTGTTGCCTAGACAACAAAGAAACTAACCAATGAACACACTGAAAAATCCACAGACCAATACTGATGTATGCTTGGCAGGCTGCTATGGAGCGTTGAATATGTTGCAGGAAAAAAAAAAAAGATTTAAATTAAAAAATTATGGATTATTAGGCATAAATATTGTAATAATGCTGGTATCTAACAGGCTCACACGGGCCGTCATTTGTGGGAATTCAAAGGGTACAGATTCAATTATTGGCAAATTATCAAAGATGTTTTATCAATATTAATGAAGTTATGAATATGGGTATTAATAACTTTACCAAATTGACAAATATTCAAAACGGGGCACCACCCTGAACTCAGGGACCTGTGAAACAGTCTCGTAGGTGGTTCCCTTTAAAATACAGATCTTAATGAACTGGTTAATTTCTCTGGTATATTCTAAAGGAACAAAAGGAAGGGGGGAGTCTGAGCATTGACCTGTGTTCAACCAGCAATTACTACAACAGAGACACCAAATAATCTATCTGCTATTTAAAGTATAGTAGAATTTATTTACTTCAAAATGATCAATGGCCAATCAATAATCCTTCAATCATCAAACCTCTAGACCTTTTTACAAACTACAACAAAAGCAAAGCAAACAACAGACATGTAGTGCAACAGAACCGTAAGCCCACCCACGACCGTTTCCTTTACATAACTACATCAAAATGGACGACAATAGTCCCGTACAAAGGGCGTTTACTTAAAGCGTTAAAGGGACGGCACTAGTCCCGTACAAAGGGCGTTTACATAAAACGCTAAAGGAGACCTTTAGCGTCAATAAGAAGGTCAAAGGCACCTGACCAAACGTCCCTATTTTACGAGATGGGTGTGAGAATGTGTTGTGTAGTGATCATGTCTCTGTGTCTGGGTGTCTCTGTCAGCCAATGAGAAAACACTTCACAACTCATCATGTGAAACACAGTTTATTATCCAATCAGAAAACACTCCTATTATTATATTAAATACAGAAGGTAATCAGTTTGGGAGTCTGATAAGTGACGATGTGAAACATTATTATCCAATCAGAAAGAGGATCTGAACATGTTTTATTTGGGGACTCCTTTTGTCTCAGTGAAAGAAACCAACTGAAGCTGAAACAGCCACTGGAGCTGGAAATGATACATCCTTTATAGTTAACATACTTTAATAACATGGAAATATCATCACTGTCAAATATCAATCTAAGCACGCTGTTAATGAACTGCCATATCATCTACCTCATGAAGAAACCGCTTACATTAATCATCCCATATTTATTCCAACAGCCTTTGCACTCCGCACTATTGTCTAACTCTTAACAAAGTCCATTGTTGTTGTTGGTTAATATATATAGTTATATTATTAATATATAGAGTATTGTCTAACTCTTAACAAAGTCCATTGTTGTTGTTGGTTAATATATATAGTTATATTATTAATATATAGAGTATTGTCTAACTCTTAACAAAGTCCATTGTTGTTGTTGGTTAATATATATATAGTTATATTATTAATATATAGAGTATTGTCTAACTCTTGACCCTTGTGTTGTCTTTGGGTCAAATTTGACCCGTTTTCTAAATATCTATATCAGAAATATGGGTTTTCTTTAACTACCTAGTTTTAATTAACCCAAAATAACACGGATGATTCTTTTCAAGTACAACAGAAGATCTGATCTCTACTTTCATTGAATTTTGGGTGTTTTATTCAATGTTTGGAAACAGTCTCCTCACGTTGACATATATATATATATATATATATATATATATATATATATATATATATATATATATATATATATACATGGCAGCTCATGGTATGGCTGGATTGCCCCCCCCCCCCCCCCCCCCAACATGGCAGCTCATGGTATGGCTGGATTGCCCCCCCAACATGGCAGCTCATGGTATGGCTGGATTGCCCCTCCCCCCCCCCCCCCCAACATGGCAGCTCATGGTATGGCTGGATTGGCAGGCCCCCCCCCCAACATGGCAGCTCATGGTATGGCTGGATTTCCCCCCCCCCCAACATGGCAGCTCATGGTATGGCTGGATTGCCCCCCCAACATGGCAGCTCATGGTATGGCTGGATTGCCCCTCCCCCCCCCCCCCAACATGGCAGCTCATGGTATGGCTGGATTGGCAGCCCCCCCCCCAACATGGCAGCTCATGGTATGGCTGGATTGCCCCCCCCCCCCAACTGGGGCCTCCCTGATTGGCAGGCCCCAGGATTTAACAGTCCTTCACCTTTGGCCTGGCCTTTCCTCCACCAGGAAGGACCGGCCCTCCAGCATGGTAACAAAGAACAGAACATGATGATTAATATAACACAACAATGATTATGTAACCCTACAATTTAAAATGCCTGCACTCCATTTAAACAGTGTAAGGCTCAAAGTAAATAAAGATGTAGATTACAGATCAGATGAACAGTGTTTAGACTACTTTAGTGATCATGAACTGTTGGGGGTGTGGCTGACTGTAAAGTTAACCTGTGCACTAAACAGAATAGAGGGACATTGTGGACAATATTACCATTGCTGGCTGTTGTTACCACGTGGAGCTGTTGGCCGTCACACTGTGAAAAGTAGTTAAATGTTGGTCTGTCTTTGTTCATCTCAGCTGTGTGTCTGTTAGTTGTGTAGCGTTTGGCCATCACACTGAACAACATTGAGAATGTCAGTAAGAAAAGCTTTTGAAATGTAAATGTAAATTTGGGGAAATGTTTGGTTGAGTCTCATCACGGCATGGTAGACAGTCCTGAATGTTGACCCAGAAAAGCTCTTTATTGGAGGTGAGGAAGATACCAGATGTTCATTTAACTAAACTATCATCATAGTCTTCATCACTGAAATCTTTTCTCTTAGAAAACTGGAAGAAACAGTTTGAAAACATTTCTGATACAACATAAATCTCACCTTTGTGTTGTCTGTCAAAGTTGGTTTTTGATACATAAAAAGTTATTTTCTGCCTGAATTTCAAAAGTGTGCAAACTGCAACTGTCAGGAAAACGACGAGACATTTAGACTTTCAGTACAAGTTCTACTTTACACCTAAGAGAGAAACAAAACAAATCCTCCTCTCTTCCCAGGAGTCCTTCTTCATCACTTGGGTAGGACTGACTTTATGCACAAACACACAGCTACAGACTGAATGAATATATATATATATATATATATATATATATATATATATATATATATACATATACACAGTGGGGCAAAAAAGTATTTAGTCAGTCACCAACTGTGCAAGTTCTCCCACTTAAAAAGATGAGAGAGGTCTGTAATCTTCATCATAGGTCCATGTCAACTATGAGAGACAAAATGAGAAAAAAAAAAAAACAGAAAATCACATTGTAGGATTTTTAATGAATTTCTTGGTAAATTATGGTGGAAAATAAGTATTTGGTCAATAACAAAAGTTCATCTCAATGCTTTGTTATCTACACTTTGTTGGCAATGACAGAGGTCAAACGTTTTCTGTAAGTCTTCACAAGGTTTTCACACACTGTTGCTGGTATTTTGGCCCATTCCTCCGTGCAGATCTCCTCTAGAGCAGTGATGTTTTGGGGCTGTCGCTGGGCAACACAGACTTTCAACTCCCTCCAAAGATTTTCTATGGGGTTGAGATCTGGAGACAGGCTAGGCCACTCCAGGACCTTGAAATGCTTCTTACGAAGCCACTCCTTCGTTGCCCGGGCGGTGTGTTTGGGATCATTGTCATGCTGAAAGACCCAGCCACGTTTCATCTTCAATGCCCTTGCTGATGGAAGGAGGTTTTCACTCAAAATCTCACAATACATGGTCCCATTCATTCTTTCCTTTACACGGATCAGTCATCCTGGTCCCTTTGCAGAAGAACAGCCCCAAAGCATGCTGTTTCCACCCCCATGCTTCACAGTAGGTATGGTGTTCTTTGGATGCAACTTAGCATTCTTTCTCCTCCAAACATGACGAGTTGAGTTTTTACCAAAAAGTTCTATTTTGGTTTCATCTGACCATATGACATTCTCCCAATCCTCTTCTGGGTCATCCAAATGCTCTCTAGCAAACCTCCGACGGGCCTGGACATGTACTGGCTTAAGCAGGGGGACACGTCTGGCACTGCAGGATTTGAGTCCCTGGCGGCGTGGTGTGTTACTGATGGTAGCCTTTGTTACTTTGGTCCCAGCTCTCTGCAGGTCATTCACTAGGTCCCCCCGTGTGGTTCTGGGATCTTTGCTCACCGTTCTTGTGATCATTTTGACCCCACGGGGTGAGATCTTGCGTGGAGCCCCGGATCGAGGGAGATTATCAGTGGTCTTGTATGTCTTCCATTTTCTTATAATTGCTCCCACAGTTGATTTCTTCACACCAAGCTGCTTACCTGTTGCAGATTCAGTCTTCCCAGCCTGGTGCAGGTCTACAATTTTGTTTCTGGTGTCCCTTGACAGCTCTTTGGTCTTGGCCATAGTGGAGTTTGGAGTGTGACTGTTTGAGGTTGTGGACAGGTGTCTTTTATACTGATAACAAGTTCAAACAGGTGCCATTAATACAGGTAACGAGTGGAGGACAGAGGAGCCTCTTAAAGAAGAAGAACAGGTCTGTGAGAGCCAGAAATCTTGCTTGTTTGTAGGTGAACAAATACTTATTTTACAGAGGAATTTACCAATAAATTCATTAAAAATCCTACAATGTGATGTTCTGGATTTTTTTTCTCATTTTGTCTCTCATAGTTGAAGTGTATGTTGAAAATTACAGGCCTCTCTCATCTTTTTAAGTTGGAGAACTTGTACAATTGGTGGCTGACTAAATACTTTTTTGCCCCACTGTATATATATATATATATATATATATATATATATATATATATATATATATATATATATATATATATATATATATATATAAATATAAGTTATTATTATTAAATACGGTAAGACAGTTTCTCGCTCTTGCCACACAGGAATGAATCATTTTAAAAATGAATTCTCTCTATAGTTCAAGTAAATTCGTGATTATGATCTCTCCCGGTGCTTTCCCAGCTGCCTCATTTAGTTGTGTTGAATGTCTGTAGAGCTGGTCCCCCCCCCCTTGGTGCGGTTCGTTTGGGCAGCTGTGAATGCAGCGATCACACTCGGATGTGCACAAACAAGCACACCGAGACCTCCGTTAAGCGCTGGTCTCAGCACGCTTTATACCCAACGCTGGAGCCGTTTGTGTGTCCGACCTCAAATAAACCCAACTACTGGAACAACTGCACATTTTTGGACTACACCAGCTGCCGTAGTCAGCTGCGCTGCTGTGCATTATGGGATGAGGACAAGTTTGCACTTCAGCAACATAGCTCCATGGCAACTCACGGACAAACTTGGAGTCGTTAAGAGGGGCGGAGCTTCAGAGAAATCTGCTCTGATGACCATGTTAGGTCCCAACTTTCCAAAACACACAATAACAGAGAAATCTTCACATTGTTTGGCAAACACCCCCCCCCCCCCACACCCCCGCCGTCTGTAGGAAATCTGTTTAAAGACACATCTGATATGAATGGTGTCACATGACTTGTGTTACTGTATTTTGGTTCGTTTCACCATCTGACTCAGACCAGATCAAACATGATGCGCCCACTAAAGGTCAAAGCCTCCTGAGTAACGTGGCCGTGACTTATTGACCATCGATCGGTTTTTGCTTCTTCCGTGGTTATGCTCTCTAATCAGTAATCTATATGAATAGTGTATTTATACGCTGTATATCAGATGCCTGATCATAGTTTATTCTCACCTTCTTATATTTAATCATCCTACAGTGAGCCATAGTAAAAGTGTGAGCTGTCAGATAGAAAGTGAAAGGAGAACTTACACTTTATCTTCAGTCTACAGCTCGAGATAATGACTTTATGACGCATATCTGCCCTTCATCCTTTATATGATCCAACTACGTGTCTCATACTCTCATTTAACAAACAACTGTAGAGTTTATCACCAATGTGTGTGTTTAAAGGTACAATATGTAACATTTCTGCATTCAAATGTCTAAAAACAACCATACCTATGTTATATATTTTAATGTGTTGTGTAGTTGTCAAACCCAAGGAAATCTGTTATTTTATTTTCAGACACGGGGTCGTTTCCTTTAGTTACACGTCAGTGGCGTCATATGACCTTTCATCCTCTAGTTCCTCTTAACTTCTGTCAAAACACGCAGCTATTCTATTAGAATGACATGCACAAACGTTACTAAACTTAACATGAATAAACTAGAATGGGTAAACTCGTCCGTGAACAGATGCATTCTAATCAGCGAAGGTGTTTAACTCTAAAAACTACAACTCCCATCATTCCACACAACTTCCCAACGTCATCAAAAGTCCGTGTTTACCATCCATTGTTTTGGTTGAGAGACCCCTAGCAGCAGAAAGTTTTTTTATTTAGCATTTTATGCTAAATATAATTTCGGCTGGAAGAAGAGATTTCGCTTCAACAGTTGAGATTTCCGCTGGTGCTGAATCCAACATCCAACAGGCTTGTTCCAACAAGTATCCCTCAAGTTCTTTTGGAGAGGTCAACAAAACTAATGAAATGACAGTAATTTGTGCTCCTTGACGTGAGAACTAGTGTTGTTTTTGGCATCCTGTTTTAATTTTAGTTTTAGTCTAGTCTTTGTGTCAAGCTGTCATTTTAGTTTTTATTAGTTTTAGTCACGTTCATACTCTTTTTAGTCTAGTCAAGTTTCAGCCGACTAAAAATCTGAGCATTTTAGTCTTATTTTAGTCAGAATCATCCATGACTATTTTAGTCTAGTTCAGAAAACTGATGAGATTTAGTCTAGATTTAGTCGAAGAAAACTGTACTTTAGTCTCTTCTTACTAATGCAATTCCATGTAATCTAGTCAATATAGTATAAGTATCTATTAGTATAGACAAATTCAATATGTTGGCCAACAAGGGATTCTTAGTACACATGGCATCAGTCAGGTAGGAACGATGAACCCACACTCTCTCACGAACAAATACACACACACAAATACACACACACACAGGAAGTAAGGTCGCCTGCACCGCGCAGACCCAAATGACTCCAACTGATTAATCAATCAAAATAATTGCCGATTAATTTAATAGTTGACAACTTATCAATTCATCTTTGCAGCTCTACTGTAAATCTACAGTAGATGACAGGAACAGGAACAGGATACCTTATTAGAAAATATTGGTGTCCTTTGCACGACGTTGTTGGAATATAATTGTGATTACCTTTAAGGTTTTGAAATACTTCTGTTTTTGAGATTCTCCATATTTGAGTCTCCACATGTTGGTTATTAGTCTGATATTTTGTTCTGTGAATGTTGTCCTTGTTGGACATATTAACTAAACTAGAGGACTCTTAGGGGCCGTCCACACGGAAACGCTTTTTGGTATAAACGCACATTTTGCATCGTTTTGGCCGATCGTCCAAACGAGTCCTGTAAACACACTGCCTGAAGACGCGCTTTTTTGAAAGCTGGTCCCAGGGTGAAAATATTTGAAAACGCCGCCCTTGCGGCTTTGTTTGGACGACAAAGCCGCATAGTTGCGTATCGATGATGTCATCACCACACCCCTCGACCTCTAACCTTCGACCTTTTGCCCCGCCACTACATCTCATAACAACAACAACAACAATACACTATTGGTCTTCTACTGTCTGTTTGTATACAGCGTGCCAGCTTTATGCGCATGCTCCGCCTCTTCTTCTCTGTTTTTGGTGAATTTCTGTAGCAGAAACAGCGCCACCTATAGGCCTGGAATATGAAGTAGCGTGTGGAGTCATTTACGAATGGATCCGTTTGGACGCAGCTATTCTTGACACGATGCCAGGGAAGACGGGGGGGGGGGAGATCATTTTGGTACGTGTGGACGTGGCCTCAATCAACACTAACTAGAAACCTAACAGGCTCTCTTATCACCTGCAACTACTTTTGTTTTAAACACCTGTAAATATTGATTATTTTACATTTAATTGCGAGTTCATCTAAGATACTCAAGGTGTACCTTATCCTATCTAAAGATCTCTCCTCCCTCCTTTCCCTCCTGTTTTAACCTTAATAACCCTAAGGCCATTTTTATAGTTCATTGTCCGTCTGGTTTTATTTTCTATAAAAGCTTGTAAAACATCAACCCTGTTGTCTACAGTCAATTTATGAACATCATTTTTTTCTGGAAAAACTGGGCTATTAGAATATCTGTGCTGCAGTGAGGTCACTTGAATGTAAAAAAGGTTGTATGACCTTAAAGACAAATGAATAAATAAAACGGAACATGACTCTCACAGATATGTATTGATATCACACACATATCAATAAAAGTGAAGCCAATCTTCTCTAAATCAGTTCCCATATGTATTAGGAGTCACACTGTGAAGAAATACACATTATAACTTATACAGCTGACTAAATATATACATTCTTTCAAAAAAAGGTCCAGACGCTTTTGCCCTCATGACATTCACTTATGCCAATAATCAAATAATAACCTCATATTTATTGAAATCACACACACAGCAATGTTCTAAAACAGTTCTCCTATATATTCGGAGTCATGCAGTGCAAAAATAAACATAATGAACATTATAACTCATGTAAAAGGACAAACTATTTACATTTCTTCAAAAAAGGCCTAAATGTATGCCACATCTCAAAACATTCTTCTCTGTAGAACGTTAATAGACCGGAGTTATCTCTCTTTTTCACTTTACTCTTTGTTCTCGCTCGGATTCCCTGGAGTGAGCTATCTTTTCAACTAAATAGTCTTTGTGTGATGGACCTGCCTTCCCATTGGTTGAAAAATGTCAACACACTCTCGCAAAGCATCTTGGGAGATGTATACTCGACATTAGTACGGAGCTAGCGACAGAAATGACCGAAAACGTGATAAATTATGGACATCAAGTGGATAAATCTTGGATGTAAGAGTTTGGATTTATTGCTCAACAACTCCGAAAAAAGGCACAAGTTCCAGGCTGGACAGAAAAACTCCTGGGAAGGCTAGAAAGACACCAAAGACACCCCCGTGATGGCTAACTCCTCAGCTTTTAGCAGGAAAATCGGTAAGAAGCTCCATTTTACAGTTATTAAATTATCTAAATATGAATCAGAGGTGCCGTTTGGGGTTGTGGACGAACCTTTAGGGTTCTGATTAATTGATGATTAAGTCTTAACAATAAAATCTTTGGAAAGACTTCAGTGCATTCTGTGAAATGGCCCAGCTGCCTCCTCCCTCTCTGCAGATATATAAACTGCTCTCTGCTCTCTCTGTCTCCCCAACATCACAGACCCACAACACAGGTAAGAACACTTTAGAACTGGAAATACTTTACAATGATACTATCAGAAGCAAATGCAGAGGAACATGTTTTGACTTCTGTTTTAGTAGCACGGCTCTTTTTCAGCACCATGGACAGCCCCCGTCTGTTTGTTTTAGTAATAATACCCCGTTTCAACACCATGGACAGCTTGCCTCTGTTTGTTTTAGTAATAATACCCCGTTTCAGCACCATGGACAGCCTTCCTATATTTTAGTAATAACGCTCTGTTTCAGCACCATGGACAGCCTGCCTCTGTTTGTTTTAGTAATAATACCCCGTTTCAGCACCATGGACAGCCTCCCTCTATTTTAGTAATAACGCTCTGTTTCAGCACCATGGACAGCTTCCCTCTGTTTTAGTAATAATACCCCGTTTCAGCACCATGGACAGCCCCCTTCTGTTTTATTAATAACGCTCCATTTCAGCACCATGGACAGCCCCCTTCTTTTTTAGTAATAACGCTCTGTTTCAGCACCATGGACAGCCCCCCTCTGTTTTAGTAATAATGCTGTTTCAGAACCATGGACAGCCCCCCTCTATTTTAGTAATAATACCCCGTTTCAGCACCATGGACAGCCCCCCTCTGTTTTAGTAATAATACCCCATTTCAGCACCATGGACAGCCCCCTTCTGTTTTAGTAATAATGCTGTTTCAGCACCATGGACAGCCCCCCTCTGTTTTAGTAATAATGTTGCTTCAGCACCATGGACAGCCCCCTTCTGTTTTAGTAATAACGCTCCGTTTCAGCACCATGGATAGCCCCCCTCTGTTTTAGTAATAATGCTCCGTTTCAGCACCATGGACAGCCCCCTTCTGTATTAGTAATAACTCTGTTCTAGTAATAATGCTGTTTCAGCACCATGGACAGCCCCCCTCTGTTTTAGTAATAATACCCCGTTTCAGCACCATGGACAGCCCCCCTCTGTTTTAGTAATAATACCCATTTTCAGCACCATGGACAGCCCCCTTCTGTTTTAGTAATACCGCTCTGTTTTAGTAATAATGCTGTTTCAGCACCATGGACAGCCCCCTTCTGTTTTAGTAATAATGCTGTTTCAGCACCATGGACAGCCCCCCTCTGTTTTAGTAATAATGCTGCTTCAGCACCATAGACAGCCCCCTTCTGTTTTAGTAATAACGCTCCGTTTCAGCACCATGGACAGCCCCCCTCTGTTTTAGTAATAATACCCCGTTTCAGCACCATGGACAGCCCCTTTTGTTTTAGTAATAATACCCCGTTTCAGCACCATGGACAGCCCCCCTCTGTTTTAGTAATAATACCCCTTTTCAGCACCATGGACAGCCCCCTTCTGTTTTAGTAATAACGCTCTGTTTTAGTAATAATGCTGTTTCAGCACCATGGACAGCCCCACTGTTTTAGTAATAATACCCTGTTTCAGCACCATGGACAGCCCCCTTCTGTATTAGTAATAACGCTCTGTTCTAGTAATAATGCTGTTTCAGCACCATGGACAGCCCCCCTCTGTTTTAGTAATAATACCCCGTTTCAGCACCATGGACAGCCCCCTTCTGTTTTAGTAATAACGCTCTGTTTTAGTAATAATGCTGTTTCAGCACCATGGACAGCCCCCCTCTGTTTTAGTAATAACGCTCCCTTTCAGCACTATGGACAGCCCCCCTCTGTTTTAGTAATAATACCCCGTTTCAGCACCATGGACAGCCCCCTTCTGTTTTAGTAATAATGCTGTTTCAGCACCATGGACAGCCCCCCTCTGTTTTAGTAATAACGCTCCGTTTCAGCACCATGGACAGCCCCCCTCTGTTTTAGTAATAATACCCCGTTTCAGCACCATGGACAGCCCCCCTCTGTTTTAGTAATAATACCCCGTTTCAGCACCATGGACAGCCCCCCTCTGTTTTAGTAATAATACCCCTTTTCAGCACCATGGACAGCCCCCTTCTGTTTTAGTAATAACGCTCTGTTTTAGTAATAATGCTGTTTCAGCACCATGGACAGCCCCACTGTTTTAGTAATAATACCCTGTTTCAGCACCATGGACAGCCCCCTTCTGTATTAGTAATAACGCTCTGTTCTAGTAATAATGCTGTTTCAGCACCCTGGACAGCCCCCCTCTGTTTTAGTAATAATACCCCGTTTCAGCACCATGGACAGCCCCCTTCTGTTTTAGTAATAACGCTCCGTTTCAGCATCATGGACATCCCCGCTCTGTTTTAGTAATAATACCCTGTTTCAGCACCATGGACAGCTTCTCTCTGTTTTAGTAATAATACTCCGTTTCAGCACCATGGACAGCCCCCCCTTTGTTTTAGTAATAACACTCCGTTTCAGCACCATGGACAGCCCCCTTCTGTTTTAGTAATAACGCTCCGTTTCAGCATCATGGACATCCCCGCTCTGTTTTAGTAATAATACCCTGTTTCAGCACCATGGACAGCTTCTCTCTGTTTTAGTAATAACGCTCCCTTTCAGCACCATGGACAGCCCCCCTCTGTTTTAGTAATAATGCCGTTTCAGCACCATGGACAGCCCCATTCTGTTTTAGTAATAATGCTGTTTCAGCACCATGGACAGCCCCGCTCTGTTTTAGTAATAATGCTGTTTCAGCACCATGGACAGCCCCCCTGTTTTAGTAATAATACCCCGTTTCAGCACCATGGACAGCCCCTTCTGTTTTAGTAATAATGCTGTTTCAGCACCATGGACAGCCCCCCTCTGTTTTAGTAATAACGCTCCGTTTCAGCACCATGGACAGCCCCCCTCTGTTTTAGTAATAATACCCCGTTTCAGCACCATGGACAGTCCCCTTCTGTATTAGTAATAACGCTCTGTTCTAGTAATAATGCAGTTTCAGCACCATGGACAGCCCCCCTCTGTTTTAGTAATAATACCCCGTTTCAGCACCATGGACAGCCCCCTTCTGTTTTAGTAATAACGCTCCGTTTCAGCATCATGGACATCCCCGCTCTGTTTTAGTAATAATACCCTGTTTCAGCACCATGGACAACTTCTCTCTGTTTTAGTAATAACGCTCCCTTTCAGCACCATGGACAGCCCCCCTCTGTTTTAGTAATAATGCTGTTTCAGCACCATGGACAGCCCCATTCTGTTTTAGTAATAATGCTGTTTCAGCACCATGGACAGCCCCCCTCTGTTTTAGTAATAATGCTGTTTCAGCACCATGGACAGCCCCCCTCTGTTTTAGTAATAATGCTGTTTCAGCACCATGAACAGCCCCCCTCTGTTTTAGTAATAATGCTGTTTCAGCACCATGAACAGCCCCCCTCTGTTTTAGTAATAACGCTCCGTTTCAGCACCATGGACAGCCCCCCCTCTGTTTTAGTAATACCCCGTTTCAGCACCATGGACAGCTTCTCTCTGTTTTAGTAATAATACTCCGTTTCAGCACCATGGACAGCCCCCCCTTTGTTTTAGTAATAACACTCCGTTTCAGCACCATGGACAGCCCCCCTCTTTTTTAGTAATAATACCCCGTTTGATGGGACTAACTCTTCTGGGTCACGTTGAGCGCTGCCGTCCACTTCTCTCGAAAGTGCTGGCTTGAAACGCCATTCTAGTTTTTGTTTTATGTTGATAGACCAAGTAAAAATGGAGATATGATCATTTAAACTTTATATAAAAAAATATTGAAAATGTTGACGCGTTCATAACAGACCGCAAGATGGGATGTGACGGGCGTTGCATTTATTCTAATGACTTCGTCGGATTTTGTTATAAACGAAAAATGTCTGACTGCTGACTCTGCTCTTCAGGCTGCACATTTTAGGGAGGGGAGGGGGGGGGGGGGAGGAGGAGCTAACTGAGCAAAGAAGCGAATTTGAAAGGCGGGAGATTGACGGAGTAGACAAAGAGAGACAAAGAGAGAGCGAGAGATATTATTGCTAATTTTTGCAAGAGTTTGAGTAGATTTTGAGAGTAGTTTAGGAGTAGATTTAGAGTTTTTTGTGGAAGGAAAATGAAGCGAATGTTTTCGGTTGAACAAGCCCTCGACCTCGACGACCAGGACGCTGTTTACAGTTCATCGTCGGAATCAGAAAGTGGCGATGATGAGACTGATGACTCGGCTTTTGTGGTTCACAACAAGAGGTAGGACAAACTTTTTGTAAACATGTATTGCTTTCTTTTAGCTTTTTGTATATTATAGTCTCTGTGTGTGTGTGTGTGTCTCTGTGTGTGTATATATGTGTCTGTGTGTGTGTGTGTCTCTGTGTGTGTATATATGTGTCTGTGTGTCTGTGTGTGTCTGTCTATGTCTCTGTGTGT
>CM042329.1:34341183-34343683 GCA_023566125.1 Zingel zingel
CGTGTATAGAGCCAGCATATCTCCACCAGACTCCATGTAAATAATCAGGACTTTTATCATCGTAAAACACACTTCATTCAAAGTGGACAGAAACTAAATAAAACTACCAAAAGCCATCTTGGTTCATCTTTCCACTGTTCCAACAATCACCACTCTGGTTTGGTTGAAATAAACCCTTAATTCACCCATTTACATGTGGAGATATACTGGCTCTATACACGCTAAAAGTCCTGATTATTTACATGGAGTCTGGTGGAGATATGCTGGCTCTATACACGCTAAAAGTCCTGATTATTTACATGGAGTCTGGTGGAAATATGCTGGCTCTATACACGCTAAAAGTCCTGATTATTTACATGGAGTCTGGTGGAAATATGCTGGCTCTATACACGCTAAAAGTCCTGATTATTTACATGGAGTCTGGTGGGTTTGGTGATGGGGATTTTGGGACTGTTTCTGGTTAAAATGTAAATGTCTGAAATAAAAGTTCTGCGTGGAAGGAGCAGTAGAAGAAGAAGCTGTACCTGTGTTTCCTGTTCGGATGGCGTGGGCGCGGCGAATCTCGGCGTGAGACCAGGAAGTGTTGGCAGGAAGAACGGAGCAGCAGCCGGAGCAGCAGGGGGAGCTACAGGTTTATTCCTCCTCTACACACACACACACACACACACACACACACACACACACACACACACACACACACACACACACACACACACACACACACACACACACACACACACACACACACACACACACACACACACACACACACACACACACACACACACACAGAGAGAGAGCCACACACACACACACACAGAGAGCCACACACACACACACACACACACACACACACACACACAGAGAGAGACACACACACGTTTAAATTTCTAAATTATAAATCATATATACAGACAGACTTTGTCGCGGTGTCGTGATGATGTTGTGATGATGTCATGAAGATGTTAGTGATGATGTCATCATGATGATGTCAGTGATGATGTTAGTGATGATGTCAGTGATGATGTCAGTGATGATGTCATTGTGATATTAGTGATGATGTCGTTGTGATGATGTCAGTGATGATGTCACCTTGATGACGTCCAGGTGCAGCAGACTCTTCCAGCGAGACTCCGGCAGCAGCGACAGCGTCACAAGCTCCGCCCCCAGCTGCTCCGCCGACTCGTACGCATCATCAGCCTCCTCTGATGTCACTTCCTGCTCCGAGTCGTCCGCCGTGACGCCCGGCAGCGTCTCCTCGGTCGGTTGGTGGTCAGCCGGGAGGGGGCGGAGCCCCACAGGGCCACACAGGCTCTTATTGGTCCTGAGGGAGGAGAGCTGCACTGTGATTGGCTGATCACTGTTTACAGCTATTACCCATGTTTACATTCATAAACAATGTAAACATATAAACACGTAAATATAGATTTCCTCTGTTAATAACAAGAATATATTTATGAATAATAAATAATAATAATAATAGCAATAATATTTACACTGTAAAATAATAATATATAATTTAACTTAACTTTAAAACAAATAAAAAAAGTTTTATTTCCCCTAAAATGATTTAAAAAATTAACTAAATATATATATTATTAAAATGTATATTATAAAATCAACATGTTAATTTTTATTATAACAAATTAAAACTTTCAAAAATAAAATAAAAATTAAAAAAAATCACAAATAAATAATATTTTGAAGACTAAATGAATCATTATTGTTATTATAATTAGGTGCACTGTGATTGGTCCAGACCAGAGGTACACGCCCAGACTGTCCACGTGAGCCGTCGCCAGGAAGTCTCCGGTCGGCGACAGGGACACGCCCACCGGCGCCATGGCAACCAGGAAACAGTCCACCAGGCTGAAGAAGAAGAAATATTATTAAAGTACACACACACACACACACACACACACACACACACACACACACACACACACACACACACAGGTTAATTAACCTCACCTTCCAGAGGGGAGGTCCCAGGTACGGATGGTACAGTCCATCGCCGCGGTAACCAGCCAGCGGCCGTCAGGGCTGAAGGTCTGAGGAACAACACGTCAAGTTATGAATATTAGAGGAGACCTGTGATATCTATAATGTTATGATGTCAGGTGTTCATGTTAAGCTTCTTAAAGAGACAGCGCTGGCCAATCAGAGCAGCCTGGGCTTCTTAAAGAGACAGCGCTGGCCAATCAGAGCAGCCTGGGCTTCTTAAAGAGACAGCGCTGACCAATCAGAGCAGTGTGGGCTTCTTAAAGAGACAGCGCTGACCAATCAGAGCAGCCTGGGCTTCTTAAAGAGACAGCGCTGGCCAATCAGAGCAGCCTGGGCTTCTTAAAGAGACAGCGCTGGCCAATCAGAGCAGCCTGGGCTTCTTAAAGACAGCGCTGGCCAATCAGAGCAGCCTGGGCTTCTTAAAGACAGCGCTGGCCAATCAGAGCAGCCTGGGCTTCTTAAAGAGACAGCGCTGGCCAATCAGAGCAGCCTGGGC
>CM042329.1:34348683-34353683 GCA_023566125.1 Zingel zingel
GTAAGGCAACTTTATCTCTACAGCAGCTTTCAGCAACAAGGAGCTTCATCTCTACAGCAGCTTTCAGCAACAAGGAGCTTCATCTCTACAGCAGCTTTCAGCAACAAGACAACTTCATCTCTACAGCAGCTTTCAGCAACAAGGAGCTTCATCTCTACAGCAGCTTTCAGCAACAAGACAACTTCATCTCTACAGCAGCTTTCAGCAACAAGGAGCTTCATCTCTACAGCAGCTTTCAGTAACAAGGCAACTTCATCTCTACAGCAGCTTTCAGTAACAAGACAACTTTATCTCTACAGCAGCTTTCAGCAACTTCATCTCTACAGCAGCTTTCAGCAACAAGACAACTTTATCTCTACAGCAGCTTTCAGCAACTTCATCTCTACAGCAGCTTTCAGCAACAAGGAGCTTCATCTCTACAGCAGCTTTCAGCAACAAGGAGCTTCATCTCTACAGCAGCTTTCAGCAACAAGGCAACTTCATCTCTACAGCAGCTTTAAGCAACAAGGAGCTTCATCTCTACAGCAGCTTTCAGCAACAAGGAGCTTCATCTCTACAGCAGCTTTCAGCAACAAGACAACTTCATCTCTACAGCAGCTTTCAGTAACAAGACAACTTCATCTCTACAGCAGCTTTCAGCAACAAGACAACTTCATCTCTACAGCAGCTTTCAGCAACAAGACAACTTCATCTCTACAGCAGCTTTCAGCAACAAGACAACTCAAAGTGCTTTACATGAAACATTAAAGAGCAATTAAAAACGGTCATGAAAATAAAACAGGCTAAAAAAGAATATACAAATAAAAGAATAAAAGCTACAGTGAGTAAGAAATGAATAATTATTCAGTTTAATAGTTTGTAGGGATGGTTTGGGAGGAGGGAGGGAGGAGGGTGTAACATATTCTAATAAAATAACATCATGTTCTAAGTACATAAGATAAAGAGGTCTGACAATAATTTTTACAACTGAAATAATTGTTTTGTAATTATAGAGGGAAAGTACCAAAAAAAAGGTAAAACGGAACCGGATTTCAGGTATCGGTACTGATATTGGTTCAGTAGTAGCCTAAACGATGCAGGTTTAATTTGAAGCGTTAGCTGCATAAACCAAAATAGAACTTTTTGGTCATAATTGCACTAACCGTGTTTGGAGGAAGAAGAATGATGAGTACCATCCCAAGAACACCATCCCTACTGTGAAGCATGGGGGTGGTAGCATCATGCTTTGGGGGGGGTGTTTTTCTGCACATGGGACAGGGCGACTGCACTGTATTAAGGAGAGGATGACCGGGGCCATGTATTGCGAGATTTTGGGGAACAACCTCCTTCCCTCAGTTAGAGCATTGAAGATGGGTCGAGGCTGGGTCTTCCAACATGACAATGACCCGAAGCACACAGCCAGGATAACCAAGGAGTGGCTCTGTAAGAAGCATATCAAGGTTCTGGCGTGGCCTAGCCAGTCTCCAGACCTAAACCCAATAGAGAATCTTTGGAGGGAGCTCAAACTCCGTGTTTCTCAGCGACAGCCCAGAAACCTGACTGATCTAGAGAAGATCTGTGTGGAGGAGTGGGCCAAACTCCCTCCTGCAGTGTGTGCAAACCTGGTGAAAAACTACAGGAAACGTTTGACCTCTGGAATTGCAAACAAAGGCTACTGTACCAAATATTAACATTGATTTTCTCAGGTGTTCAAATACTTATTTGCAGCTGTATCATACAAATAAATAGTTAAAAAATCATACATTGTGATTTCTGGATTTTTGTTTTTAGATTATGTCTCTCACAGTGGACATGCACCTACGATGACAATTTCAGACCCCTCCATGATTTCCAAGTGGGAGAACTTGCAAAATAGCAGGGTGTTCAAATACTTATTTTCCTCACTATATATATATATATAGAATTTTTTTGTTTTGTTTTTCATGACAACGATGGTGCTGTCAGTTAACCTTTATGTTGCATCTTCAAAAGTGACACTGAATTTGAAACAGCACATTGTAATTTCTGCATCTATTATCAAAGTATTTATTAGTAATACAGTGGAAATTAGTAGAAATGTGAATATTTGGTCAGCATGTTGATTTACGGTGCGTGCCCCTAAATTTTCTGGTTGCACCCCTAAAATTTTCAGTTGGGGGCCACTGTGCTCCTAGTGAAAAAAGTTAGTCTGGAGCCCTGTATAAATATATATATATATATATATATACGAAAACCTTTCTGAAAACTGACAACTGTGCACGATGTTACTTTATAGAACGGAGAGGGTGAAATGTCCGTTTATGAAAATAGCCGGCCACGTGTAAGCGTAGCAATAGACAGATGTGTGAACTATATTTGAGAGAAATAAGCCTTTTGTGTCAGTAGAAAAAGTCTCAGATCTTTGAGTTCAGCTCTGACTAAAGTGTTGTGTTCATAATTGTTAGTGTCTAAAGGAGGAGCTTGTCTTCTAAGAGGGGAGGAGATTCTGGGATGGAAACAGGTTGGAGCTTAAATGGGTCTTTTTCTCTCAGGAGTTGTGTGTGTTGAGGGCAGAGCTCCTACCTGAGGAGAACACTGTGATATTATTATTATTATTATTATTATTATTATTATTATTATTATTATTATCATTATTATTATATTATATATTATGTTATATATTATTATTATATATCAGGTACCTGAGGAGAAGGCTGTGATATTATATATTATTATTATTATAATATTCTATATTATTATTCTAAATTATTATTATTATATATTATATTATATATTATGTTATATGTTATATATTATTATTATATTATATATCAGGTACCTGAGTAGAAGGCTGTGATATTATATATTATTATATTATATATTATTATTATTTTCTATATTCTATATTATTATTATATATTATATTATATACTATTATATTATATATTATAATTATATTATATAATACATATATATTATATTATTATTATTATATAATATATTATAATTATATTATATAATATATATATTATTATTTTATATATTATTATTATATTATATATCAGGTACCTGAGGAGAAGGCTGTGATGGCAGGAAGACGCAGCTCCTCATAGGACAATCCCTTCTTCTTCTTCTTCTCTTTCTTCTTGTTGATGGAGCCTGAACACACACACACACACACACACACACACACACACACACACACACACACACACACACACACACACACACACACACACACACGATAATGTGATCATGTGATCAGGGAGTATTCTGGGATGCCTGTCTAGGACCAGAGTGAGGGTGAACTGACCGTGACCCAGGTTCTTGTTGAAGCGCTCGTGGACGGTGGAGAAGGACTGCAGTGTCCCGTCCTGACCTGCAGGGGGGGGGGGGGGGGGGACAGGATTAACATCTGATCACCATGGAAACAAGCCAGGAATACAATCTGATCACCATGGAAACAAGCCAGGAATACAACTACAGACTACTCTCACTGTGGATTAATGGGTGGAGGATGGAAAGAAAAGGAAGAATAAATGGGAAATTACAATTTACACTGTTGATACACCACACACACACACACACACACACACACACACACACACACACGCACGCACACACACACACACACACACAGGCCTGAAATACACACACACACACACACACACACACACACACACACACAGGCCTGAAACACACACACACACACACACACACACACACACACACACAGGCCTGAAATACACACACACACAGGCCTGAAATACACCACACACACACACACACACACACACACACACACACACACAGGCCTGAAATACACACACACACAGGCCTGAAATACACACACACACACAGGCCTGAAATACACACACACACACACACACACACACACACACACACACACACACACAGGCCTGAAATACACACACACACACAGGCCTGAAATACACACACACACACACACACACACACACACACACACACACACACACACAGGCCTGAAATACACACACACAGACAGGCCTGAAATACACACACACACAGGCCTGAAATACACACACACACACACATACACACACACACACACACAGGCCTGAAATACACACATACACAGACAGACACACACACACACACACACACACAGGCCTGAAATACACACACACACACACACAGGCCTGAAATACACACACACACAGGCCTGAAATACACACACACACACACACACACACACACACACACACACACACACACACACACACACACACACACACACACACACACACACACACACACACACAGACAGGCCTGAAATACACACACAGGCCTGAAATACACACACACACAGGCCTGAAATACACACACACACACACACACACACAGGCCTGAAATACACACACACACACAGGCCTGAAATACACACACACACACACACAGGCCTGAAATACACACACACACACACACAGGCCTGAAATACACACACACACACACACAGGCCTGAAATACACACACACACACACACACACACACAGGCCTGAAATACACACACACACACACACACACACACAGGCCTGAAATACACACACACACACACACACACACACACACACACACACACACACACAGGCCTGAAATACACACACACACACACACACACACACACACACACACACACACACACACACACACACACACACACAGGCCTGAAATAGACACACACACACACAGGCCTGAAATACACACTCACACACACACATACACACACACAAACACAGGCCTGAAATACACACACACACACACACACACACACACACACACACACACACACACACACACACACACACACACACACACAGGCCTGAAATACACACACACACACACACACACACAGGCCTGAAATACACACACACACACACACACACACACACAGGCCTGAAACACACACACACACACACACAGGCCTGAAATACACACACACACAGGCCTGAAATACACACACACAGGCCTGAAATACACACACACACACACACACACACACA
>CM042329.1:34358683-34366183 GCA_023566125.1 Zingel zingel
TCCCTCCTGCAGTGTGTGCAAACCTGGTGAAAAACTACAGGAAACGTTTGACCTCTGTAATTGCAAACAAAGGCTACTGTACCAAATATTAACATTGATTTTCTCAGGTGTTCAAATACTTATTTGCAGCTGTATCATACAAATAAATAGTTAAAAAAATCATACATTGTGATTTCTGGATTTTTGTTTTTAGATTATGTCTCTCACAGTGGACATGCACCTACGATGACAATTTCAGACCCCTCCATGATTTCCAAGTGGGAGAACCTGCAAAATAGCAGGGTGTTCAAATACTTATTTTCCTCACTGTATTCATCATTACACACCTGTACACACCTGACCAACATATATTCATCATTACACACCTGTACACACCTGACCAACATATATTCATCCTTACACACCTGACCAACATATAGCCATCCTTACATACCTGTTACCTCAGCGCGGCCTGTTTGACCGAGAGAGAGGAAACGTCTACCAACCAATCAGCTACGAGTATCGGGAGACCCGGCTCACGTATGTGATGACGACAGGACGGAGTTAAGTTAACATCTGACTAATGAAACCATCTCCACACACCAGGTCAACTCACCTTGATGGCGTTGTCGGCTCCGTTGGTGACCAGCAGCGGCTCTCTGTGCACGAAGGTTGCCGCGGCGACGGCCGTGCTGTGGGCGTTTCTCAGCTGAGTGACCAGCTGACGGCGCTCCAGATCCCAGAATGCAATGTGGCCCTGAGGACTGCCGGACGCCACAATGGGAGGGCCGTCTGACAGACAGGAGAGAGAGACAGACAGAGAGACAGACAGAGAGACAGAGAGAGACAGACAGACAGAGAGACAGGAGAGAGAGACAGACAGAGAGACAGACAGACAGAGACAGAGAGACAGAGAGACAGAGACAGAGAGACAGACAGAGAGACAGACAGCGACAGACAGAGAGGCAGACAGACAGACAGAGAGAGACAGAGAGACAGACAGACAAAGAGACAGGAGAGACAGACAGAGACAGGGAGAAAAAGAGAGACAGACAGAGAGAGACAGACAGACAGACAGAGAGACAGACAGATACAGAGAGAGAGAGAGAGACACACAGACAGACAGACAGAGACATAAACAGAAAAGGACATGTTCAGCAGCAGTTAGAGTCACTACAAGTTCTGTTGTTGCTGCTGACAGACTCAGATTATTATTCTAAGATTCTGACAACATTATGGGATGGATCCCTACAGAGATAGACCTTTTAGTGAAAGAGTAAGATCCTTTTAGTTTAACATTGAACAGCCCTGAAATCACCATCACCAAACTACACCAGACTCCATGTAAATAATCAGGACTTTTAGCGTGTATAGAGCCAGCATATTTCCACCAGACTCCATGTAAATAATCAGTACTTTTAGCGTGTATAGAGCCAGCATATTTCCACCAGACTCCATGTAAATAATCAGGACTTTTAGCGTGTATAGAGCCAGCATATTTCCACCAGACTCCATGTAAATAATCAGGACTTTTAGCGTGTATAGAGCCAGCATATTTCCACCAGACTCCATGTAAATAATCATGACTTTTAGCGTGTATAGAGCCAGCATATTTCCACCAGACTCCATGTAAATAATCAGTACTTTTAGCGTGTATAGAGCCAGCATATTTCCACCAGATTCCATGTAAATAATCAGGACTTTTAGCGTGTATAGAGCCAGCATATTTCCACCAGACTCCATGTAAATAATCAGGACTTTTAGCGTGTATAGAGCCAGCATATTTCCACCAGACTCCATGTAAATAATCAGGACTTTTAGCGTGTATAGAGCCAGCATATCTCCACATGTAAATGGGTGAATTAAGGGTTTATTTCAACCAAACCAGAGTGGTGATTGTTGGAACAGTGGAAAGATGAACCAAGACGGCTTTTGATAGTTTGATTTAGTTTCTGTCCACTTTGAATGAAGTGTGTTTTACGATGCTAAAAGTCCTGATTATTTACATGGAGTCTGGTGGAAATATGCTGGCTCTATACACGCTAAAAGTCCTGATTATTTACATGGAGTCTGGTGGAGATATGCTGGCTCTATACATGCTAAAAGTCCTGATTATTTACATGGAGTCTGGTGGAAATATGCTGGCTCTATACACGCTAAAAGTCCTGATTATTTACATGGAGTCTGGTGGAGATATGCTGGCTCGATACACGCTAAAAGTCCTGATTATTTACATGGAGTCTGGTGGAGATATGCTGGCTCTATACACGCTAAAAGTCCTGATTATTTACATGGAGTCTGGTGGAGATATGCTGGCTCTATACACGCTAAAAGTCCTGATTATTTACATGGAGTCTGGTGGGTATGGCGGTAACATTTATACATATTGGACCAATTTAAAGATTGTTCTGCCATCAGTCACACAGACACTAAAACATGGGGAAATAGGTTCCAGGTTGATATACATGAAGAGAGAGCTGTACCTGTTCTGAAAGCGAGCGAGCTGATTGGTCCCCAGTCCTGTGTGAAGCTCATCAGCGTCTCGTCCAATCGGATGTTGTGAATGATTATTCGTCCTGTCGCCGTGCCGACGCCGACCACGTCCACCGCGGGACTCTGGGAAAGAAATGTTACATTTTTCATTAAATAAAAAGATATATTATGGGACACACATGGGACACATCGAGGAGGCCAGTGGAGGAGGAGAGGAGAGGAGGAGGAGAGGAGGAGGAGGAAAGAGGAGGGGGAGAGGAGGAGGAGGAGAGGAGGAGGAAAGAGGAGGGGGAGAGGAGGAGGAGGAAAGAGGAGGGGGAGAGGAGGAGGAGAGGAGGAGGAGGAGAGGAGGAGGAGGAAAGAGGAGGGGGAGAGGAGGAGGAAAGAGGAGGAGAGGAGAGGAGGAAAGAGGAGGAGGAGAGGAGAGGAGGAAGAGGAGAGGAGGAGAGGAGGAGAGGAGGAGGAGGAGGAGGAGGAGGAGGAGAGAGGAGAGGAGGAGGAGAGAAGGAGGAGAGGAGGAGAAGGAGGAGAGGAGGAGGAGGAGAAGGAGAGGAGGAGGAGGAGAGGAGGAGTGAGTTTAAGGGAGCTGAGACTGACCTGCTGCAGAGAGGTGACTCCTGCTGACCAGCCGGGGAACGTAAACACCAACTTACTGAAACACACAGAACACGTATTATTATTATTATTATTATTATATTATTATTATTATTAGATTATAATTATTATTATTATTATATTATAATTATTATTATTTATTATTATTATTATTATTATTATTATATTATAATTATTATTATTAATTATTATTATATTATTATATAATTATAATTATTATTATTATATTATTATTATATTAATGTTTGCTAACAGATATATAAGAAGGTAGGGGAGCAACAGAAGAAAAGGAAATTAGGATGATGCTGAGACTGACATGATGAAATGTTAAAGGTCCCATGACCTGGTCCACTTTGGATGCTTTTATATAGACCTTAGTGGTCCCTAATACTGTATCTGAAGTCTCTTTATATAGACCTTAGTGGTCCCTAATACTGTATCTGAAGTCTCTTTATATAGACCTTAGTGGTCCCTAATACTGTATCTGAAGTCTCTTTATATAGACCTTAGTGGTCCCTAATACTGTATCTGAAGTCTCTTTATATAGACCTTAGTGGTCCCTAATACTGTATCTGAAGTCTCTTTTATATAGACCTTAGTGGTCCCCTAATACTGTATCTGAAGTCTCTTTTATATAGGCCTTAGTGGTCCCTAATACTGTATCTGAAGTCTCTTTATATAGACCTTAGTGGTCCCCTAATACTGTATCTGAAGTCTCTTTATATAGGCCTTAGTGATCCCTAATACTGTATCTGAAGTCTCTTTATATAGACCTTAGTGGTCCCTAATACTGTATCTGAAGTCTCTTTTATATAGACCTTAGTGGTCCCCTAATACTGTATCTGAAGTCTCTTTATATAGACCTTAGTGGTCCCTAATACTGTATCTGAAGTCTCTTTTATATAGGCCTTAGTGGTCCCCTAATACTGTATCTGAAGTCTCTTTTATATAGGCCTTAGTGGTCCCTAATACTGTATCTGAAGTCTCTTTATATAGACCTTAGTGGTCCCCTAATACTGTATCTGAAGTCTCTTTATATAGACCTTAGTGGTCCCTAATACTGTATCTGAAGTCTCTTTTATATAGGCCTTAGTGGTCCCCTAATACTGTATCTGAAGTATCTTTATATAGGCCTTAGTGGTCCCCTAATACTGTATCTGAAGTCTCTTTTATATAGACCTTAGTGGTCCCCTTATGATGTCATAAAGGGAAGATTCCTGATTGGTCCATCTGAGCTTTCATTTTCTCAAAGGCAGAGCAGGATACCCAGGGCTCGGTTTACACCTATCACCATTTCTAGCCACTGGGGGGCCAGAGGCAGGCTGGGGGAACGCATATTAATGTTAAATAACCTCATTAAGTGACATTTTTATGCCATAGGACCTTTAAGATGCTAAGCTGCTAAGATGCTAACATGCTGAGATGCTAACATGCTGAGATGCTGAGATGCTAACATGCTGAGATGCTAAGATGCTAACATGCTGAGATGCTAAGATGCTAACATGCTGAGATGCTAACATGCTAACATGCTGAGATGCTAAGATGCTAACATGCTGAGATGCTAACATGCTGAGATGCTAAAATGCTAACATGCTGAGATGATAAGATGTTAATATGCTAAGCTGCTAAGATGCTAAGCTGCTGACCTGGTCTTGATGTTCCAGAGCTGCAGTGCACCCTGGGAGCTGCCCAGCAGCACCTTGTTCAGGTAGGTGCTGGGATGCATCATGGCCGACACGTCGAAGGAGGCGGAGTCAAACTGCAGCCGCAGGTACTCGTCTGAGACAGAGAGAGAGCAAGGCATGATGGGTAACTCCTCTCAGAGAGAGAGAGAGCAAGGCATGATGGGTAACTCCTCTCAGAGAGAGAGAGAGAGAGAGAGAGCAAGGCATGATGGGTAATTCCTCTCAGAGAGAGAGAGGATTAGCAGGATTAGCCCCCCCCCCCCCTCACCTCCTCCCTGGACATCCCACACGATGACATCACCGCCAGCGTCTGCTGAGATCAGCTGATCGCCCAGAGGAAGCAGCAGGCGCACTTCCTGCCTGTGTCCATGGTAACGCATCACCACCTGTACGGAGAGAAAACTACGTTGTAGTTCGCCAGCCCCTCCAGAAAAACGTGATCATGTGATCCCATAACTCAACACACAATCAGCCAAAGTCTGCTTATAAAATATGTGGGGCGTGCATGATGTCATAATGCCCGCATGTTCTAGAGGTGGGGCATGGATACAGCCGGGTACTGCAGTATTTTCTAGAGGTGGGGGCATGGATACAGCCGAGTACTGCAGTATGTTCTAGAGGTGGGGGCATGGATACAGCCGAGTACTGCAGTATTTTCTAGAGGTGGGGGCATGGATACAGCCGGGTACTGCAGTATTTTCTAGAGGTGGGGGCATGGATACAGCCGGGTACTGCAGTATTTTCTAGAGGTGGGGCATGGATACAGCCGAGTACTGCAGTATTTTCTAGAGGTGGGGCATGGATACAGCCGAGTACTGCAGTATTTTCTAGAGGTGGGGCATGGATACAGCCGAGTACTGCAGTATGTTCTAGAGGTGGGGCATGGATACAGCCGAGTACTGCAGTATGTTCTAGAGGTGGGGCATGGATACAGCCGAGTACTGCAGTATTTTCTAGAGGTGGGGCATGGATACAGCCGAGTACTGCAGTATTTTCTAGAGGTGGGGCATGGATACAGCCGAGTACTGCAGTATTTTCTAGAGGTGGGGCATGGATACAGCCGAGTACTGCAGTATTTTCTAGAGGTGGGGCATGGATACAGCCGAGTACTGCAGTATTTTCTAGAGGTGGGGCATGGATACAGCCGAGTACTGCAGTATTTTCTAGAGGTGGGGCATGGATACAGCCGAGTACTGCAGTATTTTCTAGAGGTGGGGCATGGATACAGCCGAGTACTGCAGTATTTTCTAGAGGTGGGGGCATGGATACAGCCGAGTACTGCAGTATTTTCTAGAGGTGGGGCATGGATACAGCCGAGTACTGCAGTATTTTCTAGAGGTGGGGCATGGATACAGCCGAGTACTGCAGTATTTTCTAGAGGTGGGGCATGGATACAGCCGAGTACTGCAGTATTTTCTAGAGGTGGGGCATGGATACAGCCGAGTACTGCAGTATTTTCTAGAGGTGGGGCATGGATACAGCCGAGTACTGCAGTATTTTCTAGAGGTGGGGGCATGGATACAGCCGAGTACTGCAGTATTTTCTAGAGGTGGGGCATGGATACAGCCGAGTACTGCAGTATTTTCTGTGGTAATACTGCAGACGCTGATGTGTTAGTGTGCGTGTGCTGGTCAGTCGGTCTGCTGGACCGTCCCATTCAGCAGCAGAGACAGGGGTCTCTTTACATCAAACTCACGGTGACAAAGACTCTGAAGTTGGGGAAAGGTAACATATCGCAGAATATTGCAATATGCCTAACCCTCGTGTTGTCTTCGTTTCAACCTGACATTTGTGGCGCCTTTTTCACCTTTTGTTTTTGCTTTTTCCAACGTTTTACATTTTTTAATTTTTCTTCTACACATGTTCAGCGCTTATTTCTACGGCCAATATTTCCTGATATAAAACAAACATTTAAAACGGGCCAGTGTGACCCGAAGTCACCCCAAGGGTTGAAATCGCAATACTATGGTATCGTGACATCAGTATGGTGATGACATAAGTATGGTGATGACATCAGTATGGTGATGACATCAGTATGGTGATGATGTGGTATCGTGACATAAGTATGGCGATGACATGGTATCGTGACATAAGTATGGTGATGACATCAGTATGGTGATGACGTGGTATCGTGACATAAGTATGGTGATAACATGGTATCGTGACATCAGTATGGCGATGACATGGCATTGTGACATCAGTATGGTGATGACATGGTATGTGACATAAGTATGGTGATGACATGGTATCATGACATCAGTATGGTGATGACATGGTATCATGACATCAGTATGGTGATGACATAAGTATGGTGATGACATCAGTATGGTGATGACGTGGTATCGTGACATCAGTATGGTGATGACATAAGTATGGTGATGACATGGTATTGTGACATAAGTATGGTGATGACATCAGTATGGCGATGACGTGGTATCGTGACATAAGTATGGCGATGACATGGTATCGTGACATCAGTATGGCGATGACATGGTATCGTGACATAAGTATGGTGATGACATGGTATCGTGACATCAGTATGGTGATGACATCAGTATGGTGATGACATGGTATCGTGACATCAGTATGGTGATGACATAAGTATGGTGATGACATGGTATCATGACATCAGTATGGTGATGACATGGTATCATGACATCAGTATGGTGATGACATAAGTATGGTGATGACATCAGTATGGTGATGACGTGGTATCGTGACATCAGTA
>CM042329.1:34373683-34383683 GCA_023566125.1 Zingel zingel
ACACACACACACACACACACACACACACACACACACACACACACACACAATGATGTATTGGAATAAAATGACAATAAAAGCTTCTCATCTTAAAAGGACAGTTCTGGCCCTAAACTAACCTCTAGGTTAGTTTGGGACATCTGGTATTAACCTCTAGGTTAGTTTGGGACATCTGGTATTAACCTCTAGGTTAGTTTGGACATCTGGTATTAACCTCTAGGTTAGTTTGGACATCTGGTATTAACCTCTAGGTTAGGGACATCTGGTATTAACCTCTAGGTTAGTTTGGGGCTGGAACTGTCCTTTAACTCCTACAGTGATAGTCCAGTGTGTGGTTACCGTGGTAACGGCGTTAACTCGCTGATGACCCCCTCGGCTCCCAGCGTGATGCCGTGGACGATGAAGGTGCTGCCCATCCCCTTCCACTGAGACTTCACCCCCTGAACACACACACTTCAATTAACTTTATTTATAACACTGATATCTCAGAACAAGAACAAGAGTTTAACTTTATTTATAACACTGATATCTCAGAACAAGAGTTTAACTTTATTTAAAAGGTCCAATGTGCGAATGTCTCCCGTCGTCATATATTCACAATTCAATCACCTCTCTCTCTCACAACTGTCTGTCTGTGTAAAATTAATGATTACTTTCATTGAATTGGTTGATTTTTCAGTTTTATAGCATTTGAAATAAACTGTGATCCACTCAACATGCTCTGATCTGACCTATCAGGTGTCAGGGGTCAGGGGTCAGGGGTAGCCCCTACATAACCCCCCCCCGTATGTATTTGTATGTGAAGTGTGTACCTGAGCCTTGGAGATGGCGTACATGACAGCGACGGCGCTGAACGGAGTCAGGTGGTAACAGCTGCCGTGGAAGTTCACCTGCAGACAGACAGCCAATCAGAGCGTTTCTGCGACTGATGGGAACAACAACCTGTAGAGTGTTTTTCATACCGCGGTATGGCGCCTACACTGCAGCGTTCACATTAATGTGTCCACGTCCACGGTTAAAAAATTAAAAAATATTTTTTTTCTTCTACACATCTTCAGCGCTTATTTCTACGTCCAATATTTTCTGATATAAAACAAAAATTTAAAACGGGCCGATGTGACCCGAAGTCAACACAAGGGCTACATTTAAAAAGCTTTAGTAAATGATATCGCAAACAGAATACAACTTATGCATCATGACAGACAGGTACCCACGCACCACGCGTAAGGACCAGACCCCCTTTAAGACACGTTCTTTCTCGTCCTAACGCCAACAGTCTGTCGGGGAATCTGGTCCCGTCCTATTCTCTGCCCTCTCTCCTTATTCGCTCCAGGTTCCTCCTTCCACCATGGTGTCATCAGTTGGTCATAGCTCAGACGTTCTGTCCCCCGTGAAGATAACGAAATATGTGCAAGTCCTGGAATCACTCCTGTTCTCTCCTCCTCTCCTGGCCTCAAGACTGGCTGGCACTATTAGATATTAAACTGGGTGCACTCTGTCCGAAATGTTTATCAGGAGCAATTTGCTCCTTCTGCAACTTATCTTACACATGCCAGACAAGAGGAGAGAGCGAGGCCATCCCAGGCTACAGGCTGCAGTGTCATTGCTGGAGCGAGTGCGTCACCTAGTGGCGAGAAATGGGAAGTTCATTTTGTGACGTTACTGTTGTTAACTAGTGGAGTTTAGCTCCCACACGTGTCAAATGGTGAAATACTGCTGTACGGCTGTTCTATACATGTCGGATACTTGGAGCAATACGTCCCTAAGTGTTCTCTTGGTTGTTGTATGCAGATATCATAATTAACACTTATGTGAACATGTATGCCATAATATGATAGTTATTAAGATGTAATTTCATGTTAGCGTAGCTCATTATTTTTCTTCGTGTGAGTTATGTGTTCAATAAAGCTCCATCTTAAGAAGACGTCAAGAATGAACCAGCTTCATTCATCGCCTTGTTCGCTATCTGCCGAAGCATCGTTAGGACCCAACTGCTGGGACAGAAGGTCCCCCTCAGCTCAACGGACCGTCCACCCTCACGTCTACAGCTGAAGAGACGAGCAACTTCCCTCCATCAACTCTTGAATGTGGGATGGATGACAGTCGATGAGGAGAACTACACAACGATTATTGCTCTCATTATATATTTCATATCACACCATATCTGTTCTCCTGTAACTTCCGCGAGCAAAAAGTAAAAAAATTAATAAAAAGATATGCTAATATGATGATGTCATCACCGCGATAGTGGCACATCACCACCGGTATTGCGGTGATGTGGTTACCGTCACAGCCCTACGAGTTCCTGCTGAGATATAGCTGAGATAATTCAGAGATACTGCTGAGATACTGCTCATATTGCTGATACTGCTGAAATACTGCTGAGATAGCTGAGATACTGCTGATATTGCTAAGATACTGCTGATATTGCTAAGATACTGCTGATATTGCTAAGATACTGCTGATATTGCTGATATAGCTGAGATACTGCTGATATATTGCTGAGATACTGCTGAGTTACTGCTGATATTGCTGAGATACTGCAGAGATACTGCTGATATATTGCTGAGATACTGCCGAGATACTGCTGATACTGCCGAGATACTGCTGATATTGCTGAGATACTGCAGAGATACTGCTGATATATTGCTGAGATACTGCTGATATATTGCTGAGATACTGCTGAGATATTGCTGAGATATTGCTGAGATACTGCTGAGATACTGCTGAGATATTGCTGAGATACTGCTGATACTGCTGAGATACTGCTGATATTGCTGAGATACTGCTGATATTGCTGAGATACTGCTGAGATATTGCTGAGATATTGCTGAGATATTGCTGAGATACTGCTGAGATACTGCTGATATTGCTGAGATACTGCTGAGATACTGCTGATATTGCTGAGATACTGCTGATATTGCTGAGATACTGCTGAGATATTGCTGAGATATTGCTGAGATACTGCTGAGATACTGCTGAGATACTGCTGATACTGCTGAGATACTGCTGAGATACTGCTGAGATAATTCAGAGATACTGCTGAGATACTGCTGAGATAATTCAGAGATACTGCCGAGATATTGCTGAGATACTGCTGAGATACTGCTGAGATACTGCTGAGATACTGCTGAGATATTGCTGAGATATTGCTGAGATATTGCTGATATTGCTGAGATATTGCTGAGATACTGCTGAGATACTGCTGAGATATTGCTGATATTACTGATATTGCTGATATTGCTGAGATACTGCTGAGATATTGCTGATATTACTGATATTGCTGATATTGCTGATATTGCTGATATTGCTGAGATACTGCTGAGATATTGCTGATATTGCTGATATTGCTGATATTGCTGATATTGCTGAGATACTGCTGAGATATTGCTGATATTGCTGATATTGCTGAGATACTGCTGAGATATTGCTGATATTGCTGAGATACTGCTGAGATATTACTGATATTGCTGAGATACTGCTGAGATATTGCTGATATTGCTGAGATAATTCAGAGATACTGCTGAGATATTACTGATATTGCTGAGATACTGCTGAGATAGCTGTTGATAAGAAAGGTGAGCAGATACCTGACACTGTCTGCGGAAGACGATGCAGGGGTGAGCGAGGACGTTCTCAGTGAACAGACTGCAGACACACAAACACAGGTTATTTACAGACTTTTATTCTGAAAATCCTCTCTGCTTCATTAGTCTGAGCGGCCTGTCACAGCTTTGGGACGGATCACATGACCAAAAACATTTATTAAATGATTATTATAAAGAACAATTTAATTTAATTTCCAACCTCACAAGTCCGATTCCAAATCCTGCAAACCGATTCAGCTGCTCTGAAACAACAAAAACATTAATAACAGGTTAATAACAGGTTAATAACTGATTAATAAACTGAATCTGTAGATTGTTTTACAGATTTCTGAATTTAGCGGATTGTTTTTATGGTCTGGATATAGATATGAGACTGTGTCCCTGATTATAACAGACTTATAATGCCTCAACAAAACCATTGTTACAGTCACAGAAATACAGACATGTAGTTATTTACTTTTTTATTGATACTTGAAGGGTGATTTCGGGAACCTGGACTCTCTGTCTCCGTGTGTGTGTGTGTCTGAGTGTCTGATGTGAACAACAATCTCTGAAACTGGTCCAGTATTAAACCAGAACGAAGCTGTGATGTAACCCTACAGGACTAATGTTCAGCAGCAGTTAGAATCACTAACCCACCAGACTCCATCTAAATAATCAGGACTTTTAGCGTGTATAGAGCCAGCATATTTCCACCAGACTCCATGTAATTAACCAGGACCTTTAGCGTGTATAGAGCCAGCATATTTCCACCAGACTCCATGTAAATAATCAGGACTTTTAGCGTGTATAGAGCCAGCATATTTCCACCAGACTCCATGTAATTAACCAGGATTTTTAGCGTGTATAGAGCCAGCATATCTCCACCAGACTCCATGTAAATAATCAGGACTTTTAGCGTGTATAGAGCCAGCATATCTCCACCAGACTCCATGTAAATAACCAGGACTTTTAGCGTGTATAGAGCCAGCATATTTCCACCAGACTCCATGTAAATAATCAGGATTTTTAGCGTGTATAGAGCCAGCATATCTCCACCAGACTCCATGTAAATAATTAAAGTGTGTTTTAAGATGATAAAAGTCCTGATTATTTACATGGAGTCTGGTGGGCTTGGTGATGGTGATTTTGGGGCTGTTAGAAAAATCACTCATTATTGAAGAGAATAATATGAAACTGTATTCATAGAATAAGCTGAAATAAATGTTAAAGAAACAAATTAAATAGTATTACAATAAAATAACATGAAGAGAAGCTCGTTTTTAACTGAGCGTTAGCCTCGTTAGCTGGAAAGTTCCATGTACTTCTAATGGTGCTAATTATCCTGCTACATATAGTCCCTATTATAGGATTAGCCTGCAAGCTAACGACCAGTTAGCTTGATTCATTAGCCTTCAGTGTTTTCTTGTTGGCATGTTAGCCTGCTAGTTATCTCATTACAGGACCTTCCGTTAGCCTTGTAGCCGTTAATATGTTCACTTTACATTGAAACATTAGCCTGTTAGCTAACAACCTGTCAGCCTGATATACATGGTACTATTAGCCTGTTAGCTTGATATACATGCTACTATTAGCCTGCTAGCCTATTAGCTTGATATACATGGTACTATTAGCCTGTTAGCCTGCTAGTCTGTTAGCTAACCCTTCTCCGTCCCTCCCCACCGACCTACCGGCAGGCGGCCCACCGGGCTGCGGGGCCTCCCAGGCGGCAGCGAGACCTCCGGGGCCCCCCAGCGGCTCTTCGAGCTGTGGTGTCCGGTCTGAGTGGTGCAGGTTGCGGCTGCCCGGGATGTCTGGCGGGCTGGTGACCCAATGGTGGTGCTGCAGCTCCGCGGGACCTCCGGCGCTCCTGACCGGGTAGGAGGCTCCGTATAGCGGGTCGTCGCGGCCGCGGTACCCGAGCCCATCGAAGCTGTCCGGCCGCCGGGAGGCCATCGGGGGGTCGGTGGGGGTCGGTGCGGGGTCGGACTGGCGGGGGGACTGGGGTAAACCGACTGAACACGTACCGGGGTAATAACGTGAGAAATTAGTTAAAGGAGGAATATTTGACCCACAGCAAAACAACATCCACCTGTCACCCGGATGTTGTTCTTCTTCTGCTTTTCTTCCGGCAGCTTGGCGGTGTTACAGCTAATTACCGCCCCCTACAGACTGACAAAGATATATATATATATATATATATATATATATATATATATATATATATATATATATATATATATATATATATATATATATATATATATCTAGGGGGTCTGTGTAGTCCAGTAGGTGGTCTGGTGGTAGGGGGTCTGTGTAGTCCAGCAGGGGGTCTGGTGGTAGGGGGTCTGTGTAGTCCAGTAGGGGGTCTGTGTAGTCCAGTAGGGGGTCTGGTGGAAGGGGGTCTGTGTAGTCCCGTTGAGGTGGGGAAGTCCATTCATAAATAACACGGGTTATTCATCATTTAAAGTTATATTTCATTAATTTATTTTGGAGGACTTCTTTTGTTTAATAACGTGATAACGGGCTAAACATTTTAAATATATCAATATTTCTGTTGTTCTAATGAAAGAACAATAAGGGAAGACTTTACGACATTAATGGACAATTAAATGAAATAAGACAGATGTACATATGACATGTGGCATAACCAGAGTTTAGTTTCCTCCAGTCTGAGAGAAGTCTGGGAACACAAAGCCCCCCCCCCAGGGAGGAACTGTGGTCCAACATCCAGGAGGAGAGCTCGTCTTTACAGAGAGAACAGGCCGCAAAATAATCTGGAAGAGTCAGAAAATGTCCAAAAAAACAACCGCCCATATAATTATAATAATAATAATTCATAATATTATAATTTATAATAATAATAATAATTATAAGAATTTAAAACAATAACAATAATAATAATTATAATAATAATAATTTATAATCATTATAATTTATAACAATAATTATAAGAATTTATAACAATAATTATAATAATTATAATTTATAACAATAATAATAATTATAATAATAATTTACAATAATTATAATTTATAATGATAATTATAAGAATTTATAACAATAATACTTATAATTTATAACAATAATTTATAAGAATTATAATTTATAACAATAATAATTTATAATAACAATAATTGATAACAATAATAATTAGTTTTATTCTCATATTAAATATTTCAGACGAGACGACGAGTTCATAAACTTTATTCAGTTTTTTTTTTTCAATGATTCCAGCATTTGAGACATTAAAACATTTTAATATTTTGATAAACAGTTTCCTTCACAGAATCAGAAGAGAGAGACTTCATTAATACACATTAATAAACATTAATAAACAGATCCACACAGAGACACTAATCTCTCATCCAGTAACGGGAATCTGGCCCTACAACCTGATTGGTCCAGTGATTAAGCTCCACCCACCTCTCAGTGTGAATCAACAAACAACTACAATATATCATCAGTGACATCTATGGAGGTTAATTTCAGCCAGAAACAGAAGATTATTAAAGGACAACTTTGGTTTTTTTTAATCAACCTCGACTATGTCTCCATGTTTCTGTCTGAGAAACCCACCAGACTCCATGTAAATAATCAGTACTTTTAGCGTGTATAGAGCCAGCATATCTCCACCAGACTCCATGTAAATAATCAGGACTTTTAGCGTGTATAGAGCCAGCATATTTCCACCAGACTCCATGTAAATAATCAGGACTTTTAGCGTGTATAGAGCCAGCATATCTCCACCAGACTCCATGTAAATAATCAGTACTTTTAGCGTGTATAGAGCCAGCATATCTCCACCAGACTCCATGTAAATAATCAGTACTTTTAGCGTGTATAGAGCCAGCATATCTCCACCAGACTCCATGTAAATAATCAGGACTTTTAGCGTGTATAGAGCCAGCATATCTCCACCAGACTCCATGTAAATAATCAGGACTTTTAGCGTGTATAGAGCCAGCATATCTCCACCAGACTCCATGTAAATAATCAGTACTTTTAGCGTGTATAGAGCCAGCATATCTCCACCAGACTCCATGTAAATAATCAGGACTTTTAGCGTGTATAGAGCCAGCATATCTCCACATGTAAATGGGTGAATTAAGGGTTTATTTCAACCAAACCAGAGTGGTGATTGTTGGAACAGTGGAAAGATGAACCAAGACGGCTTTTGGTAGTTTTATTTAGTTTCTGTCCACTTTGAATGAAGTGTGTTTTACGATGATAAAAGTCCTGATTATTTACATGGAGTCTGGTGGGTTAGTGGACTACTTACATTCCAGCTTGGATCTGGTTTAATACTGGACCAGTTTCAGAGATTGTGGTCCCATCAGACACTCAGACACGGAGACAGAGAGTCCAGGATGAAATAAAACAACATTTCCCTTTAAAGAAGTTTGACTTTAAGCGTCTTCTGTCCCCAGACCTCCATCTCTGACTCTAAACAGCCCCCTACAGATCAACACTGGCCTCAGTCTGGTTCGGGACGTCCCGCCGCGTTAAGGCAGCGCGTGGCGTGTCGGGGTTAAGGCCGACGGTGGCGAGAAAAACACAAAGCAAAAACAAAACGGTTTAAAAGTTATTTTAGTGAATTCATGAAATGTTTGTGATTTAAGAAGCCACTCAATGCTTCATGATGATTTATTTATTCATTTAAACTGTGAAAAAGTTTGTTTTATTTTGAAAATCAAAGACGTTTTTGAGCTCTGATTGGCCGGCTCGTGGGCCAATGGGAGTTCTTTAAAAAAGAAATGTGAGGAGGATGTTCTGAACATTCTTAAAATATAAACTGTCTGAAGATTATTTTGTTATTTAAAAGTAAAATGTTAGTTTTAATCATTTTAATAAATCAAAACAATCTACATTCCTAATAACTGATATTCTAATGTTTATAATGTTTATAATGACCAGATGCTAACTATGCTAACTACAGAATAGCTGTGGATGCTAACATGTTGGCTAGCAGCAGCGAGTGCTAACCTTCTAGTCGTCATGGCACTAAAAAGGAAATAAGACAGTTCGACAGGATTTGGCCAATCAGAACCGTCTGAGATGATCCGAGCTGTGATTGGCTGGCTGGCTCGCCAACCAACAGGAGTTCACAAAAAACAACTAAAGAACTCGACAACAAGTGTTTGGATTTAGGAATCGCTAACTACAGACGTTAGTGTTTAGGGTCTCGTCTTCTGCGCTAACTCAACTTGCTGCTAATGCTCTGGGATTTGTAGTTCCAGGCCAGCTAGCGTGCTAACGTTAGCGTGTCATTGATTGTGATCAGCAGAAATCAGACCCCTCAGACCGGATGCTAACTAGCGCCAGCTAGTGGCAGTGCTCGGTGATGTCGACGACCACGGCCTTCCGCCAGCTGAACAGGAAGTAGCCCATACCGGCGCCGGCCGCCACGGCGATGCAGAGGTAGGCGTTGTAGGTCATGAAGACGAGCATCAGGAAGTAGCTGACCACCACCTGCACGATGTGCAGCAGTGTCTGCAGGAAGTGGGCGGGGCTTAGCATCCGCTGCCTGAGAGGACGAGATGAGGGTTTAGCATCACTGTTACCATCACAGTTAGCATCTCTGTTAGCATCAGTGTTAGCATCTCTGTTAGTAATAATTTTAGATAAAGTTGTCAGTGTTTTAACTCAGCTACAGTTGATGTTAGCACTAGCCACAGTATTAGCTTCAGAGTTAGCATGTTCTTCCTGCTGAAGCTACAATCTGCTGATATCACAGATATAAAAAGATAAGCTACGGTAAAGCTAAGCTACAGCTATGGTAAAGATAAGCTACGGTAAAGCTAAGCTACACCTATGGTAAAGATAAGCTACGGTAAAGCTAAGCTACAGCTACAGTAAAGCTCAGCTGGAGTCAACCTTGAATCTTGTTGTTGTTGTTGTTGTTGTTGTTGTTGTTGTTGTTAGTGTTAGCGTTAGCCACGTACCCGACAGTCTTGTGCGTCTCCATGAGGACCGTACCATCTGCCCCGGGGAGAGGCATCGAGTTGTAGCGGACGTTGACCTGACTGCGGCGCAGCAGAGACTCCCGGCCCATCTTCAGCCCCTCGTACAGGACGGCCAATAGGAAGACTCCAATACACGCCCCCACCATCTCTGATTGGACCAGAGGAGAGGGGGGAGGGTCACACAGAGAGAGACAGAGAGGACTGTAATGTCTAACAATATAGGCTTGATGTGTTTATATGTAACATTTAAATAGAGAAGATGTAAAGTACCTCCGGGGGAGTTGATGAGCAGCCCGGTGAACAGCAGCTCCACGTTGCTGTAGCCGAAATAGAAGGTCATCGCCTAGGCAACCACAGCGTTAGCACGTTAGCGTGTTAGCTCCTCTTTAAGACAGCATATATCAGGGTATCCATCAGGCTGGTTCCCTGATTCTGCTGCTAAAACTG
>CM042329.1:34393683-34403683 GCA_023566125.1 Zingel zingel
TTAAAATAGAAGCAGAAAGTCTCTAAACAGGCATATGTTTCCATTGAGTCCGTGTTAATGTGCTAGCGGGCTAACGGGCCGCCGCGCGCTGACAGGCCGCGCGGTGTACTCACGTTTGCGGGCCTCGGCCACCTTCTCCGCGGCCCTCTTCTCGGCCTGCAGCAGCTGCTGGATGCCCTGGGACTGGCTCGCCATGCTGGGTCTCTAACACTGCGACGCACGAACAGATTCAGGAGATGAAGGTCGACGGACGATTCCTCTTCCTCTTCTTCCTCTGTTGACTGCAGTCAGCTGATGGCACGTCACGCTGCGGGCCGCTCACGTGATTTGGTCACGCGGAGGCACATCTTTGAGTTTTTTGTGTGTATGTATATTAGGCCTTTATTGGACAGGACAGCTTGGTCATGAGATTCAAAGAATGCATTTAAAACAGGAAATGTTGAATATGTCTTCTTCCTAAACCTGATGAAGACCACTCACTGATAGTAAACTGGAGACTGTTGAAGATAAAGTTAAAACCATGCACTAATCAGCATTAGACATTACCTGCCTCACCCCAACCCAACCTCCTAAAGAAATGATTAAGTCATGCCAGCACCATCATCTTGGATCATGAAGGCACCTACATCACGGTGGCAGCTGTTGCCGTGGTCCTGCCCTACGACCTGCTGTGCCCCATTACACCCTGCAATGCCCGGCGTCGACTTGCTATGTCCGGCCAACGCCCTGCCACGCCCTGCTGTGCTCTACGACACCATAAACTATCACAACTACTCTAGTCATTATCTTAATTGTGACTATTATTGCCATTGTTCATCAAACCCCCAACCGGCATCGTCAGACACCGCCTACCAAGAGCCTGGGTCTGTCCCGTCAGACACCGCCTACCAAGAGCCTGGGTCTGTCCCGTCAGACACCGCCTACCAAGAGCCTGGTCTGTCCCGTCAGACACCGCCTACCAAGAGCCTGGGTCTGTCCCGTCAGACACCGCCTACCAAGAGCCTGGTCTGTCCCGTCAGACACCGCCTACCAAGAGCCTGGGTCTGTCCCGTCAGACACCGCCTACCAAGAGCCTGGTCTGTCCCGTCAGACACCGCCTACCAAGAGCCTGGTCTGTCCCGTCAGACACCGCCTACCAAGAGCCTGGGTCTGTCCCGTCAGACACCGCCTACCAAGAGCCTGTGTCTGTCCCGTCAGACACCGCCTACCAAGAGCCTGGGTGTGTCCCGTCAGACACCGCCTACCAAGAGCCTGGGTGTGTCCCGTCAGACACCGCCTACCAAGAGCCTGGGTCTGTCCCGTCAGACACCGCCTACCAAGAGCCTGGGTCTGTCCCGTCAGACACCGCCTACCAAGAGCCTGGGTCTGTCCCAGGGTTCTTCCTAAAAGGGAGTTTTTCCTTCGCCACTGTCGCACTAAATGCTGAATTGAATGACTGTCAATTTGCATACTAGAGGAGACTGTTCCTCACCAAGGGGGTTAGCTTCCCCTCGGACCGCGAATCTCTTATGGCGCCATTTTGATGCTACCAAGCCATCAGCTCCCGTTAGCATCCCATTGACTCCCATTCATTCTGATGCTACCAAGCCATCACCTCCCGTTAGCATCCCATTGACTGCCATTCATTCTGATGCTACCAAGCCATCAGCTCCCGTTAGCATCCCATTGACTGCCATTCATTCTGATGCTACCAAGCCATCAGCTCCCGTTAGCATCCCATTGACTGCCATTCATTCTGACGTCACTTTGACAGAGAATAACTTTACATCTGAAGCGTTTAAAGACTCTATTTGTCCGTTGTTTATTTCTAAAGAAACACGACAATGTATAAAAGACTCCATTACCTTGTAGCTCACGTTATGGCTCCGTAGCAGACGTTGTTATAAAAATAGGCTAACGATTGGGTCATAACCACGAGACTTACTGTCTCATAGTAGAGGAATTACCGTATAGTCCAGGAGAAGCTCTCAGGCAGTTTGGACTTCCATTAGCTGTTTAAGTGTAATTACTAATGTTAACTATCATGTTAGTGATCAGTAATTAGCCTGTGCCTATGTTATCTCCTTACATATACCTCCGCTCTCCGTCTCTGCTAGATTGGGAATGATTGAGATTTCTCTTGGCACAGCTACCAGAAGACTCGATCGATAGAGAGATCACCTTCCTTAAAGGTTAATTACTTCATTATTAATCTTTCCTCAGAGAGAAGGCATTCCCGATAACGTTCACAGAATATAACTCAGTTATCATCTCTACCTAACGGCTAATTAGAATTAAAGTTATAACAAACTAACTCCAGTTCCTGGTGTTGATTTGACTCTTTAAATAAACAGCTTCATGAAAGACAAACAATCCAAAATGTAAACTTTTTATTTTACTGAAATGGGAGAAATAAAAAAACAGAAACACTGATGTTACGACATCATCGTGACATCACCGTGACATCACTCAGTCAGCCAGAGTTTGAAGGTTCGGTCGTAGGAAGACGTGGCGATCAGTTTCCCGTCTGGAGACACGTCAACACCCATCACCTGGAGACACACACACACACACACACACACACACAGTTAATATACACACACACACACACACACAGTTAATATACACACACACACAGTTAATATACACACACACACACACACACACACACACACACACACACACAGTTAATATACACACACACACCGAGAGGCGTGTGAACGGACCAATCAGAGGCGAGCGTTCCTACCTTCCCCTCATGTCCGGCGAGCGTCTTCAGTGGCGTCCAGCCCGGATGGCTCCAGACCTTCGCCGTGTTGTCGTACGCCCCCGTCAACAGGAAGTGACCATCTGTGGCTGCTCGCACAGGAAGTGATGTCAGAGACACAGACAGACAACAGACAACAATATAAAATATAAAGTGTAAACAGGAATTAAGAGAAGTGTGTTTACGTTGGAAGCGGACGGCGGAGACCAGGTTCTGGTGGGCGGGGACTGTGTACAGGCACTTCCTGTTTCTCAGCTCCCACACCTTACAGGTGTTATCTCCACTTCCTGTCGCTATGTGGTACCTGAACACACAAAGAAAACTTCATGTCAAAAAATATATATATTTTATATATTTTTATATTTCTTTATATATATATATATATATATATATATATTTCTTTATATATATATATATATATATATATATATATATATATATATATATATATTGTTTTACCAATAAAGACATTTTCATTTATTTACTCCTTGATATTTATTCCTTAATAAGCAGTTATAAATTACTGTATTCTAAATATAATTAGCCTATGTTTATCCCCAACTTTAAATGCCACAGATTAGAGCACCACGTAGAAGACTCGGGAACCGCACCTGTGGCTGGCTGCACTGCTGCCGGTTATTCTTTTCGCTTTAAGTATTTTTCATTTGTCCTGCACCTGCCAGAAGGTGGGATGTGCACACAATTACTTTTATAAATTGCCCAAAGCTAACTTACCATAGCTCAACGACCAATATGGCCTATCACCTAAAAGCGGTAAGCGAGATATACACGTGTCAGACAGCTTGCTGTGTGTAATGTCTAAAAGTTTATATATTGTATTGTTATGTACTAGGCGCATCCCCAGGCCATGCCACAGGCGTCAGGAAGCACCCAGACGCAACTGGAGGTGGTCCATCCTCTGTCGGCGAAGAGAAAGGAGGACATCACTAAGGGGATTGTGCATTATATCGCCCCAGATATGAGGCCAGTCAACACAGTGGAAGGAGAGGGCTTTAAGAACATGTTTAAAATCGTTGAGCCAAGATATACCGCCCCAGCACGGGAGACTGTCATGCGTGCGCTACGTTCGCGGTTTGATGGACTTAAAGTAAATGTAAACCAGTTACTCCAATCCTCCGAGGCTGTAAGCCTCACAACTGATTTGTGGTCTTCGCTTAGAAGGGAGGCATACATGACAGTTACGGCCCATTTTATGGAGGCGGACTGGAAAATGAATAGCGTTGTGTTAGAAACAAAGCAGATGGATGAAGCGACTCAGTCAGGTCGCGGACACTTACCACATTGCATCGCAATGCTTCTTTGTGGACATGGTGCAGAGGATGATCCTCTTGCGACGAAATGAAAGATTATCTTCAGGACAGAAGTAAAGTGGACACTGCTGGGCCACTTGCGTGGTGGAAAAATAATGAGGAGCGATATCCAAACGCCTGCTCTGCAGCCCTGCAACCTCCACTCCTGCAGAGCGCATATTTCCCAAAGCAGGAGTTATTGTCAACAAGTCGAGGAGCTGTCTTCTACCCAAGAATGTGGACATGTTGGTGTTGTTGGCCCACAACGTAAAAAAGGTGGACTAGACCTGCAGATCTGAAAGCAGCCTTAACGGCTTTACGCTGACTCAATAGATCGTGTTTTCTTATGTACACTTGACGTGTTTGAAAATAGCCTAAATAATGTAACACAACGAAAATAAACCTATATGCCTTCCTACTATACAGCCTATTATTATTATTATTATTATTATTATTATTAGGGTTGGTTTTTAGGCTATTTGGCTTTGACAGCGAAGAAGAATACACAGCCTGAATCAACGAGAGCCTCCGTCAGGAGCTTTCATTGTTGGGCAGTTTTAGCCGGTATATTTTCTGTAGCGTCGCTAGAGACCTCCGTCCTGGGACAGAGATCCTCACTTTGCAGTTAAAAAAAAAAAAATCACTTAATTTTCAAAGAATTGTATTATTATTATTATTATTATTATTATAGTTGTATGTATTATTGATGTTTTTTCGTTGTTTTATAAATGTTCAATCAAAATGCAAAACATCGCGTCTTTTTTTTTTTTTTTTTAAGTCGACTGATCGTTGCGCAGGACAGGACTTTGGTCGGCTACAGCCCTAATATATATATATATATATATATATATATATATATATATATATATATATATATATATAAAATTATTTTCTGAAGTCACTAAAACATTTTGAATCCTCTTCAAACCCTCTCTCTTTCACTGCTGCTCTGTGATTGGCTGTGTGTCCAGTGTGTGCTGCTCTGTGATTGGCTGTGTGTTCAGCGTGTTGCTCTGTGATTGGCTGAGTGCTGCTCTGTGATTGGCTGTATGCTCAGCGTTCTGCTCTGTGATTGGCTAAGTGCTGCTCTGTGATTGGCTGTGTGTTCAGCGTGCTGCTCTGTGATTGGCTGTGTGTTCAACGTGCTGCTCTGTGATTAGCTGTGTGTTCAGCATGCTGCTCTGTGATTGGCTGACCCGTTGGGGGAGAAGTGCACGCTGTAGATCTCCTTCAGATGTCCCTCCAGAAAGACAACACAGCGTCCCGTCCTCAGGTCCCACACTCTGCCGAACGCATCCAGCCCTCTGGTTGGACGAGAGCAGAGAGGGGTGGAGCAACAGACAGTCAGACAGAGAGATGATTGGTCCACAGACAGACAGGGGGCGGGCACACAGAGAGAAGTATGTTAACAAAGATCATCAGCATTAGTGTGTATTAGTACCCAGTATCAGAGTGTGTATTAGTACCCAGTATCAGAGTGTATTAATACCCAGTATCAGAGTGTATTAGTACCCAGTATCAGAGTGTGTATTAGTACCCAGTATCAGAGTGTGTATTAGTACCCAGTATCAGAGTGTATTAGTACCCAGTATCAGAGTGTGCATTAGTGTGTATTAGTACCCAGTATCAGAGTGTGCATTAGTGTGTATTAGTACCCAGTATCAGAGTATATTAGTACCCAGTATCAGTGTGTATTAATACCCAGTATCAGTGTGTATTAATACCCAGTATCAGAGTGTATTAGTACCCAGTATCAGAGTGTGCATTAGTGTGTATTAGTACCCAGTATCAGAGTATATCAGTACCCGGTATCAGAGTGTGTATTAATACGCGGTATCAGAGTGTGTATTAGTACCCGGTATCAGAGTGTGTATTAGTACCCGGTATCTGTGTGTATTAGTACCCAGTATCTGTGTGTATTAGTACCCAGTATCTGTGTGTATCAGTGTGCATTAGTACCCGGTAGCAGAAAGTGTATTAGTGTGTATTAGTACCCAGTATCAGTGTGTGTATTAGTACCCAGTATCAGTGTGTATTAGTACCCAGTATCAGTGTGTGTATTAGTGCCCAGTATCTGTGTGTATCAGTGTGTATTAGTACCCGGTAGCAGAAAGTGTATCTGTGTGTATTAGTACCCGGTAGCAGCCAGAGAGCCGTCAGGGTGGAAGTGGATATCGTGGACTCCTTTGCTGTGTCCTTCCTGATGGAGGATCTCCTCCTGAACCTCCAGATCCCACAGACGCCACGAGTTATCATAACTACACACACACACACACACACACACACACACACACACACACACACACACACACACACACACACACACACACACACACACACACACACACACACGTGAGTAGTTGTGTGTAACAGACGGGATGACAGTATGATCTGAGTGGAGATAGATAGATAGATATTTATGCTGTATAATATATATCTATGCTGTATATTAGGTATATTTATGCTGTATATAGGTATATGTATGCTGTATATTGGTATATGTATGCTGTAGATTAGGTATATCTATGCTGTATATTAGGTATATTTATGCTGTATATAGGTATATTTATGCTGTATAATATATATCTATGCTGTATATTAGGTATATTTATGCTGTATATAGGTATATGTATGCTGTATATTGGTATATGTATGCTGTAGATTAGGTATATGTATGCTGTATATTGGTATATTTATGCTGTATATAGGTATATTTATGCTGTATAATATAGATTTATGCTGTATAATATATATGTATGCTGTATAATATATATTTAATATATATATATATTTATGCTGTATAATATATATTTAATATATATATATTTATGCTGTATAATATATATTTAATATATATATATATATGTATGCTGTATAATATATATTTAATATATATGTATGCTGTATAATATATATTTAATATATATATATGCTGTATAATATATATTTAATATATATATATATGCTGTATAATATATATTTAATATATATATATATTTATGCTGTATAATATATATTTAATATATATATATGTATGCTGTATAATATATATTTAATATATATGTATGCTGTATAATATATATTTAATATATATGTATGCTGTATAATATATATTTAATATATATGTATGCTGTATATAGGTATAGAGAGAGATTGTTACCTGGTAGTTCCCAGAAACCTCCCTGATGGATGCCAGGACACTCGGGACACTCGCTCGCTGTGACCCTCGATGTCCGCCACTGGCTCATCGCTACGGGAACCACACACACAGTGAGAGAGAGAGAGAGAGAGACAGAGAGAGAGAGAGAGAGACAGAGAGAGAGAGAGAGACAGAGAGAGAGAGAGAGAGAGAGACACACACACACACACACACACACACACACACACACGTACGGTGACCAGATGAAGAGAGAGAGAGAGAGAGACAGGTACAGTGACCACATGATCTGGCTAACTTATACTGCTATAAACCAGAGATGCTCCTACCCTTGTCTCCTTGTCTCCTTGCCCCCTATCCTTGTCTCCTTGTCCCCTACCCTTGTCTCCTTGTCCCCTACCCTTGTCTCCCTGTCTCCTATCCTTGTCTCCTACCCTCCTATCCTTGTCTCCTACCCTCCTATCCCCTACCCTTGTCTCCTACCCTCCTATCCCCTACCCTTGTCTCCTACCCTCCTATCCTTGTCTCCTACCCTTGTCCCCTACCCTTGTCTCCTTGTCTCCTACCCTCCTATCCTTGTCTCCTACCCTCCTATACTTGTCTCCTACCCTCCTATACTTGTCTCCTACCCTCCTATACTTGTCTCCTACCCTTGTCCCCTACCCTTGTCTCCTTGTCCCCTCCCTCCTCACCTCTCGAGGTTCCACAGCTTCACCGAGCCGTCGGTGGCACACGAGGCCAAGCTGACGTCTGATTGGTCGAGAGAGACTCCGGCCTGCGGACGGAAGACGATGGAACCAACGTTGGTGTTGTGTCCTGAAAGACAAGTACATTCATAAATAAATATCTATCTATCTATCTATCTATCTATCTATCTATGCTGGCTCTATACACGCTAAAAGTCCTGATTATTTACATGGAGTCTGGTGGGTCTTAAAGAGATTAAAGGAGAACTCCGGGCATTTTTTACGTTAGTCCTGATCGCTATAAGTATGTGAGTACTGTCGATAGAAAAAAAAAAAACGAGCCGAATTGGTGCTAGCATCATGGAGCTACTGCAGCTAATGCCGAGAGCTCCCACTTGGCTAACACGGCAGCTTTGGGGGCATATCATAAAGAGTGCCTTTGTGCCTCTTAACAGACACAAACTGCAATTAAAATGTCTGTGCAACATGAACAGGGCCCTTACACGACAACAAGAAGCGTTTTCAACTCAGACATTGTTTAAATTCACCTACCCATCAGCAGTACACACAAAATGTAACAAAATGGATTTATATGATACAAATACACACAGAACTGCTGATGATGATGATTACCGAAGCCTGGCTGAACACACTCATCCCAGACGGCAGCTAGTAGCTAGCAGCTAACAGCTAGCAGCTAGCAGCTAACAGGGTAGGTGAATTTAAACAATGTCTGAGTTGAAAACGCTTCTTGTTGTCATGTAAGGGCCCTGTTCATGTTGCACAGACATTTTAATTGCAGTTTGTGTCTGTTAAGAGGAACAAAGGCACTCTTTATGATATGCCCCCAAAGCTGCCGTGTTAGCCAAGTGGGAGCTCTCGGCATTAGCTGCAGTAGCTCCATGATGCTAGCACCGATTCGGCTCGTTTTTTTTCCTATCGACAGTACTCACATACTTATAGCGATCAGGATTAACGTAAGAAATACCCGGAGTTCTCCTTTAAGGTGTCGTTACCTCTGAGAGTTCGGATCAGACTGCAGTCGGGGACGGACCACAGCTTACACAGACCGCTCCTGTGGGGGGGGGGGGGGGGGTTAGCGTGTTAGCATTAGCATCACCACCAGCATGTGTTAGCTGTTGTCATGGTTACTGAGCGGAGGTTACCAGGAGGCCGTGGCCAGCATCTTGGAGTCGGGGCTGAAGTGGCAGAAGCTGATTGGTCGATCGTCTCCAATCTGACTGCAGAAGTTGTTCAGATTCTGAAGAAGAATTATATTACATATATATGAGTATTTATGTGTATTATATTACATGTATATATATATATATATATATATATATATATATATATATATATATATATATATATATATATATATATATATATTTGAGTATTTATGTGTATTATATTACATGTATTTGGGAGTATTTACCCTCAGGCTCTTGTGCATCTCTTGTTGCCGGATCGCCCTGGTTGCCTCGGCGACCTCCCTCTGAGCGCGTGCGGCCTCCAGACGCCTCATCGCCCTGACGGACCAATCAGAGCGTCAGACTCCGCCCACATTCACAGACTCACACAGGCGCCAAAACACTCACATTTTAGGAAGACAAACCGACACAAACGTCTCCGTTTGAGGCTGAAAACATCCGTTTGTTTTTAAATGAATAATTACTTTTTATAATTAATCACTTATCGTAATAACAGAACGTCTGATAATTTAGGATAAAAGGTGAATATGTCGAGGTGTGATTGACTCACCGCGGCAGAGAGTATTTGGCCAACCAGAGGCGAGCGTCCTTCAGGTGGGCGGAGCCTTCGTGGTACCACGTCTGCTGACACTGTGATTGGTCAGAAACACACGACATCATTTCATGTCATTTCACGTCAAGTATCTGTGTGTGTGTGTGTGTGTATCTGTGTGTGTGTGTGTATCTGTGTGTGTGTGTGTGTGTGTGTGTGTGTGTATCTGTGTGTGTGTGTATCTGTGTGTGTGTGTGTATCTCTGTGTGTGTATCTGTGTGTGTGTGTGTGTGTGTATCTGTGTGTGTGTGTGTATCTGTGTGTGTGTGTGTGTATCTGTGTGTGTGTGTGTGTGTGT
>CM042329.1:34408683-34416183 GCA_023566125.1 Zingel zingel
GGGGCGGGGCCTCGGCTTCGTCCTCTACGGCGGCGGCGAGGGCGGAGCTTATCAACGAGCGAATCGGCTACAAGCCCCACCCCAAACCGGCCACGCTGCCCACGCTGTTCGGGAGTCTCCAGTTCTAAAACTTTATTAAACTGATGTTGAAAAACAAACGCTCTCACGCTTTTTATTAACGTCTCGATCTGTCGCAGTCTGCTGCACACTGATGCATTCTGGGAGACTAACCTCTCTGGGCATTTACATTTCTTTAACCAATCAGGAAGGTCCAAACACAGCGACACTAAATAGTCTCATTACTGTAATAAGTTAAGGTCCAATTTATCAAAGTGTGTGTGTATATATATTAAGAGTGTGTGTGTATATATATTAAGTGTGTGTGTGTGTGTATATATATTAAGTGTGTGTGTGTGTGTGTGTGTGTGTGTGTGTATATATTAAGTAAGTGTGTGTGTGTGTGTGTGTGTGTGTGTGTGTGTGTGTGTGTAATGAACTAACAATGTTAGTAGCCCTGCCCACAGCATTTGAGGTCGGGAAGTTCTAGTGACTAGAATCTGAGTATGACGATGTCAGTAGTAGTAGTACTAGTACTGCTAGTAGTAATAGTACTGCTAGTAGTACTGCTAGTAGTAATAGTAATAGTAGTAGTACTGATAGTAGTAGTACTGCTAGTAGTAGTAGTAGTACTGCTAGTAGTAATAGTAGTAGTACTGCTAGTAGTAGTAGTAGTAGTACTGCTAGTAGTAGTAATAGTAGTAGTAGTAGTAGTACTGCTATTAGTAGTAGTAGTAGTAGTAGTAGTAGTACTGCTATTAGTAGTAGTAGTAGTACTGCTATTAGTAGTAGTAGTAGTAGTAGTAGTAGTAGTAGTAGTACTGCTAGTAGTAGTAGTAGTAGTAGTAGTAGTAGTACTGCTATTAGTAGTAGTAGTAGTACTGCTATTAGTAGTAGTAGTAGTAGTAGTAGTAGTACTGCTATTAGTAGTAGTAGTAGTACTGCTATTAGTAGTAGTAGTAGTAGTACTGCTATTAGTAGTAGTAGTACTGCTATTAGTAGTAGTAGTAGTACTGCTATTAGTAGTAGTAGTAGTAGTACTGCTATTAGTAGTAGTAGTAGTACTGCTATTAGTAGTAGTAGTAGTAGTAGTAGTAGTAGTACTGCTAGTAGTAGTAGTAGTAGTAGTAGTAGTAGTACTGCTATTAGTAGTAGTAGTAGTACTGCTATTAGTAGTAGTAGTAGTAGTACTGCTATTAGTAGTAGTAGTAGTAGTAGTAGTAGTAGTACTGCTAGTAGTAGTAGTAGTAGTAGTAGTAGTAGTACTGCTATTAGTAGTAGTAGTAGTACTGCTATTAGTAGTAGTAGTAGTAGTACTGCTATTAGTAGTAGTAGTAGTAGTAGTAGTAATACTCTCTCACACAACTGAAATCTAAACGTTGGTCGTAGGAAGACGCGACGCGTCTGTTGGTATGTTTGTTTATTTCGTGATATTTTATAAACATATAAAAGACGATTAGTGTAAAAATACAAACAGTATTTACAGGAAGTAGGCCACACTTAGGCTCCGCCCACACACAGGCAGGAAGTGATGCTGACCAATCAGGACTCACCGTTTTCTCCCACAGATAACTGTAGTTTATACATATTTATATTAAACTTTTTTATTTATTTTTGTTGATATTTTTAAGCGGTCAGTTACCATGACAACCAGGACACAAACTGAGGAAGTGCTGACGATTTTTAACTTTGGTTTTAAAACAATAAAAACAAAATAAATGATAAAATGATTAAAGTTTTTTTAAATACTTTTTTTTTTTTTTTTTTTTTTTTTTTTTTTTTTTTTTGCCAAAATCCCTGATTGGTCACAAACAGGTCGGAGGGGGCGTGGTCTGTTGATGACAGGCGGCTTTTCAAAATAAAGGTCAGTGTGAAAGGCGGGTTTTCAGAATAAAGGTCTGGGGGGGGGGGGGGGGGCGTGTCTAACTGTTTAGATGCACCAATCAGGGCCGGGGGGGGGGGGGGGGGTGGTGTCTAACTGTTCAGATGCACCAATCAGGGGGGGGGGGGGGGGGGGGGGTGTCTAACTGTTCAGATGCACCAATCAGGGCCAGGGGGCGTGTCTAACTGTTCAGATGCACCAATCAGGGCCAGGGGGGGGGGCGTGTCTAACTGTTCAGATGCACCAATCAGGGCCAGGGGGGGGGGGGGTGTCTAACTGTTCAGATGCACCAATCAGGGCCAGGGGGCATGTCTAACTGTTCAGATGCACCAATCAGGGCCAGGGGGCGTGTCTAACTGTTCAGATGCACCAATCAGGGCCAGGGGGGGGGCGTGTCTAACTGTTCAGATGCACCAATCAGGGCCAGGGGGCGTGTCTAACTGTTCAGATGCACCAATCAGGGGGGGGTGTCTAACTGTGTGTCAATCACTGCTCATGCACACGCATTCATTCTCCTTTGTGGGCTTCAGCAGAAAGGGGGGGAGGGACTGAGAAGTTGTTGATGTTCAAATATTTTGGCTAAGTCCTGGATCTTCACAACCCTCCCTACAGCTCCTTTAAGGGGGGGGGGGGGGATCATATGTTCACTCTGAAACTGGAAACGTCGACCGTTAGTCTGATCTGTTCGGGGGGGTCCAGTCAGAGTATACGTTAATCAAATGGGTTATGAGTATTTCATGACGGGTTCTGCAAGTGACCCTGAAGGCAGAATCTCCATGGCAACTCAACTTTAGGATATATGCAGACGGGGTGGGCGGGGGGGGGTCCGTAGTGTTTAGTGTGGTAGAAGAAGAGGTCAGTAGTGTTTACAGCTACATGCTAATGCTAACTGTGTGTTTTAGTGTTCACAGCAGCTGCTACATGCTAATGCTAACGGTGTGTTTTAGTGTTCACAGCAGCTGCTACATGCTAATGCTAACGGTGTGTTTTAGTGTTTACAGTAGCTGCTACATGCTAATGCTAACGGTGTGTTTTAGTGTTTACAGCAGCAGCTACATGCTAATGCTAACGGTGTGTTTTAGTGTTCACAGCAGCTGCTACATGCTAATGCTAACGGTGTGTTTTAGTGTTTACAGCAGCAGCTACATGCTAATGCTAACGGTGTGTTTTAGTGTGTACAGCAGCTACAGTGCTCAGCATAAGTGAACACACCCATGCCAAATTTGACTAAAAAGAGCAATAAAAACAAAAAATCATCTTTTGGAAATTGATCTTAATGCCTTAATTTAAAAAATTTGGAAAAATCCGACCTTTAATGACCCCAATTATCTTTGTGAATGAATAATGTATCGTAAATAAATAAATATTCTTCCTTAAAATACAGGCGGCATAAGTCAGTCCACCCCTATGTTAGATTCCCATAGAGGCAGGCAGGCTTTTATTTTGAAAGGCCAGTTATTTCATGGATCCAGGATACTATGCATCATCACATGAAGGTATGGTGAAGGGGATGTGATGATGTGGGGGTATGGTGAAGGGGATGTGATGATGGGGGGGGTATGGTGAAGGGGATGTGATGATGGGGGGGGGGTATGGTGAAGGGGATGTGATGATGTGGGGGGGTATGGTGAAGGGGATGTGATGATGTGGGGGTATGGTGAAGGGGATGTGATGATGGGGGGGTATGGTGAAGGGGATGTGATGATGTGGGGGTATGGTGAAGGGGATGTGATGATGGGGGGGTATGGTGAAGGGGATGTGATGATGTGGGGGTATGGTGAAGGGGATGTGATGATGGGGGGGTATGGTGAAGGGGATGTGATGATGTGGGGGTATGGTGAAGGGGATGTGATGATGTGGGGGGGTATGGTGAAGGGGATGTGATGATGGGGGGGTATGGTGAAGGGGATGTGATGATGTGGGGGTATGGTGAAGGGGATGTGATGATGTGGGGGGGTATGGTGAAGGGGATGTGATGATGGGGGGGTATGGTGAAGGGGATGTGATGATGTGGGGGGGTATGGTGAAGGGGATGTGATGATGGGGGGGTATGGTGAAGGGGATGTGATGATGGGGGGGCCAAGGGAACTTCATCAGGATGCATAGTATCCTGGATCCATGAAATAACTGGCCTTTCAAAATAAAAGCCTGCCTGCCTCTATGGGAATCTAACCTAGGGGTGGACTGACTTATGCCCCCTGGATTTTAAGGAAGACCATTTCCAAAAGATTGTTGTATTCCTCTTTTTAGTCAAATTTAGCATGGCTTCATACACTTATGCTGAGCGCTGTAGCTATTAATGCTAACGGGTTGTTTTAGTGTTTACAGCAGCAGCTACATGCTAATGCTAACGGGGCGTTTTAGTGTTCACAGCAGCAGCTACATGCTAATGCTAACGGTGTGTTTTGGCGCCTGTCATCGACCACGCCCCCATGATGCATCACTTCTTCTTGATGGCGGCGAGGTCTCTCTGCAGCTCGGAGAACTTGGGCCGCTCCTCTGGGTTATACTGCCAGCAGCGCTGCATCACTTTATACACGTCGTCAGGGCAACGCTGGGGACACGCCATCCTGTAACCTAGCAACCAGCCGGAGACACAACAACAATAATAAACAGTCAAACTGGGTGCAGCAGGTAAGTCTACCTACAGTCACTACCTTTCAGACCCTCAACACGTTACCTGTCCTCAACACGTTACCTGTCCTCAACACGTTACCTGTCCTCAACACGTCACCTGTCCTCAACACGTCACCTGTCCTCAACACGTTACCTGTCCTCAACACGTTACCTGTCCTCAACACGTCACCTGTCCTAAACACGTCACCTGTCCTCAACACGTTACCTGTCCTCAACACGTTACCTGTCCTCAACACGTCACCTGTCCTAAACACGTCACCTGTCCTAAACACGTTACCTGTCCTCAACATCTTACCTGTCCTAAAGGTGCAGCAGGTAAGTCTTATACACTACCATTCAGACCCTCAACACGTTACCTGTCCCCAACACGTCACCTGTCCTCAACACGTCACCTGTCCTAAACATGTTACCTGTCTTAAACATGTCACCTGTCCTCAACAAGTCACCTGTCCTCAACACGTCACCTGTCTTACACATGTTACCTGTCCTAAACACGTCACCTGTCCTCAACGCGTCACCTGTCTTAAAGGTAAGTCTTATAAACTATCTTTCTGTCATATCTGCTGAGACTGACCCTATGTTCCAGGAGAACTACAGGAAGCAGGTCATTAAAATAAATCCAGCTCCTCTGGCTCCACCTACAGCCTGGAGCCCTGTTCAGATGCACCAATCAGGGCCAGGGGGGGTCTAACTGTTCAGATGCACCAATCAGGGCCAGGGGGGGTCTAACTGTTCAGATGCACCAATCAGGGCCGGGGGGGGGGGCGTCTAACTGTTCAGATGCACCAATCAGGGCCAGAGGGGCGTGTCTAACTGCGTGTCAATCACTGCTCATGCACACGCATTAATTCTCCCTTGTGGGGGGAGGGGCTTAGGAGACCGCTTGGGCTTTAGCAGAAGGGGGGGGGGGGGACTGAGATCCAACCCTACCTAAGGCACCTTTAATAATAATTGATAGGATAATGAATAAAGTGTTTACCTTTCTCCACCTGCTCCCGGGCCTGCTGATTGGTCATCCCCGGGTAAGGACACACCCCCAAACTGAAGGTCTCCCACAGCAGGATGCCGTAACTCCACACATCACTGTCAGAGCTGTAGCGCCCTGCAGCAGCCAATCACAGAGCAGAGAGACGTCAGCAGCCAATCACAGAGCAGCAAGACGTCAGTAGCCAATCACAGAAAAGAAAGACGTCAGCAGCCAATCACAGAGAAGAGAGACGTCAGCAGCCAATCACAAAGCAGAGAGACGTCAGCAGCCAATCACAGAGAAGAGACGTCAGCAGCCAATCACAGAGCAGATACGTCAACAGCCAATCACAGAGCAGACAGACGTCAGCAGCCAATCACAGAGCAGAGACATCAGTAGCCAGTGTGTTTATAATAGAAAAGGGTGTGTAACGTAGTGTAATCAGATTACAGTGTGTGAGGGTAGTGTAATCAGATTACAGTGTAATCAGATTACAGTGTGAGGGTAGTGTAATCAGATTACCGTAGTTGAGTGTAATGTAATCAGATTACTGTAGTTGAGGGTAATGTAATCAGACTACCGTATGTGACAGTAATCAGATTACCGTAGTTGAGGGTAAAGTAATCAGATTTCCGTAGTTGAGGTTAACGTAATCAGATTACGTGTGTGAGAGTAATCAGATTACCGTGTGTGAGAGAGTAATCAGATTACCGTAGTTGAGGGCCTCTGGAGCGGTCCATTTGATGGGGATCTGTTTGAGTCCAGACGAAGAATAAATGCCGTCGTCCTCCTGACGACTCATCCCGAAATCACTGATCTTCAACACGCTGCCCTCTCCCACCAGACAGTTCCTCGCCGCTAGGTCCCTGACAGACAGACAGGCAGAGAGACAGACAGGTTACACACGCTGCCCTCTCCCACCAGACAGTTCCTCGCCGCTAGGTCGCTGACAGACAGACAGGCAGAGAGACAGACAGGCAGAGAGACAGGTTACACACGCTGCCCTCTCCCACCAGAAAGTTCCTCGCCGCTAGGTCCCTGACAGACAGACAGGCAGAGAGACAGACAGGTTACACACGCTGCCCTCTCCCACCAGACAGTTCCTCGCCGCTACGTCCCTGACCGTGGATGCAGTTCTTGCTCTCCAGGTAGGCTGTTAGACTCACCTGTGGATGCAGTTCTTGCTCTCCGGGTAGGCTGTTAGACTCACCTGTGGATGCAGTTCTTGCTCTCCAGGTAGGCTGTTAGACTCACCTGTGGATGCAGTTCTTGCTCTCCAGGTAGGCTGTTAGACTCACCTGTGGATGCAGTTCTTGCTCTCCAGGTAGGCTGTTAGACTCACCTGTGGATGCAGTTCTTGCTCTCCAGGTAGGCTGTTAGACTCACCTGTGGATGCAGTTCTTGCTCTCCAGGTAGGCTGTTAGACTCACCTGTGGATGCAGTTCTTGCTCTCCAGGTAGGCCATGCCGGCAGCAGCGTCCACAGAGAACCGGACCAGCTGCTTCGTCTTTAACTCGTCCTTCTTCTTCCTGAGAAACGACAGGAAGTCTCCTCCTGACACACACACACACACACACACACACACACACACACACACACAATGATGTATTGAAAACTTTATTTAAAAACACAGTTCGGATTATTTAAAGGCTTCTATGACCAGCCGGGCTCCCCCTACAGGCTGACTCATGGAACTGCAGCTCACGCACGCACACACACACACACACACACACACACACACACACACACACACACACACACACACACACACACACACACACACACACACACACACACACACACACACACACACACACACACACACACACACACACACACACAGAGAGAGAGAGAGACACACACACAGAGAGAGAGACACACATACACACAGGTTACAAACCGACCAATGAGAGAACAACAGATAAGATAAGCTCCCACACACACACACACGGCAAAT
>CM042329.1:34418683-34421183 GCA_023566125.1 Zingel zingel
CACACACACAGTTAATATACACACACACACGCAGTTAATATACACACACGCAGTTAATATACACACACACACACGCAGTTAATATACACACACACACGCAGTTAATATACACACACACACGCAGTTAATATACACACACACACACACACACACAGTTAATATACACACACGCAGTTAATATACACACGCAGTTAATATACACACACGCAGTTAATATACACACACACGCAGTTAATATACACACACACACACACAATGTAGAGAGACACACACACACACACACACACACACACACACACACACAATGTAGAGAGATACACACACAATGTAGAGAGATACACACACACAGTTAATATATACACACACACAGTTAATATACACACACACACGCAGTTAATATACACACACACACACACACAATGTAGAGAGATACACACACACACACACACACAGTTAATATACACACACACAATGTAGAGAGATAAACACACAGTTAATATACATACACACACAGTTAATATACACACACACACACAGTTAATATACACACACACACAGTTAATATACAGACACACACACACACAGTTAATAAAACACACACACAGTTAATAAAACACACACACAGTTAATATACACACACAGTTAATATACACACACACAAACACACAGTTAATATACACACACACAAACACACAGTTAATATACACACACACACACACAGTTAATATATACACACACACACACACACACACACAAACACACACACACACACACACACAGTTAATATACACACACACACAGTTAATATACACACACACAAACACACAGTTAATATACACACAGTTAATACACACACACACACACAGTTAATATACACACACACAGTTAATATACACACACACACACAGTTAATATACACACACACACACACACACAGTTAATATACACACACACACAGTTAATATACACACACACAGTTAATATACACACACACAGTTAATACACACACACACAGTTAATATACACACACACACAGTTAATATACACACACACACAGTTAATATACACACACAGTTAATATACACACGCAGTTAATATACACACACAGTTAATATACACACACACACACACACACACACACACACACACACACAATGTAGAGACACACACACACACATTTAATATACACATACACACACAGTTAATATACACACACACACACGCAGTTAATATACACACACACACGCAGTTAATATACACACACAATGTAGAGACACACACACACACATTTAATATACACATACACACACAGTTAATATACACACACACGCAGTTAATATACACACACACACACGCAGTTAATATACACACACACACAATGTAGAGAGATACACACACAGTTAATATATACACACACACACACAGTTAATATACACACACACACGCAGTTAATATACACACACGCAGTTAATATACACACACACACACGCAGTTAATATACACACACACACGCAGTTAATATACACACACACACGCAGTTAATATACACACACACACACACACACACAGTTAATATACACACACGCAGTTAATATACACACGCAGTTAATATACACACACGCAGTTAATATACACACACACGCAGTTAATATACACACACACACACACAATGTAGAGAGACACACACACACACACACACACACACACACACACACACACACACACAATGTAGAGAGATACACACACAATGTAGAGAGATACACACACACAGTTAATATATACACACACACAGTTAATATACACACACACACGCAGTTAATATACACACACACACACACACAATGTAGAGAGATACACACACACACACACACACAGTTAATATACACACACACAATGTAGAGAGATAAACACACAGTTAATATACATACACACACAGTTAATATACACACACACACACAGTTAATATACACACACACACAGTTAATATACAGACACACACACACACAGTTAATAAAACACACACACAGTTAATAAAACACACACACAGTTAATATACACACACAGTTAATATACACACACACAAACACACAGTTAATATACACACACACAAACACACAGTTAATATACACACACACACACAGTTAATATATACACACACACACACACACACACACAAACACACACACACACACAGTTAATATACACACACACACAGTTAATATACACACACACAAACACACAGTTAATATACACACAGTTAATACACACACACACACACAGTTAATATACACACACACAGTTAATATACACACACACACACACACACAGTTAATATACACACACACACACACACACAGTTAATATACACACACACACAGTTAATATACACACACACAGTTAATATACACACACACAGTTAATACACACACACACAGTTAATATACACACACACACAGTTAATATACACACACACACAGTTAATATACACACACAGTTAATA
>CM042329.1:34431060-34436060 GCA_023566125.1 Zingel zingel
AAACGCCTCGTGCAATATTTATGATAAATTGATTTCATGTATAAAATTTGTTTCTACTGGACTCCAACGAACATGCTTAAATAAGTTAAAATATTACTATTTGGCATAATTAAATACAATAAATAGATCACCACATTTGTGGATCGTTGTATGAGTCCTAGGAGTAGAAAAATACAATTTATTCAATCCATTTGATTCTAAAATGCTTTGTGCAAAACTCATGGGAATTTTCATTTTATGCATAAACTGTGTCTCCACTGGACTCAGACCAGAATTACAGTGAGTTTATGATTTACCATTATGACATTGAAAGCAACATGTTTTCATGTGTTGTCATTTATGTTAAAATATAATTCATGGGTATTTAATAATGCATTTTTTACAGTCTTAAAATACTCTGTTTTAATACTTTGTTATGTGTATGTGTGTGCTGGTATGTACACGCATACAACACTAAACAAGTATGTTTATATTATTGGTCTCTATTTCATGTAGTATGGTCTTGTAAGGAGAAAAACTAGATCGTGTTTTCAGTATCCAATTTCCTTGAAGGCAACACAACTGTAGCATGGAAACGTTATTGGCTAGTGCTTCATTTGGGGGCGTATACAGGAAGAGTCAGGCGGGATTTTGTACAGCAATCACCTGTATACCTTAGACACTCATGTGGAGGTATTCTACTCATGTTATCACAACCTGATGAAGACTTATTCTGTCGAAACGCGTCGTTGTTTTTTGGAAAATAAAACTCTTAACAACCACACCATCACGTTTGGAGGACTTTTTGGTCATTTTTTAGTTTCATTAAGTTTAGTTATATTGTTTACTTTTTTCTGCTACACTGCTGACGGGGCTTAGCAACATGGACGATTTTTACGAAGATTGCCTTGAGGACGACTATCAGGAGGAACCCGAATGGCAAACGGTACGTTACCGACGGGGACGACTGGTCTACCGAGATTTCGGCAACACTCCCGGGCGCCAACAGCACTCGGATTACCGGTATGCACAAGCTAGCTACCCCGTTAGCAACAGACCTAGCAACATGGACGAGCTTTACGAAGAACGTCCTGAAAACGGCTACGAGGAGGACCGTGAATGGCAGACGGTAGGACACCGACGGGGACGGCCTGCCGACCGAGAATTCGGTGATACCCCCAGACTCCAACGGACCTCATATGACCGGTACGCACGAGCTAATTATCCCGTTAGCAACGGGCCTGAGTTTGATAATGCTAAGAGGGCTAACTACCCTGCTAACGAGTCAGCTAATAGCTACCGCTATCACACTAGAAGGCCAACTAATGACTTTGAACACAGCTATCATGACAGTGGGCCCACCAACAGCTATGCTAGCCGAGCTAACGATAACCATTACCGGACTAGCTATGCAGACGTAGCTAGGCCTAAAAGCTACAACGATCCCCAACAACGGGCCTCTAACAGCTACAAAGCTAACAACCAACGCTCTAGCTACAATCGGCGAGGCTATGGGGCTTCAAATGAGAGAAACGGCCGGCGATATCGCCGCCAGGCCAAGGGTAACGGCGGGGCTAGTTGGAAAAGCAGCTCACAGTCCCGCAGCCGATCTGGACGGAGAGGCCCGCAGCAAAGACGGCCGAGGTCGGGCTACAGCAACCGGAGGTGGGCTAACAATGCTAACAACAGACAGCAGCAACCCCGTCGCGGAGCGCAACGCCAACAAGACCCAGACTTCACTACTAGGACCCGCACTATCCACAAACTCATTAAAGCGGCTCACCACCTCTCTAACGTCTCTGCACGCAATCCTCCACGGGCTATTGCAAAGATCACCAAGTTACTCACCGAGTCCATAAAGCCTGCAGAACCGACATCGGGCACTAATGACCTGATCAGAGAGAATGCAGAGATGTGGGAGGAAAACGCATTACAGATTCTAAAGGATCATTACACTGAATCAATGAAAACTAATCTACGCATTCTGGTTCAGTTGAAAATGGACGATTGGCAACAAAATTATGATATAGCCGCAGCGTGGACACGCAGCCATTATGGCCACAAATTGGCGCGTGAAACTCTTGAATCTGTTTACACTAAAATCAGGGACGCTTTGAGGTCACGCACCAGGCCAACTACACAACCTGTCACACGGTCACACACACCTGCCTTACCTGAAATGGAGAACAGAGTGGTTGAAGTACGAGAGAGTGAGGACAGGACCGCACAGCCGACACGCCCGACACTGCAGCAGAACTGGTACGATGACGAGGGACCTCAAGCCTCCACACTGCAGCTACCCCAACGCCCACCGAGGGTACGGCAGACCATCACGAGACCGACCTCCACATCTGGAACGCTGCAAGTGACGGCAGACGTGCATCGCGTTCCCAGAGACCTGGAGCAGCGGATGGAGGCGACGGGGCCGGAGGAGCGGAGTGAGCCGAGGGGGCCCTCTCCACCACCCTTAACCCGCTTTTCTCCCCTTCCCTCTCCCCCCACCTCCCCTCTCCCTTTTCCCCTCTCTCCCCTTAACCCTTTCTCCCCCTCCTCTTCTCCTCAGCTCTTCCAGGCCCCCATCGACCCTCCTGCACCTGAGACGACTTCTGAGGCCGCAGTTGATGCCACAGTCGACCCACCGGAACACGCGACGGCTCAGCCTCAGGATCCCCAGTCGCCAGATGATGCATCGGTGGCCACCGATGCCCCCAAAGAAGGTCTGTCGACCCAAGCACCCCCCAGCATCACGATTTCGGATGAGGAAACTCCAGAGGAGGTGGCTGTGCGGCCACCCCGTGGCATGCTCATCTCAAAAGGTACTTCGCCATTTGGGAATATAGGACCATTCAATAAATCACGCCTACAGAGCAGACTGACTTTTGCCACACCTAAGACTCAGACAGAGTTTTCACCTCTCAGACATAACACGGTCAGTGACAAAATGAACGACTGGTTTTTACAACCCCGCAAAAAATGGATTTTCATTGGAGATTCTAATCTTTCTAGATTCCCTATTTACAAAGAGTCGCATATCCAAATTGAGAGTTACCCGGGCGCCAGATTTGAACACGCGGAAGCCTTGTTGGCACGCACTCCCGTCTCACATGATGTAGAGAAGCTTGTTCTTTCTTTTGGCATCAATCATAAATCTCTAGATACAGAGAAAGTAACCATCCCACAAATAAAGAAAGTTCTCCTCGTGGCCTCAGTGGCTTTTCCAAAGGCCCGAGTACTAATCCCGATTCTCAATTTCTCGCGCTCTTTAACACGTCAGGAACAGAGTGCTTTGAGTGATATAAATGACTTTATTGTGACTTACTATGATCACATTCCTCAGCTCTCTAGAACAGCTTTCTCCACAGAGAAAGATCATATTCATTGGACCAAATCCACGGCTGAGCACATGTTTCAGCATTGGCTAGCCCATTTAAACTCGATGACCCCTTAAAAACCTCAGAGGTTACGGGGTCAAAGACGGTACTCAACCTCTCCAAGTCGTTCATTTTGACTGCAGCACAGACTAACTTACTTAACAGAGGACTGACTTTTATCCCATCCATCCAGAAGCAAACTCATAAGGACGTTAGAGACACTTTAAGAGCAGATGTACAAGACTACCATAGGCAATTGAAACTGGCTGTTTACTATCAGAATAAACCTGAATCTACACAATTGCCGTTCACAGCAAAGTCTACTTGGTCACCTGCTTTGGCTCTTCTGCCACCTGAAGTCTCACAGTTGATTCAACTAGATCTAAACACTTTTCAGCATCAATACAAAATTGGCTGGACCAAACCGAATCTGTCCCGATTTGAACTAGAAGCACTTGAACAGCTCAGTTCTAACAATGACATTGTTTTGAAACCGGCGGATAAAGGAAGCGCCGTGGTCATTATGGATAGAGCTGACTATCTATACGAGGGATTTAGACAGTTGAACGATACGTACTATTATACCAAACTGGATAATCCCATTTATAAAGAGACAATTCCTCTGGTTGATAAGATTGTAAACACTCTGTACACCAAAAAGTTCATCAACATCAAACAAAAGCATTTTCTCCTGAGCGTAAAGGAGCCGAGGGCTCGTCGTTTTTATCTCTTACCCAAAATCCATAAATCTGGCGAGAAATGGTCTGTCCCATTTAAAATCCCTCCTGGACGACCGATCGTTTCAGACTGCAATAGCGTGACGTATCATGTGGCCAGGTTCATCGATTACTACCTCAATCCATTGTCAGTTTTGCACGACAGCTACATTAAGGACACGTATGATTTTGTACGACGGATCAAGGCCTTGGAAATTCCCGCCACAGCTTTTCTGTTTTCGATGGACGTTGCGAGTCTTTACACGAACATCAACACTCCAGACGGATTAACGGCGGTCAGGAACGTATTTCAAAAGCACCCAAATATCAGGAGACCTGATAAGGAGCTCCTACAATTGCTGGAAATCAGCCTGACCAGGAATGACTTTGAGTTCGACGGCCAGGTTTATCTGCAGGTCCGAGGTACAGCGATGGGTCACGTCTATGCGCCGTCGTACGCTAACATATTTATGGCCCAGTGGGAAACGGGAGCTTTAGCTTCCTGTCCTATTCGACCCCTCTATTACTTCAGATATCTCGACGATATATGGGGCGTTTGGAATCACACTGAGGCAGAGTTTTATCAGTTTTTGGACAAATTGAACCAGTATAGCGATTCAATTAATCTCACAGCAACACTGAGTTCAAACTCTATCGATTTTCTTGATACGACAACTTTTAAAGGGCCACACTTCACAGACACACTCAAACTGGACATCAAAGTGTTCTTCAAAGAGACTGATAGTCACTCGCTTCTTTACAGGTCAAGTTATCATCCAAAACATACATTTGCGGGCCTAGTAAAGTCTCAGCTGCTGAGATTTAAGAGAATCTGCACAAGACAGGAGGACTTTAAAGCCGCTGTCAAAGTTCTTTTTTCGTCTCTTCTGAATAGGGGCTACACAGCCACCACGCTGCGCAGGGCCCTCAAAAC
>CM042329.1:34443560-34471060 GCA_023566125.1 Zingel zingel
AAACAAAGAGAGACACATCAGAGATGTTTGGGTTAAAGAGAGACACATCAGAGAAAAATAACTGGAAGACCTAAAACAGTTGAAGAGAGCAGACGAGATGTCGTGAGGAAACTGACGGTTGAAGTTGTAATTGGTTATAAAAACAAGTTAACATTAAATGTGGTAAAACAATCTAAAAGTTAATTATCTTCCTGGTACCATTGTCGTAGTCGCAGTAGATTCCGATTCGTTGCGGCAGCGGGCAATCGAGCGCCTTGGCTCGGTTGTTGTGTTTGGCAGCGAGCGAGCTCTGCAGCCATTGGCTGGCGTGGAGACACCAGGAACCAGAACTCTTCCCTAATTGGTCGAAGCGGCCCAGGCTGGCCCGATTGGCCACGCCCACACTGAAGGACTTCCAGTCAGCGAGGGGGTGGAGCTCCCAGTAGTGACAGCCGCCAGTCATCTCCTGGTCACCTAGGAGACAGAACAACAACGGCATTTAAATTAATTATTTAATACAACATGGAAATATAAACTTTATAAAAACAGTTTTAAGACTTCTTCAAAATAATAGCACTCAGAACTTCAAATTATGACTTTCAAAATAAAAGCAAGAATATTATTAAATTTAACAAATAATTTAAGGTGTTTGATATTTTCAGTATCTGATGAAAAAATTCTAAAATGTCCCTTCATTTAATATTTATTGTATTGAAGTTAAATTACTAATATGTCTAATTCATTTAGTCATACTTTCTATTTTCAAAGACAAGATGTTGTGATGGTTGGGGTCGGCTGGCTATTAGTTTTTGTTTTCTAGTTTCCTTGTTCTATTTTATTTCCACTGTCAGTTTTCTCTGTTGGCCCTGCCTCTCTCTGTGACTCCTGAGTTTTCCTCTCCTCCTGCCTGCTCCTGCCAGCTGACTACACAAACCTGCTCATCATTCCACAATCACCTCTCCCGCCATGCACACCTGCCAGCCATCTACAATCAACCTCAGTATATGAACCCCGGATCCACTCATCATCTTCGCTTGATCGTTGCTTCAACCGTCCTGGTGACACGCAATACAAGCTCTCTAAAAACTCTTTGTACTTACCTGTCCTTGTCTGTTACTGACCCTATCTGTGTTTCTCCCCTGCAGCCATCTCCTCCATACCTCTCAGTTACCTCCAGTCAGCTGGCTTCACCATTCGGTCCCCTCCTCACGGCTCCCTGCTCCACCCTGCTTCCGCTTCTGCTCCGACCTGCCTCCGCTCCTGCTTCCAGCCATCCCCTCCTTGACTCCCATATTCCCCGGACTCCAGTGCCTCCACCTCGGCTCCCGCAGTACCGGTTCCCCCGCGCCCCCCTAGCTCCCTCGCCATCCTACCCCAGCAAGCCCCCCCAATCCTATCCCCATAGATCCTTCACCATTCTACCTCAGCCCCAGATCCCTCACTCTTGTCCTTGGCGTCCGCCTCCCCACTCCTCCCCCTTACCTGTTTTCACAATAAACATGTTTTTGCTGAGCCTAGCGTTTGGGTCCGTTCTGTCTCCCACACAACAGATGTAAATTTGAAACATTGATGTGAATTACCGAGCACGGTGTACGACTCTCCAGCGAATCGGTCACGTCCGGCTCGACTTCCTGCCGTCTTATTGGGCGACGGTGTGGCACTTCTGCCGCTGATAAAACAAAAGACTTGTGAGAAGAGTTAGACGACTATTCTATTAAAGACTTTAACGTCCTAGAGAATGAAGGGTTAGGTGTTAGGTGTGAAACGGGGGGGGGGGGGGGGGGGGGGTAGGTGTTAGGTGTGAAACAGCCAATGAGGGCCAAAGCCATGAAGCAGCAGAGAAAGATGAAAAAATTAATAAAACAAAATATAACTTTTAAAAACACATATACGTAATTGTAATATTGTACTAAATATTATTTTGCATTAAAACTGATTTTAACAGACTAACAAAACAATATTTTTGATTAGAATAAATAAAGTGATAGAAACTGGTTCACGTTTTAAAGTATGAATCTTTACTATAGGGTTACTATATATACTATTTTATACCATGTTACTATACTATAACTATAACTATTTGTATAGATTGAAACAAGTTTGAAGACATAAGTTTCATCAACTTGAATAAAAACGGAATAAAAACTGATCTGAAATTTTATTGAAACAATCGCTGATGTGATGTCAACAGTGATGTCAGCAGTGACGTGATTGGCTAAATGAAGCGAGAAATGGGCGATGAACGTGACAGAGTGGTTTCTAGGCAACGGTTTATACCTGAGCGAGTGGAGAGGACGCAGTACGGAGACTGCAGAGGGACAAAAAGATCATCTGTGACTACAACTCCTAGCATCCGCAGCGAGTGCTCCGATGACATCATCAGTGACCTCACCTGCTTTTGTTCTCTTTTCCCCTCAGGCGGGGGTCGTGACCTTTGACCCCCTGAGGCTCCCAGGTCACCGTGTCGCCGCGAACCTGCAGCTCCGCGTGCGCTGTCGCCGCCTCCAACCCAAAGTTATATGCTGAAAAAAACATAAAAATAAGTTATACTCCGCAAAAAGTCAAGAAGAAAAAGTTATACGCTGCAATAACAGAAGTTTCTCTCATTCTGTCTTTGTGTCTCGCCCTGAAACTTCATTTTGTTTTTACAGTGACATCTGTTTTCTTTGTTCTCTTACCCCTTCATGGACAGACCTTTATGGTCCACTCATTCATTCATTTAGTAATGTATGTAATCACCTCTGGTTTCCAAGGTGACAGGCTCAGAGAACTCGCCAGCAGCCGCTTTGTTTCTTGCTCGAACTCGAACGATGATGAAGCGGGAGTCAAACTTCAGACCTGAAACAGAAAAACTTTAGAGCTAATTTTTTTAAATAAATCATTTTTATTTTTTTACAGTAAACTGATGAGCTAGCGTATTGTGTCCTCTTTTATAGTACTGCAAACCTTATGTATGACTATTTCAGCTCTGAAACAAAAATGAAGACGCTAGCCAAACAATGCAACAAGTAAACAGTCAGGAGAGAGTGAGTATTATCACCAAAACAAAAAACAGCTGATTTCTAAAACGAAATGCATATCCTCCTTACAAATAATTGCATCATCAGACCGGCTGGGGTACAAAACGCATAACTGCGACCGCCTCCCACCACACTAAACCAAACTACATCTCATCTGCAGAGCCGCCGCTTGTCAACAGACAAACCAGGCAACTGCTTGGGGCCCCCGGCCTCATGGACAGGATATCCAGGCATAGTCGTGGTGGTGAACCGAAAGAACAAGATCCCAGGTACAAGCAGCTGGCGTCTCTCTTGGAGATAGGGTGAGAAGCTCAGTCATCGTGAGTCATCATCATCGTGAGGAGCTCGGAGTAGAGCCGCTAAAAGGAGCATTGAGGTGGTCTGAGCATCTGGTAAGGTTGCCCCTTGGGTGCCTCCCCAGAAAGGTGGTTTAGCATCTGGTAAGGATGCCCCCTGGGCGCCTCCCTAGGGAGGAGGTTCAGCATCTGGGAAGGATGAGCCCTGGGCACCTCCCTAGGGAGGAGGTTCAGCATCTGTTAAGGATACCCCCTGGGTGCATCCCTAGGGAGGAGGTTCAGCATCTGGTAAGGATGAGCCCTGGGCTCCTCCCTAGGGAGGTGGTTCAGCATCTGGTAAGGATGCCTCCTGGGTGCCTCCCTAGGGAGGAGGTTCAGCATCCGGTAAAGATGCCCCCTGGGCACCTCCCTAGGGAGGAGGATCAGCATCTTGTAAGGATGACCCCTGGGCTTGGGGGAGACCCAGGACTAGGTGGAGGGATTATATATCAAACCTGGCCTGGGAACACCTCGGGATCCCCCAGTCAAAGCTGGTTAATGTGGCTCTGGAAAGGAAAGTTTGGGGTCCCCTGCTGGAGGTGCTGCCCCCACGACACAACCCCCGGACAAGCGGATGGCGATGAATGGATGGATGGTTCATTTGGGAAACGTGCTTATGCAGAATTACAATAAATGTGCATAATTTTGGTAACGTTAAATTTAGAGATTGACGGTAATTTTCAAGATGAAAGTTTCCCCTAATTAACCTTAACATATACAAAACAGTGGCAGCGGCAGCCAGAATAAAATCAATTAACTTACCAATGATGATTTCATTACTTCATGTGTAATTGAAATTGCTGAAGTCAAAATGGTTCTCAAAGGTTTCTGATTTCACAATTAAGCTCAGCTGTAAGAAAGAAAAGGAAGCAGACGTGACCTCTGACACCTGACCTGAGATTGTGATATGTGTGTCTCTGATGTCAGGGATTTTTTCCCAGCATGCCTCTCCTGCAGCTCTCAGCAAGCTGTCACGGTTTGTTTTTCGGTATTCGAGTTCATAGCGTTCGATTCGTCCGACGACACCCTCGCCCTCGCCATCAGCCTCGCTGGCCGGTTGCCAGGCAACCCTGACTGTGTTGTCACAGACAAAGCAGCCGGAGACGTCAATCTCTGGAGCTCCGGGAACTGGAACAAAAACAACAAATATAAATAATAAACTGACAAAGATCAAAAACTAAAAAACAAACAGGCTCACCAGACAGAAAGTGAAGTCGCTGAAGCCCTGCCCTCTCGGCGCTGAAGTCCACGGTAAACTGAGACATGTTCTCTGAAACCGCCGGACGAGTCGTCAGCCGGAACGCTGGAGCCATGGTTATCCTGGCAACAGGGGTTCCAGCGGGGGGCGGGGTTTAATGATGTAATTTAAAACTCTGAACGTTGATTGGTTCAAATCGTGTTATTGTTTGAGAAGAAATCAAACAAGAACAAAAAACTAATTAAATGTAAAAAATGAAAACCAAACTCAACAAAAATAACAAACAGGAAATAAAATAATAAAACATGACAAAGAAATCAATTTAGAAACTAATGATGAAAATGAACATCAATAAGAAAAACATTTACTCATGTTCATATTAAGCAATATATTATCAATATATTAATGTCAATATGTAAATATCAATATATAAATATCAATATATTAATGCCAATATGTTAATATCAATATATTAATATCAATATGTTAATATAAATATATTAATGGCAATATGTTAATATGAATATGTTAATATAAATATATTAATATGAATATGTTAATATAAATATATTAATATCAATATGTTAATATAAATATATGAATGTCAATATGTTAATAGCAATATATTAATATCAATATGTTAATATAAATATATTAATGCCAATATGTTAATATCAATATATTAATATAAATAGGTTAATATCAATATATTAATATCAATATGTTAATATAAATATGTTAATATAAATATATTAATATCAATATGTTAATACCAATATGTTAATATCAATATGTTAATATCAATATGTTAATATCAATATATCAATGTCAATATGTTAATATAAATAAATGAATGCCAATATATTAATATCAATATGGTAATATGAATATGGTAATATCAGTATATTAATATGAATATGTTAATAGTAATATATTAATATCAATATATTAATATCAATATGTTAATATCAGTATATTAATATCAATATGTTAATACCAATATGTTAATATCAATATATTAATATCAATATGTTAATATCAATATATCAATGTTAATATGTTAATATAAATAAATGAATGCCAATATATTAATATCAATATGGTAATATAAATATGGTAATATCAGTATATTAATATGAATATGTTAATATCAATATATTAATATCAATATGCTAATATAATATATGAATATCAATATGTTAATATCAGTATATTAATATTAATATGTTAATATCAATATGTTAATATGAATATATTAATATCAATATGTTAATATCAGTATATTAATATCAATATATTCATATGAATATTTTAATATCAATATGGTAATATCAATATGTTAATATCAATATATTAATATCAATATATTATCAATATATTACTATCATTATGTTAATTCATAATAAAACAGTGAACAAACCTTTCTTTGATTTGTTTTGCAGCCTGAAAAAACAGATAACAGAAACTTTAAATATGTATTAACATAAAAAGAACTATTCATGAGTGTATTTTATGTTTGTAGTTTGTTAAGTAAGAATGATATGTGGAGTCTATAAGGCCTGACCCCCTAACCCCTATATATACTCGGGAACATCTTCCCTGACCTAATGGCACCCTGCAGCCAATCAGAACCCAGTATTCACCCGGACCATAAGTTTAAATGATGATTAATTAAATGACGATTTAACTTCTTTATCCTCCCATCATACCTTCAGGAACTCTTCTTCGTTGGTAATCGTCAGCGTCTGATTGGCGAACTCGAGCAGTTCTTCACACGACAGAACGGCCGACTTTCCCTCCGACAGCTGCTTCTATAAAATAAAAGATATATATATATATATATATATATATATATATATATATTAGGGCTGTCAATCGATTACAAAATGTAATCTAATTAATTACATACTCTGTGAATAATTAATCGAAATGAACGCGTTATTTTGACAGCCCTTATATATATATATATATATATATATATATATATATATATATATATATATATATATACACAGTGAGGAAAATAAGTATTTGAACACCCTGCTATTTTGCAAGTTCTCCCACTTGGAAATCATGGAGGGGTCTGAAATTGTCATCGTAGGTGCATGTCCACAGTGAGAGACATAATCTAAAAACAAAAATCCAGAAATCACAATGTATGATTTTTTAACTATTTATTTGTATGATACAGCTGCAAATAAGTATTTGAACACCTGTCTATCAGCTAGAATTCTGACACTCAAAGACCTGTTAGTCTGCCTTTAAAATGTCCACCTCCACTCCATTTATTATCCTAAATTAGATGCACCTGTTTGAGGTCGTTAGCTGCATAAAGACACATGTCCACCCCATACAATCAGTAAGAATCCAACTACTAACATGGCCAAGACCAAAGAGCTGTCCAAAGACACTAGAGTCAAAATTGTACACCTCCACAAGGCTGGAAAGGGCTACGGGGAAATTGCCAAGCAGCTTGGTGAAAAAAGGTCCACTGTTGGAGCAATCATTAGAAAATGGAAGAAGCTAAACATGACTGTCAATCTCCCTCGGACTGGGGCTCCATGCAAGATCTCACCTCGTGGGGTCTCAATGATCCTAAGAAAGGTGAGAAATCAGCCCAGGACTACACGGGAGGAGCTGGTCAATGACCTGAAAAGAGCTGGGACCACCGTTTCCAAGGTTACTGTTGGTAATACACTAAGACGTCATGGTTTGAAATCATGCATGGCACGGAAGGTTCCCCTGCTTAAACCAGCACATGTCAAGGCCCGTCTTAAGTTTGCCAATGACCATTTGGATGATCCAGAGGAGTCATGGGAGAAAGTCATGTGGTCAGATGAGACCAAAATAGAACTTTTTCGTCATAATTCCACTAACTGTGTTTGGAGGAAGAAGAATGATGAGTACCATCCCAAGAACACCATCCCTACTGTGAAGCATGGGGGTGGTAGCATCATGCTTTGGGGGTGTTTTTCTGCACATGGGACAGGGCGACTGCACTGTATTAAGGAGAGGATGACCGGGGCCATGTATTGCGAGATTTTGGGGAACAACCTCCTTTCCTCAGTTAGAGCATTGAAGATGGGTCGAGGCTGGGTCTTCCAACATGACAATGACCCGAAGCACACAGCCAGGATAACCAAGGAGTGGCTCTGTAAGAAGCATATCAAGGTTCTGGCGTGGCCTAGCCAGTCTCCAGACCTAAACCCAATAGAGAATCTTTGGAGGGAGCTCAAACTCCGTGTTTCTCAGCGATAGCCCAGAAACCTGACTGATCTAGAGAAGATCTGTGTGGAGGAGTGGGCCAAACTCCCTCCTGCAGTGTGTGCAAACCTGGTGAAAAACTACAGGAAACGTTTGACCTCTGTAATTGCAAACAAAGGCTACTGTACCAAATATTAACATTGATTTTCTCAGGTGTTCAAATACTTATTTGCAGCTGTATCATACAAATAAATAGTTAAAAAATCATACATTGTGATTTCTGGATTTTTGTTTTTAGATTATGTCTCTCACAGTGGACATGCACCTACGATGACAATTTCATCGTATTCAGACCCCTCCATGATTTCCAAGTGGGAGAACCTGCAAAATAGCAGGGTGTTCAAATACTTATTTTCGTCACTGTATACAGTGTGTATATATATAGTTCAGCCAATAAGTGGGAGTAGGAAAACAAGTTTAAATGTTTTTAAATGTGATAATAATCATGAAATACTTTTATATTAGAAAAGTTTTAGAAGATTTTCTGTTTTTTGTTTTCAAGATTGTTTTTTTGGCATTTTTGGCCTTTATTGACAGGACAGCTGAAGACATGACAGGGGAGAGAGAGGGAATGACATGCAGCAAAGGGCTGCAGGTCGGAGTCAAACACTGGCCCGCTGCGTCGAGGACTAAACCTCTATATAAGGGCGCCCACTCTACCAACTGAGCTAACCGTCGCCGATTTTGATGAATAAAGAACTTTAGACGAAATCAGATTGCTAAGTTTAAAGTCTGAAGGAAAAGATAAAATGTATTTAATGAAACATTACATTAAAGTTTCTCTACCTGGAGCTCCGCCTCTTTCCTCTGCTTCTCCTCTTTAATGATGTCACGAAGCTCCGACCCCTTCTCCTCCAGGGCGGAGCTCAGCTGCTCGAGCTCCGCCTCCAGCTCTGACATCACCGAACACGACTCCTCCTGATTGGAGGAACAAAGTTATTAGAAAGTTATTACTAAAAGAGAGCCGCAGCAGCCGGGTAGGGGGGGGGGGGGGGGGGACTAAAAGCAGCAGCAGCAGCCCTAACCCTATCTGTTAACATGCTCTACATGACTGATGTTAATAACAGACTGGAGATGATCTGTTACTGATGTTAATAATGTAATCTGTAATCTGAACGGATTTAGTCTCTGATTTCTGTGATGTTCTGTACAGAATAAGCCTTTAAATCAGACTAATAGCAATTAAAATCCCTCCGATTCAAAAACTATAAAAAGTTTATATAAACGTCATCATGTTGAGTGGATTCTGAACCAATCAGCTTTTAGATCAGCTGAGACCCAGGCATTTCCCAGCATGCCCTGGATCTGCCTGGGTCTTGCAGTCAGTGGAGGACAACTGCACTACCTGCTCTCAAACATGCGGCCGCCTTGATCTCGTGAGGTTATCGTTGCCCACGTGTGCATGACGTCAGAGCAAGTCGGGATCAGGTCAGACATAAATCTACCCAGCGTGCAACAGGCACTGATCGCCGGTGATTGATTCTGCGCAGGCTTTGTTCATCTCCAACGAGCCTATTTTTAACTTTGATTTGTTCTCCTTTCTCTAAGTCCTGCCCATTGTCTATAGGCCCCGCCCATTCCCCATAAGCCCGCCCACTTATAGTGAAGCCCCCACCCTTCACTCTAAGCCCCGCCCCTTCTGTATAACCTTCTCAGCCAGTCAGATGCTGACCTGCAGTCCCGTCAGTGTGTTGTCGACTGTTTCCAGGAAGGTTTGGAGCTCTTCATTCTTATTGGCCAACGTGCTGATGATCCGGCACAGAGCTTCCTGTTTCACACACAAATCGTGCAGTAGTTTAACAGTGCAGTGGTTTAACAGTGTAGTAGTTTAACAGTGTAGTAGTTTTACAGTGCAGTGGTTTTGCAGTGCAGTAGTTTTACAGTGCAGTAGTTTAACAGTGCAGTGGTTTTACAGTGCAGTAGTTTAACAGTGCAGTGGTTTTAAAGTGCAGTAGTTTAACAGTGCAGTGGTTTTACAGTGCAGTAGTTTAACAGTGCAGTAGTTTAACAGTGCAGTAGTTTAACAGTGCAGTGGTTTAACAGTGTAGTAGTTTAACAGTGCAGTAGTTTAACAGTGCAGTAGTTTAACAGTGTAGTAGTTTAACAGTGCAGTAGTTTAACAGTGCAGTAGTTTAACAGTGCAGTGGTTTTACAGTGCAGTGGTTTTACAGTACAGTAGTTTAACAGTGCAGTAATTTAACAGTGCAGTGGTTTTACAGTGCAGTAGTTTAACAGTGCAGTGGTTTTACAGTGCAGTAGTTTAACAGTGCAGTGGTTTAACAGTGTAGTAGTTTAACAGTGCAGTAGTTTAGCAGTGCAGTAGTTTAACAGTGCAGTGGTTTAACAGTGCAGTAGTTTAACAGTGCAGTAGTTTAACAGTGCAGTGGTTTAACAGTGCAGTGGTTTAACAGTGGTTTAACAGTGCAGTGGTTTAACAGTGTAGTGGTTTAACAGTGTAGTAGTTTAACAGTGCAGTAGTTTAACAGTGCAGTGGTTTAACAGTGCAGTAGTTTAACAGTGCAGTGGTTTAACAGTGCAATAGTTTAACAGTGCAGTAGTTTAACAGTGCAGTGGTTTAACAGTGCAGGGGTTTAACAGTGCAGTAGTTTAACAGTGCAGTAGTTTAACAGTGCAGTGGTTTAACAGTGCAGTGGTTTAACAGTGCAGTAGTTTAACAGTGCAGTGGTTTAACAGTGTAATAGTTTAACAGTGCAGTAGTTTAACAGTGCAGTGGTTTAAAAGTGCAGTGGTTTTACAGTGCAGTAGTTTAACAGTGCAATAGTTTAACAGTGTAGTGTTTTAACAGTGCAGTAGTTTAACAGTGTAGTAGTTTAACAGTGTAGTGGTTTAACAGTGCAGTAGTTTAACAGTGCAGTAGTTTAACAGTGCAGTAGTTTAACAGTGTAGTGGTTTATCAATGCAGTAGTTTAACAGTGCAGTGGTTTAACAGTGCAGTAGTTTAACAATGCAGTAGTTTAACAGTGCAGTAGTTTAACAGTGTAGTGGTTTATCAATGCAGTAGTTTAACAGTGCAGTGGTTTAACAGTGCAGTAGTTTAACAGTGCAGTAGTTTAACAGTGCAGTGGTTTAACAGTGCAGTGGTTTTACAGTGCAGTAGTTTAACAGTGCAGTAGTTTAACAGTGTAGTAGTTTAACAGTGCAGTGGTTTTTACAGTGCAGTAGTTTAACAGTGCAGTAGTTTAACAGTGTAGTAGTTTAACAGTGTAGTAGTTTAACAGTGCAGTAGTTTAACAGTGTAGTAGTTTAACAGTGCAGTAGTTTAACAGTGTAGTAGTTTAACAGTGCAGTGGTTTTTACAGTGCAGTGGTTTTGCAGTGCAGTAGTTTTGCAGTGCAGTAGTTTTGCAGTGCAGTGGTTTTGCAGTGCAGTGGTTTAACAGTGCAGTAGTTTAACAGTGCAGTAGTTTAACAGTGCAGTGGTTTTACAGTGCAGTGGTTTTTACAGTGCAGTGGTTTAACAGTGCAGTGGTTTTACAGTGCAGTAGTTTAACAGTGCAGTGGTTTTACAGTGCAGTAGTTTAACAGTGCAGTGGTTTAACAGTGCAGTAGTTTAACAGTGCAGTGGTTTAACAGTGCAGTAGTTTAACAGTGCAGTAGTTTAACAGTGCAGTGGTTTAACAGTGCAGTAGTTTAACAGTGCAGTGGTTTAACAGTGCAGTGGTTTAACAGTGCAGTGGTTTAACAGTGCAGTAATTTTACAGTGCAGTAGTTTAACAATGCAGTGGTTTAACAGTGCAGTGGTTTAACAGTGCAGTGGTTTAACAGTGCAGTGACCTAAATGTGTGCTGAAGCTTCACTGATGACTCAGAGAAGAAGCAGCCCTCAGTGTTTCTATCTGCAGGAATAAATAATTAAATAAACCAAATATTTGTATTTGTACTATAATTAAGATGATTATGTATATATTACATATACACAAACACAGACACACACACACACACACACACACACACACACAGACAGACACACACACACACACACACACACACACACACACACACACACACAGACACACTATTTACTGTAATATTCTTGTTTTCATGTTGTTGCTTATATCAGATTTGTTCTTGCTGTTAAATGTTGTTGACATTATTTTTGCTTGTTAACCAACCTCCAATGTTTGTTCTGCGTCCTACTGTAAAACTGTATGTAAAGGTGCATGTGTCCCTGTCCTATTGTAAAACTGTATGTAAAATTGTATGTGTCTCTGTCCTACTGTAAAACTGTATGTAAAGGTGTATGTGTCCCTGTCCTACTGTAAAACTGTATGTAAAGGTGTTAGATGTGTCCCTGTCCCTGTATGTGCTTTAGTAATACTGTGTGTCTATACGGTCATGCTAATAAAGCCGCTTTGAATTTGAATTTGAGAGAGACAGAGAGAGAGATAGCGTCTTATCTGTAAATCCCTCATTCAAAGTGATGCTGGCTCGACCAGAGAGAGAGAGAGGACTTTGGCTGCTAACAGCTAGCTAATCCTCTCTCTCTCTCTCTCTCTCTCTCTCTCTCTCTCTCTCTCTCTCTCTATCTGTTCATTCCCTCCCTTCCTCTCACCCTCTCTCAGACTGTGGGTTAGGCTCACAGATCAGATTATTGATCACCAATCGATCAGATTCTTACCTTCTGAGTGTCCATCATCACCTGAGAAACAGAGAGAGAGAGAGAGAGAGAGAGAGAGAGAGAGAGAGAGAGAGAGACACGGACCCACTGACAGGAAGTGAAGTCACACACAACTTCACAGCCTTATTTCCTGTTTTGAGTTTCAAAATAAGAGTCTGAAGCTATAGCTGACAGGTTTAGAAATCGAGAAATTGGAGATATTAAATGTTTCACTTTTCAAATCCTTTATCATTTTTATTTGCATTTAACATTTTCCAGACTTTTACCTCTGATAACAACACAAGGCTCCAGACTAACTTTACTGTGCTGTAGCCCCTAACTGGAGGTTTTAGGGGCGAGCACCTTAAATCGACCCATTTTAACTCTGTTACTGATAAATGCTTTGGTAATAAATACATCATTCATAGGTGGCTGTGGTGATTCAGATGATCACCGAGACGACCACACAGCCAACCAGGCACCGCGGAGCAATGGGGGGTCTTAGACCGTTGGTCCACATCTCTGCAGAGTCTTGGCTCCGTATCACGGCTCCTGGCTCTGTGTCTCAGTGTCTCTGTATATCTGTATATTTGTCTGTATATTTGAGCTTATTCCCCGGAGTCCTTATGTTTTCCCGCCCCGCAGTTTTCATTGGATTAGGGTGGCACCTAAATCATGGTTGCAGCTGTTGCCGTGGTTCTGCTCAGCACCCTGCTACGCCCTGCTACACCCTGCAGTGCCCTGCTACAACCTGCTACACCCTGCAGTGCCCTGCTACACCCTGCTGCTGCATGCTGGGCCCTGCTACACCCTGCTACACCCTGCAGTACCCTGCTACACCCTGCAGTGCCCTGCTACAACCTGCTACACCCTGCTACACCCTGCAGTGCCCTGCTACACCCTGCTATGCCCTGCTATACCCTACAGTGCCCTGTTACACCCTGCTACGCCCTGCTACATCCTGCACGGCTCTGCTACACCCTGCAGTGCCCTGCTACACCCTGCTAGATTCAATTATTTTATGATTTTGAGACTGCGAATCCACTGGGATCCAAAAAAGGTGTACATAAATTAGGGGCTGTATATTTTACAGTAAGAAATTTCCCACCAAAATTAAATTTGTCTTTGGGTCAATATATATGGTGCTAAAACAGTCTCATAAGAATTAGCAACTTGTGAAACAAAATTCACAAATGAATGCAGAGTGATTTGTATCCGCAAATGCGTATCTGTGTCTGTGCATCTAATTTGTAACTCGTATTTCATCATTTGTAAATTAACTTAGTATTTTTCAATGTAAATATATGCTATGTCTAAATCTTCTTCTATGTGTGTGGGTACTTTTGAGACTGTTTTTCCGCGCCGTTTGTGGTCAGAAGATATTTGTGTCTCTGGTGACGATCCCAACACTCTCCAGTAGATGGCGGTAATGCAACTCTTATGGATTCCAACCGCTGTTAAAATCAGGTTAAAATAAATGAAAGCTGTGAAGAAGCCTACACCATTCGCAAAATCGACTTGATGTTCCTTCGGGTGAGTTGATATTATTAGGACTTTGTCGTCAGATAAATTACATTCATGTTTTCAGCATCATTGTTGCAGTGCATTTACAATTTGCTTTGAGTTGTTATAGCGGCAGTGACAGTTTGCTACTTTTTAGAGTGTGCTAACCATAGATATAGAACTATTTAGCACACTCTAAAATATATCTCTATCTTATATTCTATATCTAATATATATAGGGCTTGCTTGGTCTTTGTATGGCAGTCTGAAATATGATTAAGCGCAAAGTTATGTTAGTGTGGCTATTATTTAGTACAGTTGATTAGCTATATTATGTTTTATGTTTCACGTTTATTCCCATTTATTCATTGCTGGTAACAGGGTAGCCAAAGTGTGTGCTGGTTGGTATAGCTGACGTGACAGTTAATAAGCAGTATGATAGAGTTAGTTGGTCAGTTGGATTGTAGTTGTGAGCGGCACCTTTTCTTCAGAGTGTGCGTAAATCAGAATAGTAAGTATATCTAATGCATCGTGATATTGTATTTCTTTGTTAAACCAGCTGTTATTTCTGCTATTTGATGTGGATGAGAGTGAGGGGTTGCTACGCGACCATTGTGCTAATCATATCCATAGACAGTATGTAAGAATGGACCAGCAGGTCCCGTGTCTCTGGACGGAGACCAGTGAAGTCTCTTTCCCGGTGATGGCTGAGCGTTACTGAGCAGCCTCCAACTGAGCTTGAAGACGTAGATGTGACGTGAGCAACCTGTCTGAAAGTTGGAAGTCTTCTGGTAGCTGTGCCAAGAGAAATCTCAATCATTCCCAATCTAGCAGAGACGGAGAGCGTAGGTATATGTAAGGAGATAACATAGGCACAGGCTAATTACTGATCACTAACATGATAGTTAACATTAGGAATTACACTTAAACAGCTAATGGAAGTCCAAACTGCCTGAGAGCTTCTCCTGTACTATACGGTAATTCCTCTACTATGAGACAGTAAGTCTCGTGGTTATGACCCAATCGTTAGCCTATTTTTATAAAAACGTCTGCTACGGAGCCATAACGTGAGCTACAAGGTAATGGAGTCTTTTATACATTGTCGTGTTTCTTTAGAAATAAACAACGGACAAATAGAGTCTTTAAACGCTTCAGATGTAAAGTTATTCTCTGTCAAAGTGACGTCAAAATGAATGGCAGTCAATGGGATGCTAACGGGAGGTGATGGCTTGGTAGCATCAGAATGAATGGCAGTCAATGGGATGCTAACGGGAGCTGATGGCTTGGTAGCATCAGAATGAATGGCAGTCAATGGGATGCTAACGGGAGGTGATGGCTTGGTAGCATCAGAATGAATGGCAGTCAATGGGATGCTAACGGGAGCTGATGGCTTGGTAGCATCAAAATGGCGCCATAAGAGGTTCAAGCTCTGAAGTGAATCATATTCACGTTCGAACATGCTAGTTTCGAGCTTCGGCTCATCTGACTCGGTACGTCGGGTCTAAACTTGTAACATCGTGTTTAAACATGTTTATATTTTTACTACTTGTTGTTAGGATTGTTCAGTACTTTGTGGTTGAGTAAAATAAGAAGTAAGTGGTGTTAAATGTTTTCTGTACCACTATCGAGGCTTCTAGCGAGGCTTTGCTAGCTCGAATAGCATCCGTTCCGGGATTTTCAAAATAAAAGCATCCAACCGTTTTGTTAGTTGGAGGCTTAAAAGCGTATCATAGATAACAGGAAGTGTTGTCTACGTTAGCGGTAACTTAACAGATGGGTGACTATGTCTGAGAATCCCTTAATAAGCGTTTGAATCCTTTTCTCTGCTTACATTATTGGAGTTTGAGATATATAGCCATATTCTGAATATTGTTTATATTATGTTTGGTAATGTATATTACTGCTTAAGGCGGAATGAGTGTATACATACAGTACGTTTCCTTTATTCATTTGTATTATGTTTCTCTCTTCATAGGAACCACACACACTCAAACTCAAACAAGAAAGAGGAAGAAATAAACAGAATAAGAACCATCTCTCAGCTCTTCATTTCATACTTTGGAATATTTGGCCTTAAGTGGTGTTCTGGCCGACATACCTGGGTGAACCTGGTGATAAACCCAGAACTAGCACCTAGACTGAGCGTCTACCCATTATCTTCACTACACTCCTTTATTCAAGACTAAACGTACGTGCAGTTGTACACCGTGATAAAAATGATAGTAGCCTAGTTCAATCTAACACTGAATCTGGTGTGTTGTACTGATCGGATTGACCACTGATGAGGTGTACTTGGACCCACCAGACTCTCCTCACAGTATGAGAAACCATCAAGAGGAAGTTACTGCTCGACAGGTGTCATACTTCTCAACTGCTCAGTAACTAAAGTATCAACAGCTACTGTGAGGACTGTACTGTGTCCAGAGAAATCGATCAGGCTGTGTGAAAGGGACTCTTGTTTCACAAAGTGGTTAATACATTTTCACTTTAAGTTTTTATCCGTCCATTATATTGATGCTGTGAAATGTTTTTCAAGCTGCAGATTAGATTTAATACCCTTTTCAAAATACTTTCGTTTTATTAATATTATCATGTCAAAACAATAAAGTTTAACTGTTAAATGTTTTGTGTTGCTTACTGTCACTATTACCTGTCTTAAAGGATTCCATTTTATAGTCAGGATGTTAAATGGACTTAGTGTTTGACCCGTCTACATTAAATCAGACATATCACCTGTATAAACAGTGCAATTACAGTCTTTGTGAAAAAATATATTATATAACACTTAAGGAGCCTTACTACTAAACTTAAAAATGACCAAACCCTGCATAGAAATAAAGCACTTTATTCATAGTCAATGAAATGGAAATATAACGTGTATACATAATGCACACAGTAGTACATGTTAACTGTCCAGATCATGTCCTCCACCAGTCTAAAGGGCTTCTTTTCTACTGAGGATGTGTCAGCTGGTAATGTAGGCTCTCAGGTCACAGAAGTCATCCTGTGGATACTGAATCTTTCCTGATGCTGCTTTGTTGTCTTCAGACAATCATCACTTGGCAGGAGTATGGCCCCTGTCCCACAATACCTTCCTACTGTGAGGAGAGTCTTGTGGGTCCAGGTAAACCTTGTCAAACAGATGTTCAGGACAGCATCTGATCAGTCAGATCTGTAAAACATGGCAGATTCAGTGATTAAACTACCATTTTTTGTCACAGTGTACAACTGCACATACATTTTGTCTTACAGGAGAAGCATGTATTTAACCCACTGTACTAATAAACATGGTTACAATGTTGAGCAAATGTTGAATTTAAATTCTTTATAGTTTAACTTACATCATCGATTGATTCCTTAGATCATCTAGTTTCATATGATAGGCCTACCAAATATATTCACTAGCTTATAAACTGGGCCCACCAACAGTTTAAGCAGCGCTTTATATTTCAGACTGCAAATTCCTGACTTTAACGAGCTAAGTTAGCATCGCTATTTGCCGTTAGCACGCTCTAAAAAGTAGCAAACTGTCACTGCCGCCATAACAACACAAAGCAAATTGTAAATGCACTGCAACAATGATGCTGAAAATATAAATGTAATTTATCTGACGACAAAGTCCTAATAATATCAACTCACCTGGATGTACATCAAGTAGATTCTATTATGCCTATGTCTCTCTGAAACGTTTGACAAGGCTTCTTCATGTAGTTTAACAGCGGTTGGAATCCATAAGAGTTGCATTACCGCCATCTACTGGAGAGTGTTGGGATCGTCACCAGAGACACGAATATCTGCTGACCACAAACGGCGCGGAAAAACAGTCTCAAAAGTACCCACACACATAGGAGATTTACATGTATATTTACATTGAAGAATACTTCATTTACAAATGATGAAATACGAGTTACAAATTAGATGCACAGACACAGATACGCATTTGCAGATACAAATCACTCTGCATTCATTTGTGAATTGTGTTTCACAAGTCACAAATTAGAGACACAGATACAACACAGATTTACAAATACAAATCACTCTGTATTCATTTGTGAACTGTGTTTTACAAGTTGCAAATTCTTATGAGACTGTTTTAGCACCATAATATACATTTGTGTGCACTTTTTCATGCACAGGACATTAAAACCTATGGGTTTGACACTATACTTGAGCCAATCGTCAGTGACCTGAAGGTGCTTGAAACTGATGGGATCACAGCTCCCACGTTCAAAAGCCCTGTTCGTGGTAGCATTGTGCAATTCACAGGTGATAATCTTGGTATACATGGACTGTTTGGGTCTGTGGAATCATTCAGTGCTCGGAACTGCTGTCGTTTTTGTATCATAGAGAAAGGTGATTTTCAAACTGTGTTCTGTGAAGATGAAGAAAGTGTGATATTACAAACAAAAGATATGCATGCAGAACATTGTTCTACTATACAGATAAATCCACAACTACCTCATGTATATGGTGTGAAGCGTTCATGTCTGTTGAACACACTGCAGTTTTTCAACACCGCTAATAATTTCTCAGTTGAGATCATGCATCACATTTTAGAAGGAGTTGCACAGTTTGAGGTCAAACTTCTGTTGGGAGTATGTGCAGCAGAACTTTTTAACTGCTAAAGAACTGGCTGATAGAATAGGGTCATTTAACTATGGCCAGACAGGCAAAATCGTCCTCCTGCGGTTAAGTTATTTGATGGACGTAATGATTTGGGCCTGAATGCTATACATTCCTGGTGTTTGTTACGCAACATGCCATTGATATTTGGTGATCTAGTTCAGAGAGATGATGAGTACTGGCATCTTTTGTTGTTGCTTCTGCAGATAGTTAATATTGTGTTTTGCCCAGTTATAACTGATGGTATGACTATTTTTCTGAAACACATTATCGTTGAGCATCATCAGCTTTTTAAGCATTTGTTTCCTACTAGAAATCTCTTGCCTAAGCATCAATTCATGATGGAATATTGGACAAATTCTGCACATGTGGTCTATGCACTACAAAGCAAAGCACAACATTTTTAAGACCCAACTGAAAAGTTTCAAAAATACAACAAAGACATTTACCAAAAAGCACCAAAGATACATGGCCTTGTATTGGGAATCTTTTAGTCAGTGCAGATTAACTGTTTGTCCAGGAAAGATGTCACAACTTCAAGAATTGAAACAGGGTCCTGAGCTTGCTGCCAAATTAAACACTGCAATATCCACCAATGTTCTGACTGTGAAGTGGGTAAAACACTATGGAACTGAATATCATCCTGGCTTAATAGTATGTGTTGAGGTAGCTGAAGAGATGCCAGTATTTTGTAAGATCAGGACTATTATTGTAAAAGATGAGCAAGTTATACTTGCTGGTTCTGGCTTTCAACGTTCATTGAATATTAAAGTGGTTCATATTTTGCTCATTTTTTAAGGTTCATAATTGTATTTAGACGTTATAACAGAATGAGTTTACATAGTTTAATTTTCCAAAAACACCACATTTTTGTTGTACTGCACATTGCTGCAGCTCCTCTTTTCACCGTGTGTTGAGCGCTCTGTTTTAGCTACAGAGTGAGACATCTCACTTCTATTCCATCTTTGCTGGGAGTCACACATGCTCAGTACCTAGGTAAGGACTACTAGCCAGTCAGAAGCAGAGTATGAGGGCCCTGACGGTACCCAGGTGAGGACTGCTAGCCAGTCAGAAGCAGAGTATGAGGGCATGCCCTGACAGTACCTAGGTAAGGACTACTAGCCAGTCAGAAGCAGATTATGAGGGCCCTGACAGTACCTAGGTAAGGACTACCAGCCAGTCAGAAGCAGAGTATGAGGGCGTGTCCTGACAGTGCCTAGGTAAGGACTACTAGCCAGTCAGAAGCAGAGTATGAGGGCCCTGACAGTACCTAGGTAAGGACTACTAGCCGGTCAGAAGCAGAGTATGAGGGCGTGCCCTGACTGTACCTAGGTAAGGGCTACCAGCCAGTCAGAAGCAGAGTATGAGGGCCCTGACAGTACATAGGTAAGGACTACTAGCCAGTCAGAAGCAGAGTATGAGGGCCCTGACAGTACCTAGGAAAGGACTACCAGCCAGTCAGAAGCAGAGTATGAGGGCGTGCCCTGGCAGTACCTAGGTAAGGACTACTAGCCAGTCAGAAGCAGAGTATGAGGGCCCTGACAGTACCTAGGTAAGGACTACTAGCCAGTCAGGAGCAGAGGATGAGGGTCCTGACAGTACCTAGGTAAGGACTACTAGCCAGTCAGGAGCAGAGGATGAGGGTCCTGACAGTACCTAGGTAAGGACTACTAGCCAGTCAGAAGCAGAGTATGAGGGCGTGCCCTGACAGTAGCTAGGTAAGGACTACTAGCCAGTCAGAAGCAGAGTATGAGGGCGTGCCCTGACAGTACCTAGGTAAGGACTACTAGCCAGTCAGAAGCAGAGTATGAGGGTGTGCCAAAACTGAACCAAGCAGCTGCACAAAACTGCTCCAGCGTGACTTTAGACAGTCGCCATTCTGGAGCGTCACAGGTACCAGCGTGAAGCGTGACGGCCGATGTGGGAGTATCTGTTTGTTCCGCTTATATTAAAGCCTTGAACGGACTGCAGGACAGTTAACGTTTACCAAACAGACAGAAAGCCAGGTTTGTTAACATGTTGAATTTTATTGTTCATCTCTTTAACATTTCACCAAAAAGTTTTTGCCTTTAAGTCATTTTCCGTCAGCATCAACATAAAAACAGTGAATACAGCCATGATTAACACTGTGGAAACTTTTTTGGCAAAAATCATTTGTTTTAAATTATGTGCTTCAAAGTTAAAAGGTTTTAAGGTTTTACAGCAATAACTTACGTTTTACAGTGTTATTTGTTTCCAAGGCGACACAGAGAGCTAAGTTTTCAGCCAACTGACGATTTCTCATCCAAAGTCCTTAAAAATTCACCAGGAAATTCATCAACGGACTCCAACTGTTCCTCACATAGAAGGCTTTCTTAAGTGTTTCTGATTGGTTCAATTCAGTCGGCTGGCAGCAAGCTTCCCTCTCTGATTGGATCAGTTCAGTCAGCTGGCAGCAAGCTTCCCTCTCTGATTGGATCAGTTCAGTCAGCTAGCAGCAAGCTTCCCTCTCTGATTGGATCAGTTCAGTCAGCTGGCAGCAAGCTTCCCTCTCTGATTGGATCAGTTCAGTCAGCTGGCAGCAAGCTACCCTCTCTGATTGGATCAGTTCAGTCAGCTGGCAGCAAGCTTCCCTCTCTGATTGGATCAATTCAGTCAGCTGGCAGCAAGCTTCCCTCTCTGGAATAAACGAGTGAGATTCTGAAAAACTAAGAATCTTTCATTGAAACGTTGCAGCTGAAAATGTTTCCGTTAACTTTAAACATTTCAAATAGTTTCTGCTCCTGAATGAATGAGAAATAAAATGACGTTCCGGATGAAAAGGATTTCTTTCTTGAGAATCAAAACAAACGGGACATTTTGGATTATTTTAGATTCTCCACACGGAGACCAGAGCTCATCAGAACCAAACTCAAACAGAGCAGAAAAAGCTCCGACGCTACAGCTAGCAGAAACATCATCATCATCACCAAATAGTCATTGTTATATAACCATGGTAACTGTCATCTTGTTATGTAACCATGGTAACTGTTATCTTTAGGGGGTGGGGCCATGCAGGAATACAGGCAGAAAGGGGTGGAGCTAAGCGCTACACATCATTTTAGTGGTATAAAAACATAAAAAGTTCATTAAAGTTTTCTCTCATTGAATAAAGAACCTTGACTGACAGGTGAGAGGAGCCAATGAGGGGAGATGAGGGAGGTGAGGGGGCAGGGATAGCACTTAAATACAGTTCACTTTCTCCTCCATTTCCAACTGTCACAACTGTCCGCCATTTTGTGTCCGAGTGTTTCCGAGTTCTCTTCCAGTTTCCTTTCACACCGATGTCACAATGTAAGAGCCTCTCTCCCCGCCCCCGGCACCGCTGCCCTCGCCGCCCTTCGGCTCCCGTTTCTTGGTGACGGGGGTGGGGATGAGCGAGGGCCGCGTGGGCGTGGTGGAGGACGAGGTTGTGGTGGTCGGCGTGGTGCTGGTGATGACATCAGCGTTGGTCTTCCTTGGGCTGGGCGTGTAGTTGAACGGGCTAACCCGTGCCGCCACGGCCCCGCTGCGCTGCGGACCGCGCTGCTGCTGATGGCGTTCGGCCGGTGCCGGCTTGGCGTCGAGGCTCTCGCAGCTCTGGCGCAGGTTGAGGTTGGAGGAGGCGGGGCTGTCGATGACGGGCGGAGCGTTGGCGGTCGGCGAGCGGGCGGAGCAGGACGAGGAGGAGCGCGGGTTGTTAACGGGACAATCCTCCAGACGCACCCACACGTCGCTCGCCGACGACTCACTGCCGCTGCTCTTCTTCCTCCACGTCCCCCTCGGCCTGGGGGCGCCATCCTCCTCACCACGCCCCGTCTGGCTCCGCCCCTCCTCGCCATGGCCCTCCTCGCCACGGCCCGTCCCCCTCGCCCTGGGAGCACCATCCTCCTCGCCACGGCCCGTCTGGCTCCGCCCCTTCTCGCTCGACTCCGAGGACGCCGACAGCACCGACGACGAGCTTCCCGTCCTCTTCCATGTGCCGACGCGCGGTAACGATGTCGAGTGTTTCCCGCTCCCCGCTCCTCCTGCCCCGCCGCCGTTTTCCCGCTTCCAGGTGCCGGTGCGGCTGAAGCGTGATGATGTCACTTCCTGTGGCCGTGACGGGCTCTCCGAGTGCGAGCGGTTGGCGGCGCCGGCCGACTCCTCCAGCTTCCTCTTGAGCGTCGGGCTCGGAGCTTCTTTGATGAAGGTCGACTGGCGGACGAGCGCCGGCTTCTCTGGCTCCGCCTTCTGCTTCTTGGTTGCTGTGGAGACGGCGACCCTCGACGCCGACTCGCTGCGCGGGATGCCGCCGCCGCCGCTCCTCGCCGGGGCGCCCGGTTTGGCCGGTCTGGACGCCGATGACGACGACGATGATGCACTTCCTGGAGATGCCGTGCGCGGCGTCTGCAGCAGCTTTCCTCCCTTCTGATTGGCTGCAGAGCGGGACGGCGTGGAGTCCCGAGAGGCCCCGCCCGCTCTGTCGGCGCCATCGCTGCTTCCAGCAGCGGCTGCTCGGGGTTTGCTCCGCCCCCGGGCTGCTTGCTCGCCGCGCGGCTTCCCCGTGATCAGACTGCGGTACACCTTCTTCCCGCCTCTCAGCGCCACCTCCTCCTCTAGCTCCGCCTCCTTCTTCTTCTTGGCCTCCAGCGTGCTGCGCTCGCCGGCCTTCAGGATCCTCGCCCCGCGCTTTGCCGCCTCTTCCTTCTCCTCCGCCTCCTCTGTGCTGTGATTGGCTGCCGGCAGGCGGAACGGCGAGCCCACAGACTTGAGGGACAGGATGGAGTCGGAATCTGATGACGGCTGGCGGGACAGCGAGGCGGCTGCTGCGGCGTTCAGGCTGCAGACGATGGCGTTGGCGCCCTCCTGGATCGCCTTCCAATCAAAAGACTCAGAGTCGGGGGAGGCGGGGCTTCTGGGCGCCTCCGAAGGCTCCTCCTCGCCCAGAATGCCGTCCTCGTCTTTGGGAAGCGCGAGCGGGGCCGGGCCGGCGTTCTTCTTCTTCTTCTTGGGCATGGCGGAGCTGATGCACTCCTGGAGCAGGTCGTCCTCTGAGTCGATGCTCAGCGAGCTCAGCGACGAGTTCCTGGAGAAGCAGACGGGCGTGTCCTCCACGTGGAAGGCTTTGGGCGCGTAGCCGCTGGCCGCGGGGGGGCGGGGCTTCAGCTCCTCCTGCGGAGGCGGAGACTTACTTCCTGCTTTGCTGCCATCTTGCTCCGGCGCGGGCGCCAGCGGCTTGTTGTTGTTCTCGTGGTCGATGTCGCTCAGCGAGCTCAGCGAGGAGTTCCTGGAGAAGCAGACGGGCGTGTCCTCGATGGAGAACTTCTGCTTCTCGTCGGGCGCGGGCGGGTTGCTCGCCGCTTTGGGTCGAGGGAAAACCGCCGCTGTCTGCTGCTTCCTCTTCCTGCCTTCTTCTTCTTTGCTTTTCTTGTCTTCGTCCTTCTCAGCGCCGTCGTCTTCGTCGAAGTCGAGCGAGCTCAGCGAGTCGTTGCGGGAGAAGCAGCACGGCGTGCCCTCGATGGGCGTGTAGTGGTGCGGCGAGTCAAAGGCAAACCCTGGTTTAGCTTTGGCGGCTGTTGCCGTGGGGACGCCGTACGTCGGCCGCTGTGGCATCGGTTTCACCGGCGAGGTGGGCTTCTTCTTCTGCGCCTGCTGCAGGCTGATGGGGGGCGGGAGCGGAGGGGGGAGGGGCGGGGCTTGGTGTTTTCGGGGCTTGGGTTTGGGCATGGCGGCGCTGATGCACTCCGCCAGGATGTCATCACCATTCTCCCCCTCAGGAAGCCCCGCCCCCCTCCTCTGGCCGGAGGGGGGCGGGGCTAGAGTCCCGGCTGCTGCCTCCTCATTGGGCGGCGAGTCGATGGTGAGGTCACTGAGCGAGGTGGCCGTGGAGAAGTTGAGCGGTGTTCCTTCCACACAGTAAACTCTCGGCACCTCCTCTGGGGGTGCCTCCTTCCTCTGCTGTGATTGGCTGCGGCTGTGAGGGGGGAGGAGCTTGTAAACAGGAAGCTGGCTGTGTTTCCTCGGCGCCGCCTGCTGCAGTTTCTTTGGTTTCCGTGACGACTTGGGCATGGCCATGTTGATGCACGCCTCCAGGATCTCGATGTCGTCGTCGTCGTCTGACCCGTCGAGGATCGGCTTCGCCGTCTCCTCCTTCCTCTCGTCATCTCTCGTCTCCTTCATCTCCGCGGCGATGTAGGGCTCGTCCAGACTGAGCGCGCTCAGACTGGAGGCGCGGGAGAAGCCGTGTGGCGTGCTCTCCGTGGCGAAGTGCAGCAGCACGTCTGCGCTGCTCTCCTCCTGCTCCTTCGTCTTCTTCTTCTCCTCCTCCTCCTCCGCTGCGTTCTGCTCCGGCAGCGGCGGCGTCTTGGCGCGGCTCGGCGGCATGGTCTGGCCCGGGCTGTCGGGGAGGTCGCTGGGGCTGACCACGCCGCTGGGCACGCCGCTGCAGGGCTCGCTGGAGCGCACGGAGCTGGCGATGGACGAGGTGGAGAAGCTGTCCAGCGAGCTGACCGACGTGCAGCGGCTGAACATCAGCGGGGTCTCCTGGGCGTACGGCGCCTCCGGGGGGCTCTTCGGCGTCCGGGCGCCCGATGATGTCACGTGGTGGTGGCCGTGGTGATGGTGGTGACCTCGGCGTCCCCGTGACGACGGAGCAGCGGCTGCGGCAGCGGCGGCGGCGGCAGCGGCCGTCTGGCTCTCGGCCTCCTTCCTCTGCTGCTCCGTGGAGTGCTCCGTGGCGTGCTCCGTGGCGTCCTTCTCGCCGACAGGAAGCGTCGGGTAGTCGTTCCCACCGCCTCTCCTCTTCCTGCCAACCACGTCTCCGTCCTCCTCGTCCTCGGAGGAAAGCGAGGACAGCGAGGAGCCTCGGGAGAAGCAGATGGGCGTGTCTTCTACGCAGTACGTCTGCGTCGACTCCACCGTGCGATTGGCCGAGGCGGCCGGGAGGCGGAGCTGATTGGCCGAGGCGGCTGGGAGGCGGAGCTGATTGACCGAGGTGGCCGGGAGGCGGAGCTTGTTGGCGGAGGGCGGCGGAGGAGGCGGGGCAGCGGGGGCGCCGGTCTCTTTGCGGGCGGCTTCAGCGCCGTACTTCAGGCTGTAGTCGATCGGCTGCTCGGCCGTTGAGTCGCTGCCGTAGGTGGATGTTGCCGTGGTGACAACGTAGTGCGGCTGCGGGCCGGACGCCATGCGGCCGCCGGGCACCACGGGGTCACCATCGTTCCTCCTCCGCGTGGCGCCCAGCTCATCCTCGTCGCTGCCCACGCTGCCGCGGCGGCTCGGGCTCTGCCGCCCCGAGTTCAGCTGCTCGTCCGAGTACTTCAGGCTGTAGTTGATCGGCGTGTCCAGCTCGCCGCCGTCGTCGTCCGCCATGTGGTTGGCGCTGCGGATCTTGTGCGCCAGGTCGGCCGGGTACTTCCTGTACACGCAGCATTTGTTGGCGGCGCTGTCGTCAGACGAGTACAGCGGCTCCGCGGACGGTTTGGTCTTGCCTCGGTTTCCGTATCCGTCGGCACTCGTCACACTGTTGAGGCTGTCGCTGGACGCTCGCACGCTGGGCGAGAACACGGGCCGGGCGTACGGCGCCTCCTCGCTCCTCTTCGGCCCGTCGGCGTGCTTCGGGCTGGACAGCACCGGCGTGTTGGTGTAGGAGCGCGCCGTGGCCCCACCTCCGGCGCTGCTGCAGCCGCGGCCCTTCCTGTGCGCCGCCTTGGGGCTCAGGTTGTCGATGTTGTCGAAGGTCTCCGCCAGCTGCTGGGCGTCCAGCTCCTCAAACAGCGCCTTCTGCTTGCGGGCGTGCAGCGAGGGGGCCCCGGCGCCCGGTGACACCACGCTGGCGTCCTTGTAGCGCGCCGGGCGGTTAGCCATCAGGTTCCTGAGGGCGGCCGCGCTGCCCATGGCGATCATCTTGTGCCGGGAGTGGATGAGGTTCCTCAGCATGCCCACAGCGCCCAGCTCCCATAATGCCTCTTGATCTCTGGCATCCCTGGCCGACAGATTCCAGAGCGTGCCGCAGGCGTTGGACACGATGGTCAGACTGTGAGACTTCAGGTGCTGCAGCAGCGTCGGCAGGCAGCCGTGCTCCCGCAGGATCTGCCTGCAAGACCAAACACAGGGAGGAGAGACCCGTGAGACACACACACACTCGCTTCCTTCACAGTCACCTTGGTTACACTCGTTTTCTTTACAGTCACCTTGGTTACACTCGCTTTCTTCACAGTCACCTTGGTTACACTCGTTTTCTTTACAGTCACCTTGGTTACATCGCTTTCTTTACAGTCACTTTAGTTACACTCGCTTTCTTTACAGTCACCTTGGTTACACTCGTTTTCTTCACAGTCACCTTGGTTACACTCGTTTTCTTCAGTCACCTTGGTTACACTCGTTTTCTTCACAGTCACCTTGGTTACACTCGTTTTCTTCAGTCACCTTGGTTACACTCGTTTTCTTTACAGTCACCTTGGTTACATCGCTTTCTTTACAGTCACTTTAGTTACACTTGCTTTCTTTACAGTCACCTTGGTTACACTCGTTTTCTTCACAGTCACCTTGGTTACACTCGTTTTCTTCAGTCACCTTGGTTACACTCGTTTTCTTTACAGTCACCTTGGTTACATCGCTTTCTTTACAGTCACTTTAGTTACACTCGCTTTCTTTACAGTCACTTTAGTTACACTTGCTTTCTTTACAGTCACCTTGGTTACACTCGTTTTCTTCAGTCACCTTGGTTACACTCGTTTTCTTCACAGTCACCTTGGTTACACTTGTTTTCTTTGCGCCGGTTTACCTGTGAGCCTCGTTGGTGGCGATGAGGCTGGAGACGTTGCGCAGGATGCCCCCGCCGCTCTCGATGATGGCGAGTGTGTTGGTGTGGCTGCGGTGCGTCAGTGTTCCCACCAGGAACGCCAGAGCGCCGTCCACCACGCAGATATCCGCCTTGTTCTCCGTGCAGTGAGCCGACAGGTTCCAGAGCGCACTCAGCACCGAC
>CM042329.1:34486060-34518560 GCA_023566125.1 Zingel zingel
CCTGTGTGTGTACCTGGCATTGTTTACGTCCTAGTCTGCGTCCTGTGTGTGGACCTGTCATTGTTTACGTCCTTGTGTGTGGACCTGACATTGTTTACGTCCTAGTCTGCACCCTGTGTGTGGACCTGGCATTGTTTACGTCCTGGTGTGTGTACCTGGCATTGTTTACGTCCAAGTCTGCACCCTGTGTGTGTACCTGGCATTGTTTACGTCCTAGTCTGCGTCCCGTGTGTGTACCTGGCATTGTTTACGTCCTAGTCTGCGTCCAGTGTGTGGACCTGGCATTGTTTACGTCCTAGTCTGCGTCCCGTGTGTGTACCTGGCATTGTTTACGTCCTAGTCTGCGTCCTGTGTGTGTACCTGGCATTGTTTACGTCCTAGTCTGCACCCTGTGTGTGTACCTGGCATTGTTTACGTCCTAGTCTGCACCCTGTGTGTGTACCTGGCATTGTTTACGTTAACAGCCAACAGCAGAAGATATTCCTGGGCCAAGTGTGGAACAGCTGCTGACCTGTCTGTCAGATGATAACCTGCTCCCACGTTCATGTGCTGAGTTGCATCTTGCAGACGCGGAGCATTAATTTCTGAAGACGTGCACAACCTACGCTCCAAAGGAACGCAGGATATGCGTGGCAGCCATCTTCCATACGCCAACACGGAGTTAAAAGCAAGTCTATCTGGGCCTTTAAGAGTCAGCTCATCCTGTGCTGCTGTAATGGAAAGTAACTCTGGAGCCCTGTGAATGTGTAGCAGAAGTTAACCCTCTCCTTGAGAAGGAGAACCGGGGACTTTAACTCATCGCTGACACTGTCCAGGACACTTTGTATAAATAAAGATCAAATTAATTAACTTGAGTTATTAGATAACCATTAATAAAATACTATTAGTATAGGGATCAGGCAACGTTGACTTCAGGAAACACTGACTTCAGGAGACTAAAACAAGATATATATGGCTACTGTAGCTGCAGTACTGGTGTAAATACAGTTGTAGAGTACTGTGGTTATGTATTTTCAGTGAGTACTCTGTGACAACAGCAGCATCTCTGTTAGCTGTTAGCCGTTAGCTCATGACTTTAACCTTCATTTCCCCAGAATGCACCCAGAAGAACAGTTACCGGCCGTATGTCTGTCGGTAATCAAACACAGTTAGCTTCTGTCCGTCCCCGTTAAACCTGGGAACCGTCCCCGGTCCCCAAACACCGACATCCAACCCAAAACAAACGGTTAGCACGGAGCTAAGCTAACATCTAACCCAAACCAACGGTTAGCACGGAGCTAAGCTAACATCCAACCTAAACAAACGGTTAGCACGGAGCTACGCTAACACAGTACTAACGGCCGGGTTCTTACCTGAAAATGACCGAGGTCCTTCAGACGTTAAACCGTTAGACCGTTAGAACCGTCACTACCGTCAGAGGCGGCGGAGGCCGCTCATGTCTCCGCTCAGAGCGGGAAAACAGTTCAACAAAGTCAGAAGAAGTTTTAGCAGGAGACGCTGCAGCTGCGGTGGTCCGCCATCTTGTGTGTGTGTGCGCGCGTGCGTGTGTGTGTATGTCTCTGTGTGTGTGTGTGTGTCTGTGTGTGTGTCTCTGTGCGTGTGTGTCTGTGTGTGTGTGTGTGTGTGTGTGTCTCTGTGTGTGGGTGTGTGTGTGTGTGTATGTCTCTGTGTGTGTGCGTGTGTCTGTGTGTGTGTCTCTGTGCGTGTGTGTCTGTGTGTGTGTGTGTGTGTATGTCTCTGTGTGTGTGCGTGTGTCTGTGTGTGTGTGTGTGTGTGTGTGTGTGTGTGTCTGTGTGTGTGTGTGTGTGTGTGTGTGTGTGTGTGTGTGTGTCTGTGTGTGTGTGTGTATGTGGGGGTGTGTGTGTGTGTGTGTGTAATGGTCTATCATCTCAGCTGGACTTGTAGGCCATTGGCTAGTTTCATTCATAATAAAATTAATGTTATAAACTTGATGCAGGAATATTTACTATCAAAGACACACACACGCACATACATACACATGCACGCACACACAGACACATATACACACACACACAGCTCTGATTGGGTTAGGGGTGGGCTGGCTCTGATTGGGTAACAGCTGCAGGAACGTGTGTGTGTGTGTGTGTGTGTGTGTGTGTGTGTGTGTGTGTGTGTGTGTGTGTGTGTGTGTGTGTGTGTGTGTGTGTGTGTGTGTGTGTGTGTGAGTCGAGATTTGGAGACAGTAAACAAGTCTTGATTCATAACAAAGGAGGAAGCTTCTCAGAGATCTCGGATCAGTTGTTCGCTACGATCCATTCTGAATTTGGATGACTGGACTCACAGATCGATACACTAGATGTCGCCCTGAGGGTCAGGGTTATGTGTATCTATCTATGGACTGGACTAAGCTGAAGAAGCTGCAGTATTTATAATATAATGTGACTGAGTAGAGACTGTTGGCGACAGACAGCAGAGGGCAGCAGCGCGCCATCGTAGCGTCTGGTCTGCTCCATCCGAAGGAGAAGGAGACTGTTGTTCCCAAGATGGCTCCGGGTCTGGCTGCAGCCGACTGCTCGGTGTCTTCCCGCCGTTAAAAGATGCCAGCTCGGTGTCTTCCCGCCGTTAATGTGAACAGAGCTCCGGGTTGTTACCGGGCGCTGGTACCGAAGGTCTGCGGATGCCTCGCGTGAACAGGACCGCCGTGTTATCTCTGCTGATCGCCAGCAGCTCCGCCTTCCTGCTGTTCCAGCTGTATTACTACCGGAACTACGTCAGCAAGGTGAGACGCTCGCATATACAACACGATAGAGTATACATCCACACCATAGATATACTGATAGACATAGTGTCTCTCTCTCTCTCTCTCTCTCTCTCTCTCTATATATATATATATATATATATATATATATATATATATATATATATATATATATATATGCCTATAAAACCAGATCTAGTCTACAATTACAATGAATTCAACTTCAAATTAAACCTGCATCGTTTAGGCTACTACTGAACCAATATCGGTACCGATACCTGAAATCCGGTTCCGTTTTACCTTTTTTTTGGTACTTTCCCTCTATAATTACAAAACAATTATTTCAGTTGTAAAAATTATTGTCAGACCTCTTTATCTTATGTACTTAGAACATGATGTTATTTTATTATAATATGTTACACCCTCCTCCCTCCCTCCTCCCAAACCATCCCTACAAACTATTAAACTGAATAATTATTCATTTCTTACTCACTGTAGCTTTTATTCTTTTATTTGTATATTCTTTTTTAGCCTGTTTTATTTTCATGACCGTTTTTAATTGCTCTTTAATGTTTCATGTAAAGCACTTTGAGTTGCCTTGTTGCTGAAAGCTGCTGTAGAGATGAAGTTGTCTTGTTGCTGAAAGCTGCTGTAGAGATGAAGTTGTCTTGTTGCTGAAAGCTGCTGTAGAGATAAAGTTGCCTTGTTACTGAAAGCTGCTGTAGAGATGAAGTTGCCTTGTTGCTGAAAGCTGCTGTAGAGATGAAGTTGCCTTGTTGCTGAAAGCTGCTGTAGAGATAAAGTTGCCTTGTTGCTGAAAGCTGCTGTAGAGATGAAGTTGCCTTGTTGCTGAAAGCTGCTGTAGAGATGAAGTTGTCTTGTTGCTGAAAGCTGCTGTAGAGATGAAGTTGTCTTGTTGCTGAAAGCTGCTGTAGAGATGAAGCTCCTTGTTGCTGAAAGCTGCCGTAGAGATGAAGTTGTCTTGTTGCTGAAAGCTGCTGTAGAGATGAAGTTGTCTTGTTGCTGAAAGCTGCTGTAGAGATGAAGCTCCTTGTTGCTGAAAGCTGCTGTAGAGATGAAGCTCCTTGTTGCTGAAAGCTGCTGTAGAGATGAAGTTGTCTTGTTGCTGAAAGCTGCTGTAGAGATGAAGTTGCCTTGTTGCTGAAAGCTGCTGTAGAGATGAAGTTGTCTTGTTGCTGAAAGCTGCTGTAGAGATAAATTTGCCTTGTTGCTGAAAGCTGCTGTAGAGATAAAGTTGTCTTGTTGCTGAAAGCTGCTGTAGAGATGAAGTTGTCTTGTTGCTGAAAGCTGCTGTAGAGATAAATTTGCCTTGTTGCTGAAAGCTGCTGTAGAGATAAAGTTGCCTTGTTGCTGAAAGCTGCTGTAGAGATAAAGTTGCCTTGTTGCTGAAAGCTGCTGTAGAGATGAAGTTGCCTTGTTGCTGAAAGCTGCTGTAGAGATGAAGTTGTCTTGTTGCTGAAAGCTGCTGTAGAGATAAAGTTGTCTTGTTGCTGAAAGCTGCTGTAGAGATAAAGTTGCCTTACAACCTCAGCCTGTCAGTCAGTCTCCAGGGCACAGAAACCACTGTTGTGCTGCTTAGGAAGTGTAACGTCAACAGCACCGCGACTGCTTTCGGCTCTCCATTAATAGGCTCGTTGGAGATGAACTGCGCCTCGCCTGTAAAGTAGACGAGGGCAGGCGGGGGCGGGGACAAAAATCCGCTGTCAAGTCGGACAGTTTCCAACCGATACCAGCCGCCTTCAGGCTGAACAGGAAGTGACAGAAACACTATGGTCCGATTTAATACAATGTTATCAGACCCATATATCAGCTTATACACAGTCTCCAGTTGTTCTTATTATGACAGAGTAGCTGTTAAAATGCTCTACATGCGATCTGGTGCTGATATTAATTAACAACAGACGAGATGATCTGTAATCTGATCAGATATGGTCTCTCTGACTTCTAAACATAACTATCAGCCTCACAGCATGTGTTCTGGTCAGAATAAGCCTTTAAATCAGACAAATATCAGTTAAAATCCCTCCAATTCAAAATCAATAAAAGTTTATATAAAACGTCATCATGTTCAGTCGATTCTGAACCAATCAGCTGTTAGATCAGCTGAGAGGCCGGCATTTCCCAGCATGCCCTGGGTCCGCCTGGCTCTTGCAGTCGGTGGAGAGTAACTGCGGCGCCTGGCTCTAAAAACTGCGGCCGCCTTGATCTCGTGAGATTATCGCTGCCCACGTGTGCATGACGTCAGAGCAAGTCAGGATCAAGTCGGACACAAATCTACCCAGCATGCATTGGCGGCGATCGCCGATGATCGATTCTGCGCAGATCTGGCTCATCTCCAACGAGCCTGATATGATATCGCAGCAAACTCCGTCTGCGTGAAGTTTTAAAAACTGTAACCACACTTGAAACCACTTTATCCGTGACTCACTGTGACTTCAACAAAACTGCAGAGCCGACGGAGTTTGCTCCGTCCGCAGCTGTGCGTGTGTGTGTGTGTGTGTGTGTGTGTGTGTGCGTGTGCGTGTGTGCGTGCGTGTGCGTGTGTGTGTGCGAGTGTGCGTGCGTGTGCGTGTGTGTGCGTGTGCGAGTGTGTGTTTGTGTGTGTGAAAATCCTTGGCAAATCTGGGAATACTGAAGCCGGAAGTAAAACGCCGGAAGTAAAACGCCGGAAGTAAAACGCAGTGTGAGAGTGGAGGGGAGAAAAGACTGACGGAGGAATTTCGTGTTATTTCGACATAAATGTTGTACTATTTGCTTAGTTTTTTTGTTTCTTTTAGCCCCCTGGTAGCCATTAGTCTCTAGAAAGAGCCAGCATCTACGCAAATCTACGCACCTGTGCGTGGAGGACCGCACTTGTTCTACGAGTAGTAGCTAGCTAAACATTAGCTTCAGGCTAACACCAGCCCCATGGCTACCTCCACACCTCCGTTGCTTGAAAATGCAAACAAAGAAATTGATGACCTTAGGGAAGAAGTTCGCCGGCTCTCCGAGGACTTGAAAACCAAAGATGCCCTGTTGACCTCCTACCTGGACGTTGCTCAAAACCAGTCGCTTCGCATCACAACTCTCTCGGCGGCACTCCAGGATACTGTAATTTGGGACACATCCGCCTGTCCACATCCATCTTCTAGTTCGACACCGACCACCAGGGCATCCTGGACTGAAGTGGTCTGTGGCCGAAAGAGAGCCTCGGGTGGGGCTCCATCGCCTCCTGCCCTCAGCCTCTCCAGTTGCTTCGATGCCCTGTCGAAGCCGAATGTTCCCCCGGTAACGGCCGACGTGGTTACCCGGGCTCGCCCCGCTTCAAAGCCGACGGACCTGCAGGCGTCAACGAGGAGCACCGCTGCCTTGCGACGACAATTTCTGAGGGATGCGGTAGTCAGACGGTCCGGTGGCCTCCCTTACCTGAACCGGCCAAATGACAACGTTCCTCAAAAACAATCTCCCCCACCGAATGAAGGTAAGCAATATTCCGCTTCTTTTCCTTGTCCATCTGAATCCAATACTGGCTGTTTTGTTCCTACCACCGGCCATTCACGCCCTCCTTAGATTGACACAAAGAAAGACTTTGGCACCCTCATTGAAGCTTTAATAAGCACTGGGAAGTCAGTTTTTATTTTGGGCCCACTTCCATCTCGAGATCGCCGAGTAGGCCTGTTTAGCAGACTACTCATCCTCAACACCTGGCTCCAGCATACATGCAGCATGCACAATATAGGTTTTATTGACAATTTTAATCTGTTTTGGAAACGTGACTCCCTGTTCAGCAGGGATGGGATTCATCCCAATAGACGCGGCAGCCAGGTGCTATGTGAGAACTTGCGTCACGCCATGCAGACCCAGACCTGGGTGCAGACCCAGACCTGGGTGCAGACTCAGACCTTAGATTGACTGTTTACACCTAGTAAAGACACGCACAGGCGCACCTCCCAATCACACTCTCCCATAAGCTCTCACTCCTTTACAAATAACTCTGTTAACCCACAGACCAGCTATATCATTCCAGTAAAAGTCAGTAATAACATTACTCAAAGGTACAGCGCTACACACTCCTCTGTGCACCAACAAGGTGCTATACTTAACAACCTAATTGGAATTAAAACAACCACTGCAATGATCGAACAGAATAGGAGAATCAAATGTGGACTATTAAATATCAGATCTCTGTCTTCTAAAGCATTACTGGTAAACGATTTGATATCAGATAATAAAATTGATTTACTCTGTCTTACTGAAACACGGCTGGGCCATGAAGAACATGTTAGTCTAAATGAAGCCACTCCTCCCAGTCATATTAATACTCAAATTCCTAGAGGCTCAGGCCGTGGAGGAGGAGTTGCAGCCATATTTGACTCAAATCTGTTAATTAATCCTAAACCGAAACTAAATTATAACTCTTGTTCTTAATCTTCAACATCCAACATGGAAATCGCCAGGCCCATATTCTGAATTTTTATCTGAATTCTCAGAGTTTTTGTCATGTATTGTCCTAAAATCAGATAAAATAATTATTGTAGGTGATTTTAATATCCATGTGGACGTTGACAGTAATGGCCTTAGTACTGCCTTCAACTCACTGCTAGATTCAATTGGTTTCAGTCAGAGTGTGTATAAGGCCACGCACTGTTTTAACCACACCCTCGACCTTGTGCTGTCATATGGCATCAAAATTGAAGATTTAATAGTATTTCCACAGAATTCTTTATTATCAGACCATTTTTTAATAACTTTCGAATTCTTACTACCAGACTATATGAAATTAAATAAAACCTTCTACGCTAGATGCCTATCTGACAGTGCTATAGCTACATTTAAGGAAGATATTCCAACAGCAATTAACTCAATGTCGTGCTTTAATATAACGGAGGACCTTTGTGCTAATTTTAGTCCTTCCGTAATTGATAATTTTGTAGACAGTGCTACGACCTGCCTACGGACGACTTTAGACTCTGTTGCTCCCCTCAAAAAGAAGACAATGAAGCAAAGGAAACTAGCACCTTGGTATAACTCCCAAACTCGCAAATTAAAACAAATGTCACGAAAACTTGAAACTAAATGGCGTTCCTCCAAACTGGAAGAATCTCGTTTAGATTGGCAAGACAGTTTGAAAACCTATAGGAGGGCCCTCAGAAATGCCAGATCTTTTCAGCACTGTAGCCAAGCTGACAGGTAGTCACAACTCTACTGAGCCATCTATTCCTATAGCTCTTAGTAGTGACTAAATAAATGATAAAATCACACACACTAAAATCATAACAATTAGGGACGGAATTCATCACCTTTTGCCCTAAACTTCTAACGGTTCACCTTTTGATACAGGAGTGCTAGAAAGAATGACAAGACCTGACATGTACTTTGACTCCTTTTTTCCTATAGACCTTCAACAATTAATGCTAAAGGTCTCTTCAGCAAAGCCTTTTACCTGTCTCTTAGACCCCATCCCAACGAGGCTACTTAAAGAAGCGTTACCCGTGGTTACCACTTCATTACTAGATATTATCAATATGTCTTTATCAACAGGTTATGTACCGCAGTCATTTAAAATAGCTGTGATAAAACCTCTTCTTAAAAAACCCACCCTCGATCCTGAGGTCTTAGCCAACTATAGACCTACAGTGCATACGGAAAGTATTCACAGCGCTTCACTTTTTCCACATTTCGTTATGTTACAGCCTTATTTCAAAATGAATTAAATTTATTTTTTTCATCAAAATTCAACACACAATACCTCATAATGACAACATGAAAAAAGATTTTTTTAAATGTTTGAAAATTTATTAGAAAACAAAAATGAAAATATAAGATGTACATAAGTATTCACAGCCTTTGCTCATTACTTTGTTGTGGCACCTTTGGCAGCAATTACAGCCTCAAGTCTTTTGGAATATAAACCCACAAGATTGGCACACCTATCTTTGGCCAGTTTCGCCCATTCCTCTTTACAGAACGTCTCGAGCTCCATCAGGTTGGACGGGGAGCGTCGGTGCACAGCCATTTTCAGATCCCGCCAGAGATGTTCAATGGTATTCAAGACAGGGCTCTGGCTGGGCCACTCTAGGACAGTCACAGAGTTGTCCTGAAGCCACTCCTTCGATATCTTGGCTGTGTGCTTAGGGTCGTTGTCCTGTTGAAAGATGAACCGTCGCCCCAGTCTGAGGTCAAGAGCGCTCTGGAGCAGGTTTTCTTCCAGGATGTCTCTGTACATTGCTGCATTCATCTTTCCCTCAATCCTGACTAGTCTCCCAGTTCCTGCCGCTGAAAAACATCCCCACAGCATGATGCTGCCACCACCATGCTTCACTGTAGGGATGGTATTGGCCAGGTGATGAGCGGTGCCTGGTGTCCTCCAAACATAACGTTTGGCAGTCACGCCAAAAAGTTCGATCTTTGTCTCATCAGACTAGAGAATTTTGTTCCTCATGGTCTGAGAGTCTTTCACGTGTCTTTTGGCAAACTCCAGGCGGGCTGCCATGTGCCTTTTACTAAGGAGTGATTTCTGTCTGGCCACTCTACCATACAGGCCTGATTGGTGGAGTGCTGCAGTGATGATCGTCCTTCTGGAAGATTCTCCTCTCTCCTCAGAGGAACCCTGGAGCTCTGTCAGAGTGACCATCGGGTTATTGGTCACCTCCCTAACTAAAGCCCTTCTCCCCCGATCACTCAGTTTAGAGGGACGGCCAGCTCTAGGAAGAGTCCTGGTGGTTCCAAACTTCTTCCATTTACGGATGATGGAGGCCACGGTGCTCATTGGGACCTCTAAAGCTGCAGAAATTTTTCTGTACCCGTCCCCAGATCTGTGCCTAGAGACAATCCTGTCTCTGAGACCTACAGACAATTCCTTCAACTTCATGCTTGTTTTGTTGTCTGACATGCACTGTTAACTGTGGGCCCTTATATAGACAGGTGTGTGCCCTTCCAAATCATGTCCAATCAACTGAATTTACCCAAGGTGGACTCCAATTAAGCTATAGAAACATCTCAAGGATGATCAGTGGAAACAGAATGCACCTGAGCTGAATTTTGAGCTTGATCGTTAAGGCTGTGAATACTTATGTACAAGTGATTTCTTTGTTTTTGTATTTTTAATAAATTTGCAAAAATCTCAAACAAACTTTTTTTAAGTTGTCATTATGGGGTATTATGTGTATAATTTTGAGGGAAAAAATAAATGTAATCCATTTTGGAATAAGGCTGTAACATAACAAAATGTGGAAAAAGTGAAGCGCTGTGAATACTTTCCGTATGCACTGTATATCAAACCTTCCCTTTCTCTCCAAGATCCTTGAGAAGGTAGTCGCTAATCAGTTATGTGACTTTCTACATAGGAATAGTCTATTTGAGGACTTTCAGTCAGGATTTAGAAAGCATCATAGCACAGAGACGGCACTGGTGAAAATTACAAACGACTTTCTAACTGCTGCTGACAAAGGACTTGTCTCCATACTTGTGTTATTAGATCTTAGTGCTGCATTTGACACTATTGACCATACAATCCTTTTACAGAGACTGGAACACTTAGTTGGCATTAAAGGAATCGCACTAAGCTGGTTTAAGTCCTATTTCTCTGATCGATCTCACTTTGTTAATATCAACGATAAATCCTCCAGGTACGCTAAAGTTAGCCATGGGGTTCCTCAAGGCTCAGTGCTTGGACCAATTCTATTCTCCTTATATATGCTTCCTCTAGGCAATATTATTAGGAAACACTCAATTAACTTTCACTGTTATGCGGATGACACCCAATTATACTTATCAATCAAGCCAGACAAAACCAGTCAGTTAGCTAACCTGCAAGTGTGCATTAAAGATATAAAATCATGGATGACCAACAATTTCCTGAAGTTGAACTCGAACAAAACTGAGGTTATTGTGCTGGGCGCTAAACACCTCCGAACTTCATTATCCGAAGATATAATTACTCTGGACGGCACTGTCATGAAAGAAATCTAGGAGTTATTTTTGATCAGGATTTATCCTTTAACGCCCACTTAAAACAAACCTCAAGAACAGCTTTTTTTCACCTTCGTAATATTGCCAAAATTAGGAACATCCTGTCTCAAAACGATGCTGAAAAACTTGTCCATGCATTCGTTACTTCTAGGCTGGACCACTGTAATTCCCTATTATCAGGATGCTCAAATAAAACTCTTAAGATCTCCAGCTGATCCAGAATGCTGCAGCGCGTGTTCTGACAAGAACTAAGAAAAGAGATCATATTTCTCCTGTATTAGCTTCTCTGCATTGGCTTCCTGTAACATCCAGGATTGAATTTAAAATCCTTCTCCTGACCTACAAAGCTCTAAATGGTCAAGCACCATCATATCTTGAAGAGCTCTTAGTACCTTATTGTCCCACTAGAGCACTACGCTCCCAGAATGCAGAGTTACTTGTGGTTCCCAGAGTCTCTAAAAGTAGGATGGGAGTCAGAGCCTTCAGCTACCAGGCTCCTCTCCTGTGGAACCAGCTCCCAGTCTGGGTCCAGGAGCCAGAGCCTTCAGCTACCAGGCTCCTCTCCTGTGGAACCAGCTCCCAGTCTGGGTTCAGGAGTCAGAGCCTTCAGCTATCAGGCTCCTCTCCTGTGGAACCAGCTCCCAGTCTGGGTTCGGGAGCCAGACACCGTCACCACTTTTAAGAGTAAACTTAAAACTGTCCTCTTCGATAAAGCTTATAGTTAGGAAGTTAGGAGATGCAGCATTCTCCTGGACCGGCGGGGGAAGGTGTGTAGCCACAGTCATGACACACCTCCTCCATATCTCTGCTTCTCTTCATAGAAAGCTTACTATATTTAGGGTATGAGGAGTTGCAGTTGAGGTGGTTCGGGCATCTGGTAAGGATGCCCCCTGGGCGCCTCCCTAGGGAGGTGTTCCAGGCACGTCCAGCTGGGAGGAGGCCTCGGGGAAGACCCAGGACTAGGTGGAGGGACGTCCAGCTGGGAGGAGGCCTCGGGGAAGACCCAGGACTAGGTGGAGGGACGTCCAGCTGGGAGGAGGCCTCGGGGAAGACCCAGGACTAGGTGGAGGGACGTCCAGCTGGGAGGAGGCCTCGGGGAAGACCCAGGACTAGGTGGAGGGACGTCCAGCTGGGAGGAGGCCTCGGGGAAGACCCAGGACTAGGTGGAGGGATTATATCTCTAACCTGGCCTGGGAACGCCTCGGGATCCCCCAGTCGGAGCTGGTTAATGTGGCTCGGGAAAGGGAAGTTTGGGGCCCCCTGCTGGAGCTGCTACCCCCGCGACCCGATACCGGATAAGCGGACGAAGATGGATGGAGTTGCAGCGTGTGCCTAGACCGGCGGGGGTGGGTGTGTAGCCTCAGTCATGGCGCACCCCCATCCTATTACTGCTTCTCCCCATAGAAAGCTTACGCATACTTATATATATATATATATATATATATATATATATATATATATATATATATATATATATATATATATAGGTATAAGGCAGTAAGGTGTCGCAGCGTTAGCCTAGACCGGCGGGGGAAGGTGTGTAGCCACAACACAGCCTCCCTATGCGGTTATAGTTCTAGACTACCGGGGTACCTCCTTTTGACACACTGAGCTCCTCTCTCTTTCCATCTGTGGGTATTCATGTTCCAGAAATGCTTGTTATTAACCTTGCTCCGGGGAGCTTCCCCGGAGTCCGTATGTTCTTTGTCCCCCCAGCACCATCATCTTGGATCATGAAGGCACCTACATCATGGTGGCAGCTGTCGCCGTGGTCCTGCCCTACGACCTGCTGTGCCCCATTACACCCTGCAATGCCCGGCGTTGACTTGCTATGTCCGGCCAACGCCCTGCCACGCCCTGCTGTGCTCTACGACACCATGAACTATTACAACTACTCTAGTCATTATCTTAATTGTGACTATTATTGCCATTGTTCATCAAACCCCCAACCGTCATCGTCAGACACCGCCTACCAAGAGCCTGGGTCTGTCCGAGGTTTCTTGCTAAAAGGGAGTTTTTCCTTGCCACTGTCGCACTTACACATTGCATGCTCTTGGGGGAATCACTGGAATTGTTGGGTCCGTTGAGACTAAACTGAAAACTCTTCTCTTTGATAAAGCTTATAGTTAGCGAGTGAGGAGTTGCAGTGTACGCCTAGACCGGCGGAGCAGGGTGTATAGCTGCAGACACAGCACCCCTGCTTTTCTCTGCTTCTCTTTATAGTCATCAGATTTATCTATCAAATAATCAATACTATAGTGAGAGTAGGGGGAGGCAGGCCAGTACTGCCCGATCCGGTTGGGGAGAGTTCTAGCCCGACCAGACACCTCTCTTTAACCTGCCTCTCCTAGTTATGCTATTATAATTCTAGACTGCCAGGGAAGTTCATTCCTTCTTATGACACAATGAACTGCTCTCTCTTCTCTCTTTTCTTTTGGTTCCTTTTATGTACATCCTGTCCCAGAAATGCTTCTTACTTATATAGTGTGGTCTAGACCTACTCTATCTGTAAAGTGTCTCGAGATAACTCTTGTTATGATTTGATACTATAAATAAAATTGAAGTGTGTGTGTGTGTGTGTGTGTGTGTGTGTGTGTGTGTGTGTGTGCGTGTGCGTCAGAGCTCCGCGTCAGAGCTCCGCTCTCGGTCAATTTTCAGAGAGGACAGATAAGCTTGAGCTTACGCTGTCAGGTACTGAAATTTCGACGTTTAATGTGTAAAAAGGGGGCACATTTACTGGTCGCACATGTGCGACTGGATGTAAAATTCAGTCGCACACTCTCAAATTTTGGTCGCAAAATGCGACCATTTGGTCGCAGTCTGGAGCCCTGTAATATGTGTAGAGTGTTTTGTTGCTTGCTGTCTTGTGTTTGTGACTTGTTGCATTGTTTACATGTTCAAATGATGGTCTGTGTGTGTTGCTGTTAACCATGTCATTGTATGTTATGATCTTAGACTGTATATATTAATTGGGTTAGGGGTTAGGTAATAACATACAGTCTATGGTTATGATCTTAGACTGTATATATTAATTGAGTTAGGGGTTAGATAATAACATACAGTCTATGGTTATGACCTTAGGGTACCATGGTAGCCCAGGGCCAACAGCTGGTGATGAGCCTGCTGCTCTGTGGCTCATTCACAGCTCCTCTGCTGCTGGTTAAAGAGCACTGTCACATGGGGCAGGGGGGGCTGCATGAGACTAGACTGAGACAGCACACCCCTACGTTACATAAAGTTCTCAGATTTCCCATCATGCCTTTCTCTCCTGCAGCTGCCGGGCCCTCACATCCTGAGCCAGACCGGTCACCTGACCGCCAGCGACGTCCAATGGGTGAGTCAGCGCTAACGTTAGCATCAGCAGCACTGTTAGCATTTAAAAGAGAATGGATCAGGTGAAGAAATGGTCAGTTTATTGTTAAATGTCAGACTGTGAAAATACGTCATTACAAAGACTCTCTGAAGCTACTGTGTGTGTGTGTCTGTCTGTCTGTCTGTCTGTCTGTCTGTCTGTGTCTCTGTGGGTGTGTGCAGCTTACACTCAGGAAGGGGAGGAGCTTACAGTCAGGAAGGGGCGGGACTTGAGCACACCAGCAGGAGGGGTCTACAGACAGGAAGGGGCGGGGCTTATTCTCTGTCTGTTTTGCAGCAAACGGTGAAGAAGTTTCTGGCGTTGGCTCAGCGCTTCGGGCTGCCGCTGTTCCTCGCCGACACCGCCGCGCTGACGCTGCTCTCCCATGATGCTTTGCGGCAGCGCGACCGGCTGGTGCGTGAGCCGCACTGCAGCTTCCTGTGCACAGGCCGGCCAATCACGTCATTCGCCCTGCACGCCAACCTGTGGAAGTACGAGGTGAGTGTGTGTTCATATTAATATTCCTTCTAAACCATAGCGGCGTGGTGGGGGGGAGAACAAGCTGAAAACATCTTTTCTTCTTCTCTGTTTTTGTGCCTCAGCCCGGCTTCCTGTTGGCCGCGGAGCAGAAAGGCTTCGAGCTGCTGGAGCTGCGAGGAGAAGACCCGCGATTGGCCAGTCTGGACACCCTATCAGGACAGGAGATCCCGCTGCACTTCCTGTTCCGCCTCCACGGCTACATCATTCATGTGGGTGGCTAGGAGCTAAGCCTACCTCGTTAGTTTAACTGTTAGCTAACAGAGTTGGTGGTGATCATTTCTAAACAGAGTGGAACGTCACTCAGAGGAAGGAAGCTGTGTGTTTGTTGTACAAAGACACTCTTAGGGTTAGCCTTTAGCTTAGCATGCACACCGGCTCGTTGTTGTGTAAAGCATGAACAGATGTTAAAGGACAGTTCCGGCGCTAAACTAACTGAGGGGTTAATACCAGATGTGCACCACTGTGTTTTCATGCTAATCGAATGAGTTTGTAGCTTGAAAGACGCTAGCGCGGACCGCCGATTAGCTTACAACGCTAGTATGCGGGGCACAGGGAACGTAAAAACAAATCACTATTTATACCACTAAAAAGGCTCAAAATATCACCAAACTTCAACGGTAGCATAACGGATGCAAACAAAAATAAAAAGCAATTTGCTCAATATATCTGAAATAATCGCACTCTGCATAACTTGTCTAGTGTACTTACTCAGTGGATAACTGTCCATCTGGTCCCTCCGGTCTGGGTCGCCGAAAAAGTTTCTGGCCTGAAAAAGTACAGCCCTGTTTATTAGATAGAGAGCTACCAGTAGTAGTAGTAGTAGTAGTAGGTAAGTACAGCCCTGTTTATTAGATAGAGAGCTACCAGTAGTAGTAGTAGTAGTAGTAGTAGTAGGTAAGTACAGCCCTGTTTATCAGAGACAGAGAGAGCTAGTAGTAGTAGTAGTAGTAGTAGTAGTAGTAGGTAAGTACAGCCCTGTTTATCAGAGACAGAGAGAGCTAGTAGTAGTAGTAGTAGTAGTAGTAGTAGTAGTAGGTAAGTACAGCCCTGTTCATCAGAGACAGAGAGAGCTAGTAGTAGTAGTAGTAGTAGTAGTAGTAGTAGTAGGTAAGTACAGCCCTGTTTATCAGAGACAGAGAGAGCTAGTAGTAGTAGTAGTAGTAGTAGGTAAGTACAGCCCTGTTCATCAGAGAAGGGAAATCTTCAGACTGTACCAAACACTGCGTCTCTTGGGCATCAACAGGTCCCACTCCGTGCAGCACAGACACTCCTGTTGGGTGGCCATAGCTTCACAATGTCCGCAGGTACACCACCAGTTTCCCCAAGTACGAGGCTGTGTTGCGGCATTGACTACCAGTAGCTCTCTCTCTCTCTCGTAGCCCTTTCACGGAGCTCCCGCAGCTCTTCTGTCTGTACATTTACAAAGTTCTCAATGCCTGTGTTAACATGTAGGGACTCTCATTATGCTATCGTTGAAGTTTGGTGATATTTTGAGCCTTTTTAGTGGTATAAATAGCGATTCGTTTTTACGTTCCCTGTGCCCCGAATACTAGCGTTGTAAGCTAATCAGCGGTCCGCGCTAGCGTCTTGCAAGCTCATTCGATTAGCATGAAAACATGTCCCAGAGAGCAACAGAGTGGGTACACATCTGTTAATAACCCCTAGGTTTGTTTTGCGCCGGAATTGTCCTTTAATGTGTCTGCAGGTGATGATAACGATGATATTTTGTCTGCAGGTGATGATAACGATGATATTTTGTCTGCAGGTGATGATAACGATGATATTTTGTCTGCAGGTGATGATAACGATGATATTTTGTCTGCAGGTGATGATAACGATGATATTTTGTCTGCAGGTGATGATAACGATGATATTTTGTCTGCAGGTGTTGTTCCTGTACGAGCGCAGCGGGAACTATCTGTGGAGCGGACCGCTGCGTCTCCGAGCCGACGCCGACCGAAGCTTCGCTCCGTTCAAACTGCTCGACTACGGTCGCCACGCTGGAGCATACGACAGGTAACCTTAGATAAAACACACAGGTACCACTTTATCATCAGAGATCAGAAGTATTATTATATAAATCCTAACAGGAGTTAGGTCTAGACCACACTCTCTAATTTACCACGAGCCAGCATTTGGTGCAACAGTGGCAAGGAACAACTTCAGCAAAAACCTCGGACAGACCCTGGCTGTTTGTGGGCGCCATCTGTCACTGCCAGTTTGGACACAGACACTGATACAGACATTTGATTGATAAACATTATAGCAGTTGGAATGATCAACAGGGGCAGTTACAGTAACAATAAAGATAGTAGAACTATGACTAGAAATAATAGTTGTAGCAGTTCAGGGCGTAGAAGCATCCATGTATAGCAGGGTATAGTAGGGCAGGGCATAGCAGGGCGTAGTAGGGCATAGCAGGGCGTAGTAGGGCATAGCATGGCATAGCAGGGCGTAGTAGGGCATAGCATGGAGTAGCAGGGCGTAGTAGGGCATAGCAGGGCATAGTAGGGCATGGCGTAGTAGGGCATAGCAGGGCATAGTAGGGCAGAGCATAGTAGGGCATGGCGTAGTAGGGCATAGCAGGGCGTAGCAGGGCATAGTAGGGAATAGCAGGGCATAGTAGGGCATGGCGTAGTAGGGCATAGCATGGCATAGCAGGGCGTAGTAGGGCATAGCATGGAGTAGCAGGGCGTAGTAGGGCATAGCAGGGCATAGTAGGGCATGGCGTAGTAGGGCATAGCAGGGCATAGTAGGGCATAGTAGGGGGTAGCGCGGCATTGCGGGCATAGCAAGGGACTACAGGTGGAAAATAGCACTTGTGCTACAACCTGGTATAAATCATCTCTCCTTGTCCTTATACAAGGTCAATGTTAGCTTGTGCATTGTCCCTGTTTAATAAAATAAGTTAAATAGCAGGGTGTCTAGCAGGACCACGGCAACAGCTGCAACCGTGATTTAGGTGCCACCCTAAAACCCTGTAAGGGTAGGAGGAGTGCCGTGTCTTATTAGATGTAAAACATTATAACCGTTTAATAATGTCTTATTAGATGTGAAAGGTTATAACTGTGTTTAGTAACGTCTTATTAGATGTAAAACATAACTAATAACTGTGTAATAACTGTTTAATAATGTCTTATTAGATGTGAAACGTTATAACCGTGTAATAACTGTGTTTTGTAACGTCTTATAGCTGTAAAACGTTATAACTGTGTAATAACTGTTTAGTAATGTCTTATTAGATGTGAAACGTTATAACCATGTAATAACTGTTTAGTAATGTCTTATTGATGTAAAACATAACTGTGTAATAACTGTTTAGTAATGTCTTATTAGATGTGAAACGTTATAACCATGTAATAACTGTGTTTAGTAACGGCTTATTAGATGTAAAACGTTATAACTGTGTAATAACTGTTTAGTAATGTCTTATTAGATGTAAAACGTTATAACTGTGTAATAACTGTTTAGTAATGTCTTATTAGATGTAAAACGTTATAACTGTGTAATAACTGTTTAGTAATGTCTTATTAGATGTAAAACGTTATAACTGTGTAATAACTGTTTAGTAATGTCTTATTAGATGTAAAACGTTATAACTGTGTAATAACTGTTTAGTAATGTCTTATTAGATGTAAAACATAACTGTGTAATAACTGTTTAGTAATGTCTTATTAGATGTAAAACATAACTGTGTAATAACTGTTTAGTAATGTCTTATTAGATGTAAAACGTTATAACTGTGTAATAACTGTTTAGTAATGTCGTATTAGATGTAAAACGTTATAACTGTGTAATAACTGTTTAGTAATGTCTTATTAGATGTAAAACGTTATAACCGTCTAATAAATGTGTAATAACTGTGTTTAGTGATATTTCTGTGTGATGTCACCCCCTGCAGGCCGGAGTTGGTTCTGACGGTTCTCGACGGTCTTGATGTTCGGATCCCGCAAAACGTTTCCCGTTTCCTGTCCGAGCAGCGACACGCTCGCTTCCTGGAGTGCCGTTACCGTGACGCTCGCAACTTCCTGCAGGTCAGACGGAGCACAGGCTTTTTTTGTGAAAATACAGAAGTGAAAAAGCTGTTTTATTTACGTTGTTCATGAGGTTGTTTACGTGTAAAATAGGAATAAATAAAGATGAATCTGTCTCAGATGTACCCTGACGACGCCTCTCCGGTTGCCGTGGAGTTTCGGAGGAAAGTGAAGTCGCTGCTTCATCTGACGGCTCGAACTCTCGCTGCTCTCAACATCCCGTTCTGGCTCAGCAGCGGCACCTGCCTGGGTAAAACGCTAACATGCTAACATATAACCTGCTAATATGCTAAGATATAACATGCTAAGATGCTAATATATAAGCTACTAACACGCTAAGATATAATACGCTAAGATGCTAACATATAACCTGCTAACATGCTAAGATATAACACGCTAACATGCTAAGATGCTAACATATAATCTACTAACACACTAAGATATAATACGCTAACATGCTAAGATGCTAACATATAACCTGCTAATATGCTAAGATATAACACGCTAACATGCTAAGATGCTAACATATAACCTGCTAACATGCTAAGATATAACACGCTAAGATGCTAACATATAACATGCTAATATATAACATGCTAACATATAACCTGCTAACATATAACATGCTAATACACTAACATGCTAACATATATCATGCTAAGATGCTAATATATAACATGCTAACATATAACATGATAATATATACCATACTAACACGTTAATATGCTAAGATGCTAATATACAACATGCTAACATAACCTGCTAACATATAACATGCTAATATGTTAACACACTAGCACGCTAACATGCTAAGATGCTAATATATAAGCTACTAACACGCTAAGATATAATACGCTAAGATGCTAACATATAACCTGCTAACATGCTAAGATATAACACGCTAACATGCTAAGATGCTAACATATAATCTACTAACACACTAAGATATAATACGCTAACATGCTAAGATGCTAACATATAACCTGCTAATATGCTAAGATATAACACGCTAACATGCTAAGATGCTAACATATAACCTGCTAACATGCTAAGATATAACACGCTAAGATGCTAATATATAACATGCTAATATATAACATGCTAACATATAACCTGCTAACATATAACATGCTAATACACTAACATGCTAACATATATCATGCTAAGATGCTAATATATAACATGCTAACATATAACATGATAATATATACCATACTAACACGTTAATATGCTAAGATGCTAATATACAACATGCTAACATAACCTGCTAACATATAACATGCTAATATGTTAACATACTAGCACGCTAACATGCTAATATATAACATGCTAACACATAACCTGCTAACATATGACATGCTAACACGCTAACATGATAACATATCATGCTAACATGCTAAAACGCATATATATATATCATGCTAACATGCTAACACGCTTACATATAACATGCTAACACACTAGCAAATAACATGCCAATACATAACATGCTAATATATACCATACTAACACGCTTACATGCTAACATATAACACACAAACATATAACATGCTCACACACTAACATCTAACAACCTAACATATAACAAGCTAACATGCTAACATATAACAGTATTTCTCAGAAAGATGCCAGCGGCCCCTGGTGGTCCGAGAGCAGATTTGGTGAAATGTGCTCATAAATAAAGTGAATCTGTGTTGTGGACCAATCAGAGCGCTGTGTTGTTGTGTGTGTTGTGGACCAATCAGAGCGCTGTGTTGTTGTGTGTGTTGTGGACCAATCAGAACTCTGTGTTGCCCCCTGCAGGCTGGTTCCGGCAGTGCAGCGTGATCTCATACAGCCGTGACGTCGACATCGGCGTCTTCATCTCAGACTTCAGCTCTGACATCATCGGCGCCTTCAGGGACGCCGGACTCTCGCTCAAACACAAGTTTGGAAAGGTGCAGAGAGTCTGCACTATGCTAACATGCTAACAGACACTGCTAACTCACCTGTTGACCTGTTCACCTGTTGACCTGTTGACCTCTTCACCTGTTGACCTCTTCACCTGTTAACCTGTTGACTGGTTGACCTGTTCACCTGTTGACCTCTTCACCTGTTGACCTCTTCACCTGTTAACCTGTTGACCTGTTGACCTCTTCACCTGTTAACCTGTTAACCTGTTGACCTGTTGACCTCTTCACCTGTTAACCTGTTAACCTGTTGACCTGTTGACCTCTTCACCTGTTGACCTCTTCACCTGTTCACCTGTTGACCTGTTCACCTGTTGACCGTTATATTTGAACCCTGATCTGACTGGTGATAACGGTTCTTTTTAAAGTGAAAACCCTAAACCCTAAAGTGTGTGTGTGTGTGTGTGTGTGTGTGTGTGTGTGTGTGTGTGTGTGTGTGTGTGTGTGTGTGTGTGTGTGTGTGTACTACAGGTATTAATGCAGTAATGTTACATATTGTACGTGTACTGCAGGTGGAGGACAGTCTGGAGCTTTCCTTTCTGAGCGATGACGTCAAACTGGACGTTTTCTTCTTCTACGAAGACGTCGTCTGGAACGGAGGAACGCAGGCCAAGAGCGGCAGGAAGTTCAAGTTAATACTCTGATATACACATATATATATATATATATATATATATATATATATATATATATATATATATATATATATATATATATATATATATTAGTGCCTTGCGAAAGTATTCGGCCCCCTTGAACCTTTCGACCTTTTGCCACATTTCAGGCTTCAAACATAAAGATATAAAACTGTAATTTTTTTCGAAGAATCAACAACAAGTGGGACACAATCATGAAGTGGAACGAAATTTATTGGATATTTCAAACTGTTTTAACAGATAAAAAACAGAAAAATTGGGCGTGCAAAATGATTCGGTACGCAAAAATCACGGTTCGGTACGTACCTCGGTTTTAAAGTCACAGTTCATTTTCGGTATAATAAGGGAAAGAAATGCAAACATTAAACTGCAGGTTGTTTATTACTATAAACTTTTTTTTAAACACTTTTTAATAAAATATAATAAATAATAAATATATATAATAAAAAAAGAATAAGAAATAAAATACTGCTGCAAAGTTCTTAACTAAGTAAAATACTCTCTCAAACCAATATCACATAATACAATATAATGAAAAATATAACTAACTAACTATGGATAACAGTGCAGCATTACCAGTCCCAGCTCGTAGGCCTGCGTAGGCTGACGGCTGACGGCTGAAGGCTGACGGCTCCAGGCTGAAGGCTGAAGGCTGAAGACTCCAGGCTGAAGGCTGAAGGCTGAAGACTCCAGGCTGACGACTGAAGGCTGAAGGCTGACGACTGAAGGCTGAAGGCTGAAGACTCCAGGCTGAAGGCTGAAGGCTGAAGACTCCAGGCTGAAGGCTGACGGCTGAAGGCTGACGGCTGAAGGCTGACGACTGAAGGCTGACGGCTGAAGGCTGACGGCTGAAGGCTCCAGGCTGAAGGCTGACGACTGAAGGCTGAAGGCTGACGGCTGACGGCTGACGGCTGAAGGCTGACGGCTGACGGCTGACGGCTGACGGCTGAAGGCTGACGGCTGAAGGCTGAAGGCGACGGCTGACGGCTGACGGCTCCAGGCTGACGGCTGAAGGCTGACGGCTGAAGGCTGACGGCTCCAGGCTGAAGGCGACGGCTGAAGGCTGAAGGCTGAAGGCTGACGGCTGACGGCTGAAGGCTGACGGCTGACGGCTGAAGGCGACGGCTGAAGGCGACGGCTGAAGGCTGACGGCTCCAGGCTGAAGGCGACGGCTGAAGGCGACGGCTGAAGGCTGACGGTTCCAGGCTGAAGGCTGACGACTGAAGGCTGACGGCTGACGGCTGACGGCTGAAGGCTGAAGGCTGACGGCTCCAGGCTGAAGGCTGACGACTGAAGGCTGAAGGCTGAAGGCTGACGGCTGAAGGCTGACGGCTGAAGGCTGAAGGCGACGGCTGACGGCTGACGGCTGACGGCTGACGGCTGAAGGCTGACGGCTGAAGGCTGACGGCTGACGGCTGACGGCTGACGGCTGAAGGCTGAAGGCGACGGCTGAAGGCTGAAGGCGACGGCTGAAGGCTGACGGCTGACGGCTGACGGCTCCAGGATGAAGGCGACGGCTGAAGGCGACGGCTGAAGGCAACGGCTGAAGGCTGACGGCTGAAGGCAACGGCTGAAGGCTGACGGCTCCAGGCTGAAGGCGAGGGTTGAAGGCTGACGGCTGACGGCTGACGGCTCCAGGCTGAAGGCTGACGGCTGAAGGCTGAAGGCTGACGGCTCCAGGCTGAAGGCTGACGGCTGAAGGCTCCAGGCTGACGGCTGACGGCTCCAGGCTGAAGGCGACGGCTGAAGGCGACGGCTGAAGGCAACGGCTGAAGGCTGACGGCTCCAGGCTGAAGGCGAGGGTTGAAGGCTGACGGCTGACGGCTGACGGCTGACGGCTGACGGCTGAAGGCTGACGGCTCCAGGCTGAAGGCTGAAGGCTGAAGGCTGACGGCTCCAGGCTGAAGGCTGACGGCTGAAGGCTCCAGGCTGAAGGCTGAAGGCTGAAGGCTCCAGGCTGAAGGCTGAAGGCGACGGCTGAAGGCGAGGGTTGAAGGCTGAAGGCTCCAGGCTGACGGCTGAAGGCGAGGGCTGAAGGCGACGGCTCCAGGCTGAAGGCGAGGGTTGAAGGCTGAAGGCTCCAGGCTGAAGGCTGACGGCTGAAGGCTGAAGGCTGAAGGCTGAAGGCTGACGGCTGAAGGCTGACGGCGACGGCTGAAGGCTCCAGGCTGAAGGCTGAAGGCGACGGCTGAAGGCGAGGGTTGAAGGCTGTAGGCTGACGGCTGACGGCTGAAGGCGACGGCTGACGGCTGACGGCTCCAGGCTGAAGGCTGACGGCTGAAGGCTCCAGGCTCCAGGCTGAAGGCTGACGGCTGACGGCTCCAGGCTGAAGGCGACGGCTGTAGGCGACGGCTGAAGGTGACGGCTGAAGGCAACGGCTGAAGGCGACGGCTCCAGGCTGAAGGCGAGGGTTGAAGGCTGTAGGCTGACGGCTGACGGCTCCAGGCTGAAGGCTGAAGGCTCCAGGCTGAAGGCTGACGGCTGAAGGCTGAAGGCTGAAGGCTGACGGCTGAAGGCTGACGGCTGACGGCTGACGGCTGAAGGCTGAAGGCTCCAGGCTGAAGGCTGAAGGCGAGGGTTGAAGGCTGAAGGCTCCAGGCTGACGGCTGAAGGCTGACGGCTGAAGGCGACGGCTGAAGGCGACGGCTGACGGCTCCAGGCTGAAGGCGAGGGTTGAAGGCTGTAGGCTGAAGGCTGAAGGCGACGGCTGAAGGCGACGGCTGACGGCTGAAGGCGACGGCTGAAGGCGACGGCTGACGGCTCCAGGCTGAAGGCGAGGGTTGAAGGCTGAAGGCGATGGCTGAAGGCGAGGGTTGAAGGCTGTAGGCTGACGGCTGAAGGCTGTAGGCTGTAGGCTGACGGCTGTAGGCTGTAGGCTGAAGGCTGACGGCTGAAGGCTGAAGGCTGAAGGCGACGGCTGAAGGCTGACGGTTGAAGGCTGTAGGCTGACGGCTGAAGGCTGTAGGCTGTAGGCTGAAGGCTGACGGCTGAAGGCTGAAGGCTGAAGGCGACGGCTGACGGCTGACGGCTGACGGCTGACGGCTGAAGGCTGACGGCTGAAGGCTGACGGCTGAAGGCTGACGGCTGACGGCTCCAGGCTGAAGGCGAGGGTTGAAGGCTGTAGGCTGAAGGCTGAAGGCGACGGCTGAAGGCTGAAGGCGACGGCTGAAGGCGACGGCTGACGGCTGAAGGCTGACGGCTGAAGGCGACGGCTGACTGCTCCAGGCTGAAGGTGAGGGTTGAAGGCTGAAGGCGACGGCTGAAGGCGAGGGTTGAAGGCTGTAGGCTGACGGCTGAAGGCTCCAGGCTGAAGGCTGTAGGCTGACGGCTGAAGGCTGACGGCTGAAGGCGACGGCTGAAGGCTCCAGGCTGACGGCTGAAGGCTGACGGCTGAAGGCGAGGGTTGAAGGCTGAAGGCGAGGGTTGAAGGCTGAAGGCGAGGGTTGAAGGCTGACGGCTAACGGCTGACGGCGAGGGTTGAAGGCTGTAGGCTAACGGCTGACGGCTGACGGCTGAAGGCGAGGGTTGAAGGCTGACGGCTAACGGCGAGGGTTGAAGGCTGTAGGCTAACGGCTGACGGCTGAAGGCGAGGGTTGAAGGCTGTAGGCTAACGGCTGACGGCCTGCTCACATTCATTCAACCTTCATGTTTTTGGTCAAAAAAGCGTCCCGATGGGAATTACCAGCAAAGGTCTGTTTAAATGCCACCGGGAAGCTGCGTTTAAATTACGGTCGTTGTTTTCCTTGTAGTAGTGATGTCCACACTCGCGTGACGCTTTTTTCAATTGCGTTAACAAGTTTGAAGTGTTGCCAGAAACATACCGATCGTTACTGAGCCAGTCGGCGCTGCTTTCGTCTTACCGACTAGTCTTTGTCCGTTGACGTATTTCACTGTAAACCGAAGTGTTCCCAAACAGGAGACCTTAATGATATGGGTGGCTCTTCAAGCTCCGGCTTGTCCATACGGTCTATGGGCTTGTCTGCAGTGGCCACGACGCTGGCTAGCGAGAGGCTGGGCTAAAGCGTGCCGCGTATGTTGTTGTACAGCGCACGCGCGGTGTGTGTGATTTTTATTTTTTTCAGTGTTCGGTGTAGGCAATCTGTACAGTGATTGACATATTGACATGACCAATGAAAACGTTACAATCAGCTGCAGGGCGGGATTTGCGCTGTTCCGCCACTTAATATGTTCGTGTGGAAACACGAAAATTGACCTATGTTCCGCACACAAAAGATTGCATTCGGTCATTCGGTGCACATGCGCACCGTACCGAAAGCCGTACGAATACACGTACCGTTACACCCCTAATATATATATATATATACTTTAATTTCACAGTCAAAGTAACATCAACAGCCGGGTTTACACAAAATGTCCGTCAATCTTTGCTGATCCAACGTTAGCGGTAACGTTAGCTGACGGCTGTTGTTAGCCTAGCCTCTGATGTTCGAGCAAACGTTAGCGGTAACGTTAGCTAACAGCTGTTGTTAGCCTAGCCTCTGATGTTTGAGCCAACGTTAGCGGTAATGTTAGCGGTAACATTGTTGACATCGCTGTGACATGGTCCTGGTGACATAGGTTAGTTTTTTCTCCGTCAGGTACGTTCTCTGCTGCTGTCAAGCCGTTGTGTTTTAAATAAAGTTTTGTGTTTCAGGTACGTGTTCCCGCCCTTCTCTCTGTGCTGGGCGGAGCTTCTGGAGCTGAAGGTTCGAGTCCCGTGTGAGACGCTCGACTACGTGACGGCAAACTACGGCGCAGCCTGGAACGTCCCCGTGAGGAGCTGGGACTGGAAGACGTCGCCTAGCAACGTGCAGGAAAACGGGGTGTGGCCTCCAGCAGAGTGGGCGGAGCTTATCCAAGTTTACTGAGCCGGAACGAGACTCAAAACTACAAATAAAGACATGAAACTACAAATAAAGACATGAAACTACAAATAAAGTCATGAAACTACAAATAAAGACCAAGTGGAAAGAGAGCTGATTGTGTTTTGAGTGCTGAGATCCTGAGAGGACCGCCATGTTTAAATGGCGTCTGCCTGTGTTATCGGTGATAGAGGTGGCGTCTGCCCGTGTTATCGGTGATAGAGGTGGCGTCTGCCCGTGTTATTGGTGATAGAGATGGCGTCTGCCCGTATTATTGGTGATAGAGATGGCGTCTGCCCGTGTTATCGGTGATATTGATGGCGTCTGCCCGTGTTATTGGTGATAGAGGTGGCGTCTGCCCGTGTTATTGGTGATAGACATGGCGTCTGCCCATGTTATCGGTGATAGAGGTGGCGTCTGCCCGTGTTATTGGTGATAGATATGGCGTCTGCCCGTGTTATCGGTGATATTGATGGCGTCTGCCCGTGTTATTGGTGATAGACATGGCGTCTGCCCGTGTTATTGGTGATAGACATGGCGTCTGCCCGTGTTATTGGTGATAGACATGGCGTCTGCCCATGTTATCGGTGATAGAGGTGGCGTCTGCCCGTGTTATTGGTGATAGATATGGCGTCTGCCCGTATTATTGGTGATAGATATGGCGTCTGCCCGTGTTATCGGTGATATTGATGGCGTCTGCCCGTGTTATTGGTGATAGAGGTGGCGTCTGCCCGTGTTATTGGTGATAGACATGGCGTCTGCCCGTGTTATTGGTGATAGACATGGCGTCTGCCCATGTTATCGGTGATAGAGGTGGCGTCTGCCCGTGTTATTGGTGATAGATATGGCGTCTGCCCGTGTTATTGGTGATAGATATGGCGTCTGCCCGTGTTATCGGTGATAGAGGTGGCGTCTGCCCGTGTTATTGGTGATAGACATGGCGTCTGCCCGTGTTACTGGTGATAGACATGGCGTCTGCCCATGTTATTGGTGATAGAGGTGGCATCTGCCCGTGTTATTGGTGATAGACATGGCGTCTGCCCGTGTTACTGGTGATAGAGGTGGCGTCTTTGCGTTTGTATTTGTTTATTATTTAATTACTGTAATTGTCATTATTGCACAACTCAGAACACGGCAACCGTAACGCTAACCCGTAGTACGTCTTTAAGACCCAAGTCCTCTACCATGCTGACAGGTCTGCAGTTAGCTGCCACCCGTTTCACAAGAGCTGTAGTAATTGATTTGTTTTCATCAACAGGTCGGCAAGCAGCACTCTCCAAAATACTGCTCAGCCTGAGTGGGTAGCATGCTAGCATCACGTTAACTGAACTACTATGCTTAGCTCGTAGCTGGTAGCTCCAGCTTGACGTGCTTCGTGATATTTTAATTCAGCTTTACACAACGTGCATATGGCTTTCAACTTGTCTCCGAGCCGTCCGGGAGTTTCTGAAAATAAAAAGCTCAATTCAGGATTTCATGTCTGCTGTGTTTCTCCATCCTGCAGCCTGCAGCAGCAGGATGTGTTAGGAGGAAGTGGCAGCTTGATGAGAAGTAACGGGGCTGCAAAGGGTCAAAATAGCCTGTTAGGACCACGCCGAGCCCAGCGAAGGGTCAAAATAGTCTGTTAGGACCACGCCGAGCCCAGTGAAGGGTCAAAATAGCCTGTTAGGACCACGCCGAGCCCAGCGAAGGGTCAAAATAGCCTGTTAGGACCACGCCGAGCCCAGGGAAGGGTAACATACATTAATAAATGCAGGCATGCAATTAATGCGTTAACGCTGACAGCCCTAATATAGGACTGGGCGATATGGAGAAAATCAGATATCACAATATTCTTGACCAAATACCTCGATATCGATATTGCGGCGATATTCTAGGGTTGACAATTGGTGCTTTAACAAAATATCTTCACACTGAGATGTTAGATGATTAATCATCATAATGTGGACATAATGTCTAAGAGGTTAGAGGTGAATACTAGAACAGCTGGACCAGTCTGGTGAGGTCAGAGCATTACATCACTTGACTGTAATACAGCCTTTAACACCAGGAGAAGACCCTTATGTCATATTACGATATCACGATATCCAAAATCTAAGACGATATCTAGTCTCATATCCCGGTATCGATATATCGCCCAGCCCTACCCTAATATATTTGAGTAATTTAATTATGTAAAACTCTATTTATATTTTAGTCCTGAAATCAAACCTGGACATGTTTTTATTTCAGTTTTCAGACAATATAAATCATTTAATCATATTTGATTATACATAAGTCTTCTGTTCATCATCTCTCTTCTAATCAATCTGTTTATTTCACCCGCAATCCACCAGACTCTGTTCATCTTTTCATCTCTTCTACTCCGACCCAAGCAGACTCCCTGAAACCGTTCAGTTTGTTATTTTATTACAACGTATATAATAATGATTACCGCTCCATCTCTTCCAACATCTCTATTAATCAAAATCAGATCTGTTCATTTTATCACCAGACTCTTCACTTTATTGAATGTCTCCAGTCAGATCATAGCGTCAGTCTCACCAGACTCTGTTCATCACTTTAACTCTCAACCAAACATGTCTCAAACAGTCAGTCATTGTTTTAGTCTCCACGGTTACCACCGCGTCTCCCTGCCGCTCCCGTTGACGCCACTCGGCCGCCTCGTCGCCCTGCCGCTCCCGTTGACGTCACTCGGCCGCCGCGTCGCCCTGCCGCTCCCGGTGCACCACGAGCCCCTTGCTGATGAGATCCGGCACCTCCACAGCGAGCCACGGCCCGAGGCCCAGCGCCATCAGGTGCGCGAGCCCGAAGCGCGGCGCGTTGCGCGCCCAGAGCGGAGCGAAGTGGTCCGTCAGGCAGATCTTCCCGCCGCGGAACATCTTCGCGGTCTTCCCGTCCAGCTCCGGTACCGCCACCTCCGGCGCCGTGTCCGGGTACGTCACCGGGATGTCGAACTCCACCCGGAAATCGTAGCGCAGCAGCTCGTGGATGAACCAGCACGTGCCGGTCCAGCGCGTGCCGTCGGCGTTGGACTCGAGGCGGAACCAGTCGCAGTCTGCCGCCTTGTTCTGCTCCACGGAGTGGATCAAGCTCTGGTACTCCTCCTTAAGCCGCTGCGGCCACAGCGCGCGGTCCCGTGGACCCGCGTGCGTCTTCAGCAGCGGCAGCTGCGACACGGCCCTGCGCGTGGCCTCGTCCGCCATTCCGCGTGCAGAACTATAGAGAGAAGAGTTTAAAACGGGCTGAGGGTCGGTCCGCGTGCAGAACTACAGAGAGAAGGGTTTAAAACGGGCTGAGGTCTCTGGCGGAGTGCTGATGCGGACTTCCGCTCGGACACAAACACTTCCTTTACGGGACTTTCAAAACAAAAGCACCCGACTCCTGCAGTAGACAGTTTCCTCTGAACACTTAAATCATTTATTCATTCAGAATACAGATTAACAAACGAGGCATCTTTACTAATCCATCTCAAAACAGAGCTTTTGCCTCGCGTCGAGCATATGAACCGAATCTAGGAGCTCATCACTAATCAACATAAGAAGAAAATAAGTAATAGAAATGAATTCCTGGATGCAGACCAGAGACCCTCTGGAGACCCTGACGTCTCCTCTCACCACTGATTTCAGACATTGGTACCAAGGTTATTATAGTTTTGCATTTTTCATGAGTTTTTATTTTTATTTCGTTTTTACTTTTTGTTTTCAAATTCAGTTTAGTTTTAATTAGCTTTTAAAGCGGGTTTGCTAGTTTAGTTTTAGTATTTTTTGTAATATGGGTTATTTGTCGGGGGATTCAACAAGGTCAGAACAATAACTCAACAAAAACATAATACAACTTTAGAAATATGTATTCACAATATATTCAACAATAACACCAGTACATAAAATGCAGCCTCCATATGGTCATACATATGTAAACAGTCACCCAAGACGCAGTAAGAGCAGCATGTGTAAGTGACGTGTTCCAGGAAAAAACCTAAATAGCCAACAGACTAAAGAAGACATCAACAGCTGTTTTCAACTTTGGTTCGAGTAAAGTGGTGAACTGTTTGAAGTCAATCGACTCACACAGTTGTGTAGACATCCCATAATAATCCACATATTAACCCACGCTTCCTCCCGCTTTTGGTGTTCCTGTGTATTTACTAACCAGCAGCTATCTGGTCGCCGGTGAAAGCCCTCCTGTGGTGTTCTCTGTCCTGCTGCATGGCCCTGTATCCATACATCCATGCCCTGTACCCATACATCCATGCCCTGTACCCATACATCCATGCCCTGTATCCATACATCCATGCCCTGTACATACATCCATGCCCTGTATCCATACATCCATGCCCTGTATCCATACATCCATGCCCTGTATCCATACATCCATGCCCTGTATCCATACATCCATGCCCTGTACCCATACATCCATGCCCTGTATCCATACATCCATGCCCTGTAACCATACATTCATGCCCTCTACCCATACATCCATACCCTGTACCCATACATCCATGCCCTGTACCCATACATCCATGCCCTGTACCCATACATCCATGCCCTGTACCCACACATCCATGCCCTGTATCCATACATCCATGCCCTCTACCCATACATCCATACCCTGTACCCATACATCCATGCTCTGTACCGGGGTTAGCTTCTGTTTCGGGGGAAGGGGACTTTCAGCCATCCATAAATAAGGAGAAGGCCCGGGTAAGGAGAAGGCCCAGTAAGGAGAAGGCCCAGTAAGGAGAAGGCCCGGGTAAGGAGAAGGCCCGGTAAGGTAAGGAGAAGGCCCGGTAAGGAGAAGGCCCGGTAAGTAGAAGGCCGGGTAAGGAGAAGGCCGGGTAGATAAGTCTGGACAAGCTGTCCATTTGGGATAATAAGACTCTCCCAAAGATTGTGATATCTTGCTGCAGCCACCTATTTAAGATTAATTTACAATATATAATTGTCTATATTGTTCCATACATTCATTCAGACGTTGTCTTATCCCTGGAAATAACAATCCTCAAATATTTAACTTGTGACTAGACCTTGGTATACAGAGGCTGCGAGGGATAATCATGTAAAGCGTAACTGTCGCCAAAATGCAACCTAGGGTCTTTTTGTGAATGGACCCGAGTCAAACTTTAGTTTAAAAGCATATTTAGGACGGAATCGCCACTTTTAAGATTTACCGTATTCTAGTTTTTGGGTCAAATGGTCTTTTGAATGGGAGCGCTAGGGGCACTTTGATGCTAGCCTCAAAATAGCTATTTGTAAACCACTAAGAAGACTTGACACAACATGAGACTTTGCTCCGAGTATCACCAGGGGCTCTACACCTTAACGAAAGCATTGACAACATTGGTTGTGTTCGCACCTTCATAACCAACAAAAATAATTCATAACCACCTTCAAATAATGTCTGTCTGCATCGGCTCGATGAGTCAGTATTTCTCCAGGGAACTTGGTGAAGCAGATTGCCACCGATGTATGTAGGACTCATAGTATATATACTGTATAGTTGTGTGTATTATATATATATATATATATATATATATATATATATATATATATATATATATATATATATTAGTGCCTTGCAAAAGTATTCGGCTCCCTTGAACTTTTCGACCTTTTGCCACATTTCAGGCTTCAAACATAAAGATATAAAACTGTAATTTTTTGTGAAGAATCAACAACAAGTGGGACACAATCATGAAGTGGAACGAAATTTATTGGATATTTCAAACTTTTTTAACAGATAAAAAACTGAAAAATTGGGCATGCAAAATTATTCGGCCCCTTTACTTTCAGTGCAGCAAACTCTCTCCAGAAGTTCAGTGAGGATCTCTGAATGATCCAATGTTGACCTAAATGACTAATGATGAAAAATAGAATCCACCTGTGTGTAATCAAGTCTCCGTATAAATGCACCTGCTCTGTGATAGTCTCAGAGGTCCGTTTAAAGAGCAGAGAGCATCATGAAGAACAAGGAACACACCAGGCAGGTCCCAGATACTGTTGTGGAGAAGTTTAAAGCCGGATTTGGATACAAAAAGATTTCCCAAGCTTTAAACATCCCAAGGAGCACTGTGCAAGCGATAATATTGAAATGGAAGGAGTATCAGACCACTGCAAATCTACGAAGACCCGGCCGTCCCTCTAAACTTTCAGCTCATACAAGGAGAAGACTGATCAGAGATGCAGCCAAGAGGCCCATGATCACTCTGGATGAACTGCAGAGATCTACAGCTGAGGTGGGAGACTCTGTCCATAGGACAACAATCAGTCGTATACTGCACAAATCTGGCCTTTATGGAAGAGTGGCAAGAAGAAAGCCATTTCTTAAAGATATCCATAAAAAGTGTCGTTTAAAGTTTGCCACAAGCCACCTGGGAGACACACCAAACATGTGGAAGAAGGTGCTCTGGTCAGATGA
>CM042329.1:34523560-34538560 GCA_023566125.1 Zingel zingel
TATGGGGTGGACAGGTGTCTTTATGCAGCTAACGACCTCAAACATGCATCTAATCTAATTTAGGATAATAAATGGAGTGGAGGTGGACATTTTAAAGGCAGACTAACAGGTCTTTGAGGGTCAGAATTCTAGCTGATAGACAGGTGTTCAAATACTTATTTGCAGCTGTATCATACAAATAAATAGTTAAAAAATCATACATTGTGATTTCTGGATTTTTGTTTTTAGATTATGTCTCTCACAGTGGACATGCACCTACGATGACAATTTCAGACCCCTCCATGATTTCCAAGTGGGAGAACTTGCAAAATAGCAGGGTGTTCAAATACTTATTTTCCACACACACACACACACACATATATATATATATATATATATATATATATATATATATATATATATATATATATATATATATATATATATATATATATATATATATATATATATGTGTGTGTGTATGTGTATATATATATGTGTGTGTATGTATATATATATATATGTGTGTGTGTGTGTATATATGTATGTATATATATATATATGTGTGTGTGTATATGTGTGTGTGTATATATGTGTATGTGCGTGTATATGTATTACAGCACACATATTAATAACGGAGCAATATATATAATATATATCTTTAATATAAATATACATGTTATGTTTGTCTGTAGAAGTTGCGGCGTGCGAGCCCCTCCCCCCAGGAGGAGGACAACCAATCAGAGGGCGAGGCAGCGGAGTACGGCTCGGAGCCGGGTACAGGAAGCTCCTCCCCCAGCGCGTCCCACGCAGAGGAAGAGGAGGACCACGAGGAGGAGGAGGAGGAAGAGGAGGGCATGGAGGAAGAGGAGGAAGAGGAGGAGGAGGAGGGGGAGAAGGAGGAGGAGGAGGAGGAGGAGGAGTACGAGCGGCGTGGAGGCGGCGAGGGAAACGACTACGACACTCGCAGCGAGGCCGGCGACTCTCGCTCCGCCTCCTCCGTCAGCTTCTCTGACGACGGGGAGTCGGTGCACTCAGGCTCCGCCTCCGAGGCCTCAGGTAACCACGGCGATGGCAAGAACCCGCCCTTCTCAGTGATTGACGAGATTAACCCTAATGTGGGGGGCTCATTATCTCAGTCCCTCCAGAAAAACCTGATCATGCCATCCCATAATTCAACGCATAATCAGCCAAAGTCTGCATATTTATTTCGGGGGGGGGGGCGCGTGTTTCAAATACGCCGCACTTTTGCCGCATAAATTACCGATTTACGCGCAAAATATGCGGGCTTGCATGATGTCATAATCCCCGCATTTTCGTTGCTAAAAAGTCCCACATATCTTAGCAGGAAGATGGAAAATGTTGCATTTACGTCACACAAGAGCAGCCGTTGCCATGGGAACGTTATGAAGTGACGTAATCACCCGACGTGAACATCATCTAAAAGCTGCAGACCCGCGGTGAAGCCACGATGACATCGCAGTTTTAAAAAGTTCCCGCAATTTCATCGCACAAATATCCCGCATATTTCATTTTTTAAGAAAACGTGCCGAATAATCAAGGATTTCAGCAACAATCACAAAATATACTCTGGACGGACTGGCGAATGACTGAATGAATGAATGAATGAATGGGAGATGTAAATAGATAAACATGATGAATGAATGAATGGGAGATGTAAATAGATGAACATGATGAATGAATGAATGGGAGATATCAATAGATGAACATGATGAATGAATGGGAGATATCAATAGATGAACATGATGAATGAATGAATGGGAGATATAAATAGATGAACATGATGAATGAATGGGGGATATAAATAGATAAACATGATTTATGAATGAATGGGAGATATCAATAGATAAACATAATGAATGAATGAATGAATGAATGGGAGATATAAATAGATAAACATGATGAATGAATGAATGAATGGGAGATATAAATAGATAAACATGATGAATGAATGAATGGGAGATATCAATAGATGAACATGATGAATGAATGAATGAATGGGAGATATAAATAGATAAACATGATGAATGAATGAATGGGAGATATAAATAGATAAACATGATGAATGAATGAATGGGAGATATAAATAGATAAACATGATGAATGAATGGGAGATATAAATAGATAAACATGATGAATGAATGAATGGGAGATATAAATAGATGAACATGATGAATGAATGGGAGATATAAATAGATGAACATGATGAATGAATGAATGAATGGGAGATATAAATAGATGAACATGATGAATGAATGGGAGATATAAATAGATAAACATGATGAATGAATAAATGAATGAATGGGAGATATAAATAGATAAACATGATGAATGAATGAATGGGAGATATCAATAGATAAACCTAATGAATGGGAGATATAAATAGATGAACAAAATGAATGAATGAATGAATGAATCAATGGGAGATATCAATAGATAAACATGATGAATGAATGGGAGATATCCATAGATAAACATGATGAATGAATGAATGAATGAATCAATGGGAGATATCAATAGATAACGGTACTGACCTCACAGAGACCTTTAAACTGAAACATCTGTTTTAATTCTGGGCTTTTATTTTGAAGGTTCAGAGAAGAAGCAGGAGAAGCTGTCATCATCGGTCCGAGCCGTTCGCAAAGGGATGGAGAGTAAGTAATCAGATTACATATGGTTCTTTCTGTAGCCTGTAGAGTAATCAGATTACATCTGTAGCTTCCTGTAGAGTAATCAGATTACCTTGTTTCAGATCCGACCAGTAAACTGCGCTACATCCTGCGAGACGCTCGGTTCTTCCTGATAAAGAGCAACAACCACGAGAACGTCTCTCTGGCTAAAGCTAAGGTTAGCTAACATTACTTCTTGTTCTTGGTGATGACTTCCTGTTTAGTTTATCAGGGTTCATAACCCCTTAATGACCCCTTTATAACCCCTTAATAACCTTTATAACCCCTTAATGAGCCCTTAATAACCCTTTATAACCCCTGTGTGATGTTCAGGGTGTGTGGTCGACGCTGCCGGTGAACGAGAAGAAGCTGAACGCAGCGTTCCGCTCGGCGCGAAGCGTCGTCCTCGTCTTCTCGGTGAGGGAGAGCGGGAAGTTCCAAGGTGAGAAACCCCTTAAACTAATCCACCGATAAGTTCCTCCATTAGTCCATCACAGGTCTCATGAGTCCTATCTCTCCTCTGATGCTCCATCACTGGTCTCATGAGTCCTATCTCTCCTCTGATGCTCCATCACTGGTCTCATGAGTCCTATCTCTCCTCTGATGTTCCATCACTGGTCTCATCATGTGTCCTATCTCTCCTCTGATGGTCCATCACTGGTCTCATCATGTGTCCTATCTCTCCTCTGATGGTCCATCACTGGTCTCATCATGAGTCCTATCTCTCCTCTGATGGTCCATCACTGGTCTCATGAGTCCTATCTCTCCTCTGATGGTCCATCACTGGTCTCATCATGAGTCCTATCCCTCCTCTGATGGTCCATCACTGGTCTCATGAGTCCTATCTCTCCTCTGATGGTCCATCACTGGTCTCATGTGTCCTATCTCTCCTCTGATGGTCCATCACTGGTCTCATCATGAGTCCTATCCCTCCTCTGATGGTCCATCACTGGTCTCATGAGTCCTATCTCTCCTCTAATGGTCCATCACTGGTCTCATGTGTCCTATCCCTCCTCTGATGTTCCATCACTGGTCTCATAATGTGTCCTATCTCTCCTCTGATGGTCCATCACTGGTCTCATCATGTGTCCTATCTCTCCTCTGATGGTCCATCACTGGTCTCATCATGAGTCCTATCTCTCCTCTGATGGTCCATCACTGGTCTCATCATGTGTCCTATCCCTCCTCTGATGTTCCATCACTGGTCTCATCATGAGTCCTATCTCTCCTCTGATGGTCCATCACTGGTCTCATCATGTGTCCTATCCCTCCTCTGATGTTCCATCACTGGTCTCATCATGTGTCCTATCTCTCCTCTGTCTCCAGGTTTTGCCCGTTTGGCTTCAGAGTCTCACCACGGCGGTTCTCCAATCCACTGGGTTCTTCCTGCCGGCATGAACGCCAAGATGCTGGGCGGCGTCTTTAAGATCGACTGGCTCTGCAGGTAGACTCGCACCTTCGTCTCTCTGTTCGTCTCATCATAGTAAACTAACAGCTGTTATACTTCATATAATCATACAGAGATAGTAGTACACAGCTGTTATACTACATATAATGATACAGAGATAGTACACAGCTGTTATACTTCATATAATCATACAGAGATAGTAGTACACAGCTGTTATACTTCATATAATCATACAGAGATAGTAGTACACAGCTGTTATACTACATATAATGATACAGAGATAGTACACAGCTGTTATACTTCATATAATCATACAGAGATAGTAGTACACAGCTGTTATACTACATATAATGATACAGAGATAGTACACAGCTGTTATACTTCATATAATCAGAGATAGTAGTACACAGCTGTTATACTTCATATAATCATACAGAGATAGTAGTATACAGCTGTTATACTTCATATAATCATACAGAGATAGTAGTATACAGCTGTTATACTTCATATAATCATACAGAGATAGTAGTACACAGCTGTTATACTTCATATAATCATACAGAGATAGTAGTACACAGCTGTTATACATCATATCAGGAAGAAATGTTATGGGAACATCCCTACTACTACTACTACTACTACTAATAATTAATAATAATAATAATAATAATAATTTATATGAATATAATGTGTTTCCAGGAGGGACCTCCCCTTCACAAAGACTGCTCACCTGTCCAACCCCTGGAACGAACACAAGCCCGTGAAGATCGGACGCGACGGACAGGTCAGCCAATCATTCCTCTCTATCACTTCATATGGTTCTCAGGTCAGCCAATCATTCCTCTCTATCACGTCATATGGTTCTCAGGTTGGATGTCCACATCTCTGTCCTTCGGTTTTAATATAAGGTGTGTGTGTGTGTGTGTGCGTGCGTGTGTGTGTGTGTGTGCGTGCGTGTGCGTGTGCGTGCAGGTTTCTACCCTCATGTATTTTTTGTATTTCATCATCACATCCCCTTCACCATACCCCCACATCATCACATCCCCTTCACCATACCCCCACATCATCACATCCCCTTCACCATACCCCCCATCATCACATCCCCTTCACCATACCCCCCCATCATCACATCCCCTTCACCATACCCCCACATCATCACATCCCCTTCACCATACCCCCACATCATCACATACAGTTGGGGGGGGGGGTTATGGTGAAGGGTAACTAAAAATCCCTCTCCTTACCAGAGTCCATATAGTGTTTAGTAACTCCTAAATAATGTTGATTCCTCCCTGACGTCCAGTGATCAGCGGTTAATGAGCAGCTCATTTCTGCACAAGTCCGTGTTAACACAGCCCATCTGCACACTTACCGGCGACAGAGAAGCAGGCTGGATAGTCCGGTACATGGTTGTTTCCACGACAACAAAAACACAGCAGTCTCTGAACTGGCGTTGGGAGTTTGGTTGAAGTTGGATGTAGTCCAGTTTGTTGTCTAATGAGCGGACACTTGCAGCAGGATTGATGGAACAGGTGGCCGGCTAGCGTTAGCTTTCTACCTATCTAGGTTAGACTCCAGCCCCCGTTGGCGTTTCACCGCTGAGGATGTCCCCCCGTGATTGCTCGTTCCGGCCACCGCCGCTGCCTGCGGCTGTGTTTCCCAACATTCATCTGTCCCCTGCCCCCCGAGGGCCGGTGGTCTAGCGTTAACTGTACTACTATGCTTAGCTCCGTAGCTGGTAGCTCCAGCTTGACATGCTTCGGTGATATTTTAATTCGGCTTTACACAACGTGCAGATGGCTTCGACTTGTCTGCTGAGCCGTCCGGGAGTTTTTTTTAAAAGAAAAGCTCCATTCAGAAGTGTGTTGCTGCGGTCTTTCTCTATGCCGGCAGCCTGCGGCATTCTGCAGCAGAAGATGTTAGGGTCAAAATACGATTAACGCGTTAACGCTGACGGCCCTAATATAAACTAATCTAAAACCTAATCTCTCTGTTTCTGTTAAATGTGTCAATGGTGAAATGTGTCAATGGTGAAATGTGTCAACGGTGAAATGTGTCAACGGTGAAATGTGTCAACGGTGAAATGTGTTGCAGGAGATCCAGCCCGACATCGGCGCCCAGCTCTGCACCCTGTTCCCATTGGACGAGAGTGTGGACATCCACCAGGTGGCTCGCCGAGTTCGTCACAAGCGCCGGACGCCGTCGGAGCCGCGGCCCCGAGGCCGACCGCCGCAGCGCGAGCCGGGAAGGTTAGCCAATCACCAAGCTCCTCCTCCCGCTTCCTGTTCTTCTTCTTCTGCTGCTGCGACCGTGGCGCCACCTGCTGCCGGACGACGGAGAGGGCCGCTGCCTTTAGCCGGCGGCTAGCGGCTCACGGCTAGCGGCCCGTGGCTAGCGGCTCACGGCCCGCGGCTAGCGGCGCTGCTTCTATGGTTGTTGTGGTAATTTTCCAGTCTGGAGTTTCCAGCGGAGCGAGGCCTCGCTCTGTGACGGCGTTTAAAAGTCAGGCAGGAAGTCAGGATTAACTGATTTAATTCTCTAATTTAATTCTTTAGATTCAGATTTGATTTCAGAGATTTTGATTTCATTGTTGCTAAACTTCTCCTTTGAAGCTCTTCTTCTTTACAGGAGCTTCAAACCTCGGAGGTTACAATATCTGAATGTTTGGCTTTTAGCTGGACTGTGGCTGGCCTTTCACAATAAAAGCAGAGAGGACTCTGGCGTTTCAGAATAAAAGCAGAGAGGACTCTGGTTTTTCAGAATAAAAGCAGAGAGGACTCTGGCCTTTCAGAATAAAAGCAGAGAGGACTCTGGCGTTTCAGAATAAAAGCAGAGAGGACTCTGGCGTTTCAGAATAAAAGCAGAGAGGACTCTGGCGTTTCAGAATAAAAGCAGAGAGGACTCTGGTTTTTCAGAATAAAAGCAGAGAGGACTCTGGTTTTTCAGAATAAAAGCAGAGAGGACTCTGGCCTTTCAGAATAAAAGCAGAGAGGACTCTGGCTGGACTGACGGAGGAGGGGGTTGGTGAGGGGCGGGAGGTAGAGAGAGAGGCCCAGCGGACTGGTTCTGGGTTTGAGAAGGGGGCGTGGCCTCTGGACTTTATCCAATCACAGGGAGGGGAGTGTGTGCTTGTTCAAAGCAGGTAAAGTTACAGAGAAAAGGAAGGAAAAGATGGACTCATTTAAAAAGGACTGAAATAATGCTGAGCAGCACCCCCCATCCCCCCCCCCCCCCCCCCCCCCCCCAATGAAAGGACAGTTAATCTCCCCCCCTCCTCCTCCAGCACACACACTGAATCAGGACTGAGAGCTCGTTGGTAATGTGGGGGGGGGGGGGGGGTCTGCATGTGTGAGTGCGTGTGTGTGTCTGTGCGTGAGTGTGTGTGCCTCTCTCATGAACTGTAAATTAAAGTGTGTGTGTGTGCGTGCGTCTGTGTCTCTGTCTGTCTGTGTGTGTCTGTGTGTCTGTGCGTGCGTGCGTGTGTCTGTGTCTCTGTGTGTGTCTGTGCGTGTGTCTGTGCGTGTGTGTGCGTGTGTGTGTGTGTGTGTGTGTGCGTGCGTGCGTCTGTGTGTCTGTCTGTCTGTGTGTGTGTGTGTGTGTGTGCGTGCGTGTGTCTGTGTGTCTGTGTGTGTGTGTGTGTGCGTGCGTCTGTGTCTCTGTGTGTGTGTGTGTGTGTGTGTGTGTGTGTGTGTGTGTGTGTGTGTGTGTGTGTGTGTGTGTGCGTGCGTGCGTGCGTGCGTCTGTGTCTCTGTCTGTGTGTGTCTGCGTGCGTGTGAGGAAAGTGAAAGCGAGAACGGACGGAGCACCAGAAAGACGTTTTGTGGTTTGAGATTTAAGGACTGTTGCTGGTCTGGAGGGGAGGGTGGGAGGGGGGCTGGTCTGAGAGGGGGCGGGGCTTTGTTGATTGGTTGACAGGACTGCACCATCATCACCATCATCATCACCCCCTCCTCACCCTTTCAAAGTAAGAGGGTTTATAAAGAGCCTAAAACATGGACTGATGAGGAGACAGACTGTGTTTAAAATCAAAAGTTACAGCCCCTCCCACATTTACAGCAGAAGAGCGGTATGTTGTCCCTTTCAGAGGCTTCTTCTTCTTGTTTGTTGTTTTCATTGTGTGTGAAGCTAAATGTGTCAATGCTGCTGTAACAGGAAGTGTTTCCTGGACAGATGTACACCAAAATCGCAGGTTTGTGTCAGAGCGCTTCCAGACGTATGACGTCATCGGCCCTCAGAGTCTTGAGTCCGATTATTAAAAACGTTATCACACGAGCAGGCGAAGAGGGAGAAGCAGCCATGGCGTGTTCACGCGGGCCGCGTGGTGGTCTCTGGGGACCGTAAAGGCCGTTACACATCGACCTGACGGCCGACCAGATGGGCGTCATCTGGTCAGCCATCTGGTCGGCCGTTTTAACCCTCAGGTTGTCTCAAAATTTAAAACAAACTTTGTTTACATGTTTTTGTCAATTTTCTCAACACTTTTTTAAATTCATGGTCATTAAACCTAATTTAAATGACATTATACTTAATTTTTGAGTTAAAAAAAGCTGAAATTATGAATCGTTTTGACTAATAGTTATCTTAACTATTAGTGTGACTAACTCAAACTTAAGTCAGGAGACTGTTTTGAAAACAAACGAATGCTATAATATTGAATAAAACAGCCCAAATTCAATGAAAGTAATCATTAATTGTACCTGTGAAGATTGTTATGTGGGTTCCATACAATGTACATCATGCATCCATGTTATTTTTGGGTAATTTGGTTAAGAAACCTATATTCCTGATATAAAGAACTTTGAAAACGAGGACAACACAGGGGTTAAAAGCCGTCGGTGAAAAGGGAGAAGCTGCCCTGCAGAACCAAACTCCATCCAGAAAATGCGCTTTTTAAGTCGTTTGCTCGCGTTTTGCAGACAGTATTTGGAGGCGAACACTGCGTCAAACCGTTCTGAATGAAGTATTGTGGAGCTGCAGAGACGTCCCGGACTACAAACTGTACCCTAGTGCAGACTACAGAAAACCTTATTGTTTGGTACAGATACTCGCAAAATCGCACTATAATCATTGAAAATGTTCTTAATCTTAATATTTTTCAATGAAAATGAGTGATACAAAAATGATCATTCCCTCCAATATCGTGAATCATAATACAATCGCAAAATCAGTCAAAAATAATGGTAATTAGATCTATTCCTCATATGGTGCGGCCCTAGTACAGATCTACACCGGCGGGGAACGCCATTAGACACAAATGATCCCCACGAATAGCACAACGCCAGTGTGAACACGTCATAAGTCGTCACCAAGCCGAAGAAAACACTGGGAGACAGGACCAGTAGACAGCAGGAAAACCAGTAGACAGCAGGACCAGTAGACAGCAGGACCAGTAGACAGCAGGACCAGTAGGACCAGTAGACAGCAGGACCAGTAGGACCAGTAGACAGCAGGACCAGTAGGACCAGTAGACAGCAGGACCAGCAGGACCAGTAGACAGCAGGACCAGTAGGACCAGTAGACAGCAGGACCAGTAGGACCAGTAGACAGCAGGACCAGCAGGACCAGTAGACAGCAGGACCAGTAGGACCAGTAGACAGCAGGACCAGTAGGACCAGTAGACAGCAGGAGAACCAGTAGCTGTAGACGGTCGGCCGTCGGCTGAAAGCCAGTCGGACTCCTCGAGGTTCAAAAAGTGTCACAGAACGCACCGAAGAGACGCCAACTTGAACGTACGTTCTGCGCGAGACGTAATACAAGAAATTAACATTTCTTGTATTACTCCTTCAGAATACGATCTCATACTTTACTAAAATAGTTCACCGAAACGTGTTTCTGGAAACATTTTAAGAGCGAAATGGGCCGTGCAGTTGCTGAATCTGTCTTCATTCCAGATCAACAAAGGTCCCCGTTTCCTGGTTAGCTCTCCACCAATCAGATGGCTCATTGAGCATGTCAGGTCGGCCCAAATGAAGGCTGACGGCACGAATACACCGAACAGACTCGAGTCCCCGACCTCCCAGACGGTCAGACGGCCGGTTATCGGCTCGCTGCGTCGTTAACCTGTTAATGAATACTGGTTATTTTTGAATATTATAAATGTTGTCAGTCTGAAGAGATTCTTACATTCGACATTTAGTCTACAAAACATTTAAGTTAGCCCAAATGGTATGCATGAATCTCCCATAAGGGGCGTGGCTAACTTTTTTTTGGCTACATCTCAGTAACAAAGGGACAGATTCTACTTAAACAGCTGTTAAACAGGAAGTAATGTCAGAACCTGGAAGACTGCACCTTCAGAGTAAATCTGTCCCATCGCTAGATGGCAATAGTTTTTTTTTTGGTGAAGTTCAGTTTTTTCTTGTTTGAAATTTGACTGTTTTAATGTGTGTGTGTGTGTGTGTGTGTGTGTGTGTGTGTGTGTGTGTGTGTGTGTGTGTGTGTGTGTGTGTGTGTGTGTGTGTGTGTGTGTGTGTGTGTGTGTGTGTGTGCGAGTGTGTATTGTGTGTGTGTGTGCGAGTGTGTATTAATGTGTGTGTGTGAGTGTGTATTAATGTGTGAGTGTGTATTAATGTGTGTGTGTGTGTGAGTGTGTATTAATGTGTGTGTGTGTGTGAGTGTGTATTAATGTGTGTGTGTGTGTGTGTATTAATGTGTGTGTGTGTGTGTGTGAGTGTGTATTAATGTGTGTGTGAGTGTGTATTAATGTGTGTGTGAGTGTGTATTAATGTGTGTGTGAGTGTGTATTAATGTGTGTGTGAGTGTGTATTAATGTGTGAGTGTGTATTAATGTGTGAGTGTGTATTAATGTGTGTGTGTGTGAGTGTGTATGTGTGTCTTAACTGTGATCTTGTGTGCGTAGGCGTCGCCCTGAAGAGTACGACCTCCACGGGAGGAAGCGGCCGCGGGCTGACGGTCCGCCAGACTTCAACCAGCGAGCAGGTCGTTAAAACTGTAACAATGACTCAGCATTAATCTGTGACGATGACTCAGCATTAATCTGTGACGATGGCTCAGCATTAATCTGTGACGATGGCTCAGCATTAATCTGACGATGGCTCAGCATTAATCTGTGACGATGACTCAGCATTAATCTGTGACGATGGCTCAGCATTAATCTGTGACGATGACAGCATTAATCTGTGACGATGGCTCAGCATTAATCTGTGACGATGACAGCATTAATCTGTGACGATGGCTCAGCATTAATCTGTGACGATGGCTCAGCATTAATCTGTGACGATGGCTCAGCATTAATCTGTGACGATGACAGCATTAATCTGTGACGATGGCTCAGCATTAATCTGTGACGATGACTCAGCATTAATCTGTGACGATGACTCAGCATTAATCTGTGACGATGGCTCAGCATTAATCTGTGACGATGATGGCTCAGCATTAATCTGTGACGATGGCTCAGCATTAATCTGTGACGATGGCTCAGCATTAATCTGTGACGATGGCTCAGCATTAATCTGTGACGATGGCTCAGCATTAATCTGTGACGATGACTCAGCATTAATCTGACGATGGCTCAGCATTAATCTGTGACGATGACTCAGCATTAATCTGTGACGATGGCTCAGCATTAATCTGTGACGATGGCTCAGCATTAATCTGACGATGGCTCAGCATTAATCTGTGACGATGACTCAGCATTAATCTGTGACGATGGCTCAGCATTAATCTGTGACGATGACTCAGCATTAATCTGTGACGATGGCTCAGCATTAATCTGTGACGATGACAGCATTAATCTGTGACGATGGCTCAGCATTAATCTGTGACGATGGCTCAGCATTAATCTGTGACGATGGCTCAGCATTAATCTGTGACGATGACAGCATTAATCTGTGACGATGGCTCAGCATTAATCTGACGATGGCTCAGCATTAATCTGTGACGATGACTCAGCATTAATCTGTGACGATGGCTCAGCATTAATCTGTGACGATGGCTCAGCATTAATCTGTGACGATGACAGCATTAATCTGTGACGATGGCTCAGCATTAATCTGTGACGATGACAGCATTAATCTGTGACGATGGCTCAGCATTAATCTGTGACGATGGCTCAGCATTAATCTGTGACGATGGCTCAGCATTAATCTGTGACGATGGCTCAGCATTAATCTGTGACGATGGCTCAGCATTAATCTGTGACGATGACAGCATTAATCTGTGACGATGGCTCAGCATTAATCTGTGACGATGATGGCTCAGCATTAATCTGTGACGATGGCTCAGCATTAATCTGTGACGATGGCTCAGCATTAATCTGTGACGATGGCTCAGCATTAATCTGTGACGATGGCTCAGCATTAATCTGTGACGATGGCTCAGCATTAATCTGACGATGGCTCAGCATTAATCTGTGACGATGACTCAGCATTAATCTGTGACGATGGCTCAGCATTAATCTGTGACGATGGCTCAGCATTAATCTGTGACGATGGCTCAGCATTAATCTGACGATGGCTCAGCATTAATCTGTGACGATGACTCAGCATTAATCTGTGACGATGGCTCAGCATTAATCTGTGACGATGACAGCATTAATCTGTGACGATGGCTCAGCATTAATCTGTGACGATGACAGCATTAATCTGTGACGATGGCTCAGCATTAATCTGTGACGATGGCTCAGCATTAATCTGTGACGATGGCTCAGCATTAATCTGTGACGATGGCTCAGCATTAATCTGTGACGATGGCTCAGCATTAATCTGTGACGATGGCTCAGCATTAATCTGTGACGATGGCTCAGCATTAATCTGTTACGATGACAATGACTCAGCATTAATCTGTGACGATGACTCAGCATTAATCTGTTAACTGTAACTGAACTAACTTCTCCACGGCTGACGACAAACCGTCTGAAAAGAGAAATGTAACGTAAGAATTTATTTTATCTTCAGGGTTCATCCAGGACCTTCGTAACCAGCCGGTGGACAGGTGAGACGCACGCAATCACTCACCTGAAACAGGAAGTAGGCGGGGCTGTGTGTAGTAGGCGGGGCTGTGTGTAGTAGGCGGGGCTGTGTGTAGTAGGCGGGGCTGTGTGTAGTAGACTGTAGTAGGCGGGGCTATGTGTAATTGGACTGTCTAGTAGGCCGTGTAGTAGGCGGGGCTGTGTGTAGTAGGCGGGGCTGTGTGTAGTAGGCGGGGCCGGGTGTAGTAGGCGGGGCCGTGTAGTAGGCGGGGCCGTGTAGTAGGCGGGGCCGTGTGTGTAGAAGGTGGGGCCGTGTGTAGAAGGCGGGGCCGTGTGTGTAGAAGGCGGGGCCGTGTGTAGAAGGCGGGGCCGTGTGTAGAAGGCGGGGCCGTGTGTGTAGAAGGCGGGGCCGTGTGTAGTAGTAGGCGGGGCCGGGTGTAGTAGGCGGGGCCGTGTGTAGTAGGCGGGGCCGTGTGTGTAGAAGGCGGGGCCGGGTGTGTAGAAGGCGGGGCCGTGTGTGTAGAAGGCGGGGCCGTGTGTGTAGAAGGCGGGGCCGTGTGTGTAGAAGGCGGGGCCGTGTGTGTAGTAGGCGGGGCCGTGTGTGTAGAAGGCGGGGCCGTGTGTGTAGAAGGCGGGGCCGTGTGTGTAGAAGGCGGGGCCGTGTGTAGTAGGCGGGGCCGTGTGTGTAGAAGGCGGGGCCGTGTGTGTAGTAGGCGGGGCCGGGTGTGTAGAAGGCGGGGCCGTGTGTAGTAGGCGGGGCCGTGTGTGTAGAAGGCGGGGCCGTGTGTGTAGTAGGCGGGGCCGTGTGTGTAGTAGGCGGGGCCGTGTGTGTAGAAGGCGGGGCCGTGTGTAGTAGGCGGGGCCGGGTGTAGAAGGCGGGGCCGGGTGTGTAGAAGGCGGGGCCGGGTGTGTAGTAGGCGGGGCCGTGTGTGTAGAAGGCGGGGCCGTGTGTGTAGAAGGCGGGGCCGGGTGTGTAGTAGGCGGGGCCGTGTGTGTAGAAGGCGGGGCCGGGTGTAGAAGGCGGGGCCGGGTGTAGAAGGCGGGGCCGTGTGTGTAGTAGGCGGGGCCGGGTGTGTAGAAGGCGGGGCCGTGTGTGTAGAAGGCGGGGCCGTGTGTGTAGAAGGCGGGGCCGGGTGTAGAAGGCGGGGCCGGGTGTAGAAGGCGGGGCCGTGTGTGTAGAAGGCGGGGCCGGGTGTGTAGTAGGCGGGGCCGTGTGTAGAAGGCGGGGCCGGGTGTGTAGAAGGCGGGGCCGTGTGTAGAAGGCGGGGCCGTGTGTAGTAGGCGGGGCCGGGTGTAGAAGGCGGGGCCGTGTGTAGAAGGCGGGGCCGTGTGTGTAGAAGGCGGGGCCGGGTGTGTAGTAGCGGGGCCGGGTGTGTAGAAGGCGGGGCCGGGTGTGTAGAAGGCGGGGCCGGGTGTGTAGAAGGCGGGGCCGGGTGTGTAGTAGCGGGGCCGGGTGTGTAGAAGGCGGGGCCGGGTGTAGAAGGCGGGGCCGGGTGTAGAAGGCGGGGCCGGGTGTAGAAGGCGGGGCCGGGTGTGTAGAAGGCGGGGCCGGGTGTGTAGAAGGCGGGGCCGTGTGTAGTAGGCGGGGCCGTGTGTAGAAGGCGGGGCCGTGTGTAGAAGGCGGGGCCGTGTGTGTAGAAGGCGGGGCCGTGTGTGTAGAAGGCGGGGCCGGGTGTGTAGTAGGCGGGGCCGGGTGTGTAGTAGGCGGGGCCGGGTGTGTAGAAGGCGGGGCCGGGTGTGTAGAAGGCGGGGCCGGGTGTAGAAGGCGGGGCCGGGTGTGTAGAAGGCTGGGCCGGGTGTGTAGTAGGCGGGGCCGGGTGTGTAGTAGGCGGGGCCGGGTGTAGAAGGCGGGGCCGGGTGTGTAGTAGGCGGGCCGGGTGTGTAGAAGGCGGGGCCGGATGTAGAAGGCGGGGCCGGGTGTGTAGAAGGCGGGGCCGGGTGTGTAGTAGGCGGGCCGGGTGTGTAGAAGGCGGGGCCGGGTGTAGAAGGCGGGG
>CM042329.1:34543560-34546060 GCA_023566125.1 Zingel zingel
CCTCCCTGCTGCCGCGCCTCCTCTCGGCCCACCGCTCCGAGGTCCGGCGCCTCCTGCGAGGTGCGCTGGCGTCTCTGGGCCGCCGACTGGACTCTCTGGAGAGGAGGAGCCAGAGGAGGTGGAGGAGAGGAGAAGAGGAGGAGAAGGAGGAGAGGAGGAGGAGGAGGAGGAGGAGGAGGAGGAAGAGAAGAGAAGAAGAAGAGGAGAGGAGAGGAGGAGAAGAAGAAGAGGAGGAAGCAGACTCTTCTCCAGGTGAGTCCCGGAGAACGGGCAGCATGTTGCTCCTGCAGAGATCTGAGGAGCAGTTATTCCGTACGTTTTTTGTCTCTCCGTAACTTCTGCATACGTTCAGCTATTAAAACCATTCAACTTTTAAAATGTTCATCTCTTTCAGCTAATGATGGGACTTCTTCAACTTTTTTTCTACCATTTATAATTTTTTAATATCAAGCTTTTAAACATTTTATTTTAACATTAAACTCAATGAGAGCGGGCTTCAAATCCTTCAAATCCTCTTCTAAATGTATCTGCTCCTACATTCTTTCACCTACAGATGTGATTCAAACTTTAAACTGTTCACAAAATATTCAGGAATTAGGCTATGTCTTTTCAGTTTGATATCTTTTACAGTTTTTGTGAAAAAGGTGTTTAAGTTTAGTGATCATTTCAGGATTTTTTTGCGTTTTATAATGGGTTTGTATTGCGTGACTTACAGTGGGTGATGTCATCAAGTAGAGTGCGGAGCCAAAAAAAATTACCTTTGTCCCTTCTCTATAAATTGCTCTCACACCCACAATATACATACACAATTTATACATCAAAACGTAGGTATTTGTGTCTAGTTTCAGGCAATGTGCTCAGTTATGTGACATGACTTATACTTTTGGCTTGGTGACCTTCCAAATGACAAGAGTTCCACATCTTCCTCCATTTGCCGCCCTGTTTAACATCCTCCACATTTCCGAGCAAAACGCAGAGCGAACCACTTTTTTTAAATCGCTGATATGCCCACATTTTTAAGTTTATCCACATACATTTTATATTGATGCGTTCACAAAGGCCTTGTGGTGGTCACGATTACATCATTTGACTGATACCCCTTATCGTTTTAGCAGTCTGAGCCTTTATTTGAGAGCTTGTTCTCAGTGTGTTTGAATAGCTGCAGTGTGGCACAGCTGACAGTTTCAGCAGGTGACACGGTCGTTAACTTATTAAAGATCAAAGAGATCTCATCACATACTTCAAAGGGTGTTTACAAACATGGTCATATGTTACCATGACAACACGTTCACAGACAGTTGAATTGAATACTACAGGCAGTAATATGAACATTAGTCTACATCTTTTGCGTTCCACTTCTGTCTTTGTTTGTCTGTCTCTTTGTCTCCCTCCCTCCTTCTGACTCTCTCTCTCTCTGTCCCTCCTTCTGTCTGTCTGTCTCTCTCCCTCCCTCATTCTCTCTCTCTCCCTCCCTCCCTCCCTCATTCTCTCTCTCTCTCTCTCTCCCTCCCTCCCTCTCTCCTTCTCTCTCTCTCCTTCATCCTTTTCTCTCTCTCTCCCTCCCTCCCTCCCTCCTTCTGTCTCTCTCTCCTTCATCCTTCTCTCTTTCTCTCTCTCTCTCTCTCCTTCCATCCTTCTCTCTCTCTCTCTCTCTCTCCCTCTCCTTCCATCCTTCTCTCTCTCCCTCCCTCCTTCTCTCTCTCTCTCTCCTTCCATCCTTCTCTCGCTCTCTCTCTCCCTCCCTCCCTCCCTCCCTCCTTCTGTCTCTCTCTCCTTCATCCTTTTCTCTCTCTCTCTCTCTCTCTCTCTCTCTCTCTCTCTCTCTCTCTCTCTCTCTCTCTCTCTCTCTCTCTCTCTCCTTCCATCCTTCTCTCTCTCCTTCATCCTTGTCTCGCTCTCTCTCTCTCTCTCTCTCCTTCCATCCTTCTCTCTCTCTCCCTCCCTCCTTCTGTCTCTCTCTCTCACTTCCTCCCTCCTTCTCTCTCTCTCTCTCTCTCCCTCCCTCCCTCCCTCCCTCTAGTGTCATTTGTGATTTAATCCATGTATATATCCCACTTCTTTTCAGGCAACATATTCACCTCTCAGCTCTTTAGGGTCATGCTTTTTTGATCTATGCAGTGGATATGTCTGATAATAATACAAAGTATTTATACTTTTAGCCTTTTTAGTCAATTTATTGGAACTTCCACTTTTGACAGTATTACAGTTCAGCTTCCATCTTTTCTAGAAATGTATTTCAGCTCTTAGCTTAATAAGGTAATGCAGTTAAGCTTCCAACTGACTATTTTACATTTCAACTTCCGACTTTTTCAGCAGTGCAGTGCAATCCATTTGAGATTTTTCAAAAAATTTTGTTCATATTTTGGCATTTTCATCTCTGTTTCTCATAGCATTTGTAAGTCTTCCAGACTTAATAAATAAATTCAGACCTCACAATGTTCTACATCTTTTGGCATCGTTGAACTTTTAAAGCCAACAATTCAGTTTAGCGTCAACTTTT
>CM042329.1:34551060-34553560 GCA_023566125.1 Zingel zingel
GAAAGACTGCTTGTTCTGTAGGAGTTAGAAGAGTCTGAGATGTTTAGTATGAAACCAAAAGTACGTCTCTGTCTGGTGACATAATACAGCATCAGTATCCCACAATGCAATGCTGTAGTAACACTGGCCACTACACCAGCATTAGTATCCCACAATGCAATGCTGTAGTAACACTGGCCACTATGGCATCAATATCCCACAATGCAATGCTGTAGTAACACCGGCCACTATAGCATCAGTATCCCACAATGCAATGCGGTAGTAACACTGGCCACTACCATAGACAGTATATATATTGGACCAGCAGGTCCCTCTCAGGTACTAGTTAGTCCTATAGACAGTATATATATTGGACCAGCAGGTCCCTCTCAGGTACTAGTTAGTCCTATAGACAGTATATATATTGGACCAGCAGGTCCCTCTCAGGTACTAGTTAGTCCTATAGACAGTATATATACTGGACCAGCAGGTCCCTCTCAGGTACTAGTTAGTCCTATAGACAGTATATAACCTGGACCAGCAGGTCCCGTGTCTCTGGACGGAGACCAGTGAAGTCTCTTTTCCGGTGATGGCTGAGCGTTACTGAGCAGCCTCCAACTGAGCTTGAAGACGTAGATGTGACGTGAGCAACCTGTCTGAAAGTTGGAAGTCTTCTGGTAGCTGTGCCAAGAGAAATCTCAATCATTCCCAATCTAGCAGAGACGGAGAGCGTAGGTATATGTAAGGAGATAACATAGGCACAGGCTAATTACTGATCACTAACATGATAGTTAACATTAGGAATTACACTTTAACAGCTAATAAGAGATAACATGGGCACAGGCTAGTTATTCAGCATGACAGCTCACAGACAAATGTTGATGATATGTCTGTAGTCTGTTGGTGCGCTGTCTCTTTAAGAACTCACCGGTCTGCATGTTGAGTCTGAGATTTCAGACCAGTGTAAACTACATCTCCCAGCATGCCTCTGTGTCGCCTGCAGGAGTCTGGAGACTATCTTTGAGGAGCCGCGGGAGAAGGACGGAGCGCTGCTCCTGATTGGCCAGCAGAGGAGGCGCAGGCTCCTCCTCTTCCCCGACTTCACGCAGCCGCGGAAGAGGAAGAGAGCGGGACTTCCTGTTGCCATGGCGCCCAGAAAGCGCGTGGCGGCGCGGCGCCACGGCAACGGAGACGGAGAGGACGCAGACGCTGACGTGATGCTGCTGCAGCGGCTCAGCGCGCTTGAAGACTTCCTGACGCAGCAGGGCCTGGACCTGTGACATCACTTCCTGTCAGCTGACTGGAGGCTGCTCGCTGCTACCGCTGCGTTACCATGGTTACCCTGGTGATGCCGTCAGCACGTCGGTCTGATGAAGCGGCTTTTTACTTTGTTTGGACAGTTTAGACTGTTTTTAAAATGTGAAACTTCTTAAATATTTAATGTTTTTAACATTCAGGAGGCCCCGCCCACACCATGACCCAGAGGCCCCGCCCACATCATGACTCAGAGGCCCCTCCCACATCATGACTCAGAGGCCCCTCCCACATCATGACTCAGAGGCCCCTCCCACACCATGACTCAGAGGCCCCTCCCACACCATGACTCAGAGGCCCCTCCCACATCATGACTCAGAGGCCCCTCCCACACCATGACTCAGAGGCCCCTCCCACACCATGACTCAGAGGCCCCTCCCACACCATGACTCAGAGGCCCCTCCCACACCATGACTCAGAGGCCCCTCCCACACCATGACTCAGAGGCCCCTCCCACACCATGACTCAGAGGCCCCTCCCACACCATGACCCAGAGGCCCCTCCCACATGACTCAGAGGCTCCGCCCACACCATGACCCAGAGGCCCCGCCCACATCATGACTCAGAGGCCCCTCCCACACCATGACCCAGAGGCCCCTCCCACATGACTCAGAGGCTCCGCCCACATCATGACCCAGAGGCTCCGCCCACATCATGACTCAGAGGCCCCGCCCACATCATGACTCAGAGGCCCCGCCCACATCATGACTCAGAGGCCCCGCCCACATCATGACCCAGAGGCCCCTCCTACATGACTCAGAGGCTCCGCCCACACCATGAACCAGAGGCCCCTCCCACATGACTCAGAGGCTCCGCCCACACAATGACCCAGAGGCTCCGCCCACACAATGACTCAGAGGCCCCTCCCACACCATGACTCAGAGGCCCCTCCCACATGACTCAGAGGCCCCGCCCACATCATGACTCAGAGGCCCCTCCCACACCATGACTCAGAGGCCCCTCCCACATGACTCAGAGGCTCCGCCCACACCATGACTCAGAGGCCCCTCCCACACCATGACTCAGAGGCCCCTCCCACACCATGACTCGGAGGCCCCTCCCACACCATGACTCGGAGGCCCCTTCCACACCATGACTCGGAGGCCCCTCCCACATCATGACTCAGAGGCCCCTCCCACACCATGACCCAGAGGCCCCTCCCACATGACTCAGAGGCTCCGCCCACATCATGACCCAGAGGCTCCGC
>CM042329.1:34568560-34596060 GCA_023566125.1 Zingel zingel
GAAGGTCCTGGAAGGGGTAGATTAATCACGGCTGAAGGTCCTGGAAGGGGTAGATTAATCACGGCTGAAGGTCCTGGAAGGGGTAGATTAATCACAGCTGCTGATAGGGCTGCACGATTATGTTGATCAATATATTGATCACGATTAATTATCACAATTATTTGTTGATTTTAACCAAAACAAATGTTATTGTCACATAGGCTAATTGACCCTTCGCTAAGCCCCGCCCTCCTTAGTTACCGTTGCTATGCCTGACCAGCTTCGTGCCTGGCCCATCTGTTACAGTATGTATGCTGTCAGACATTCGCGAGGAGATAATTAGTCATTTTTGGCGAACAGGTGAAATACCTGAGAGACTAAGACAAAAGGGACAGCAGTCTGCATTCAGGGATATATCCACGACGTAATATGCAGCCGATAATGTCATCCAAATTAAGCTAAAGCCTATAGGTCATGCTACAATGTGAGCCGCCTCATAGCTGACCATTCAAATGGGAAACACACATCAGAACAGCTATGTTCATGCACAGCAGGGTAAGAGATATTTGAAAATAATCTTATAATTATAATAATTATAAATCAAACAGCTTATCCATAAATCTTGTGGAATTAACAGAAGACATTAGCTTGAACACTTTGCAATGAGAACATTCTCCTGCTTATATTTTTAGCGATTAACAAATGCTGAAATATATTTTAAAGTATGTCAGTGAGCCTCCGTCTTGCCTTTAATCATCTTAAGGACGGGTTAATAACAGATGTGTCCCCCTCTGTCCCTCTCTGGGACATGTTTTCATGCTAATCTGATGTGTTTGGAGCTTAAAACAAGCTAGCGCGGACCGCTGATTAGCTTACAACGCTAGTATTCAGGGACCAGGGAAAGTAAAAACAGATCGCTATTTATACCACTACTTCAACGGCAGCATAACGAGGTCCCCACATGTTAACTCAAGCACTGAGAACTTTGTAAGTGTACAGACAGTTTATTAAAAAGATAGTTTATAAAGACAGTAGCTCCCAAGACGGCGGCCGCCTGTATACGAGAACGTGAGTGTCTTTATAATCTCTCTTTTTAATAAACTGTCTGAACACTTACAAAGTTCTCAGTGCTTGGGTTAACATTTAGGGACCCTCATGATGCTACCGTTGAAGTAGTGGTATAAATAGCAATTTGTTTTTACGCTCCCTGGTCCCTGAATACTAGCGTTGTAAGCTAATCAGCGGTCCGTGCTAGCTTGTTTCAAGCTACAAACATGTCCGATTAGCATGACAACATGTCCCAGAGAGACAGAGTGGGGACACATCTGTTAATAACCCCTAGCTTCGTTTTGCGCCAGAATTGTCCTTTAATTTACGTTCAAATCTATGCATTATGAACAAAGAACCGTCATTATTTCCAAGCAATGCTGTGCTAGCTGCTAGCTAGCTAATAACACGTTACACAGCAGGTAACGTTAGGTAAATATCGCTCCATCACGTGAATTTGATCGTGGGAAGCCAAAATCGTGATCGTGATTAAAATTCGATTAATTGTGCAGCCCTATTTTAAACTAAAGTATCGAGGATCTAAAAATGCCTCGTCATCCAATCCCTAAGGAGTCAGGGAGCCAATCAGCATGCAGCATGCTTCTACCAAGATGTAATCATGTCTGTGATTGGCTGTTAACACAGAGACACTCACATTTAATGTTGTCATTTGTTTTTGTTTTAATAAAAGGTACCAGTACCAAATATCTGGTGTGTGTGTGTATATATATATATATATATATATATATATATATATATATATATATATATATATATATATATATATATACATGTCATCACAAGTTAGTTTGTTTTATTAGTAGACTACAACATTCAGCTGTATTGCAATGGATTGTGGGTAATTAAATCACCCGGTGTGGGGTGTTTCCTGTCAGCCAATCACAGCTCTGACCTCCTGGGGTAGGGTTAGGGACGCTTTTATTGTGAAGGTTAAGTGGGTGAAAGGTGAGTGATGTCACAGCGATGATGTCACTGTAACCGCTGCACCGACACGTCGGCAGGGCAGACGGAGCCTCTGATTGGACGGAGAGAGTCTGTAAATATATTTAAATACATCATGTATATCTACACTCTCTGCGCAGGTAAACAGACAGCAGATTTCAAAATAAAACGTAAAACATAGATGTTCAAACTAAGAATGAGTGTTTGGTTAAATAGTCTGATTCTGATCTCAGATCTGCAACTAAAAGACTTTAAATATCTAAATATGTAAATCATTTATTCAAAAGTATTTCAGAACTGAGTCAGAATTATATTTAAATATTTCCTGCACTCATTTATAATTTGAACACATTGTTTTATATTTAAAGTTAAACATCAAAAGTTGGTCTTTTAGTTTGAAAATCTTTTTCTTAATCTTGGAATATATTATATACAACTTCTCTTCATATAAAGGTGTGTGTGTGTGTGTCTCTGTGTGTGTGTGTGTGTGTGTGTGTGTGTGTGTGTGTGTGTGTGTCCTATCCGTTTGGATCGTGTGTGTGTGTGTGTCTGTGTGTCTCTGTGTGTGTGTGTGTGTGTGTGTGTGTGTGTGTGTCTGTGTGTCTCTGTGTGTGTGTGTGTGTGTGTGTGTGTGTGTGTGTGTCCTATCCGTGTGGATCGTGTGTGTGTGTGTGTCTGTGTGTCTCTGTGTGTGTGTGTGTGTGTGTGTGTCCTATCCGTGTGGATCGTGTGTGTGTCTGTGTGTGTCTGTGTGTCTCTGTGTGTCTCTGTGTGTGTGTGTGTGTGTCTGTGTGTCTCTCTCTCTGTGTGTGTGTGTGTGTGTGTGTGTGTGTGTGTGTGTGTGTGTGTGTGTGTGTGTGTGTGTGTGTGTGTGTGTGTGTGTGTGTGTGTGTGTGTGTGTGTGTGTGTGTGTGTGTGTGTGTGTTAGCTTAACCTGATGACCCAGTTAGTTTATCTGAAACACAACCCTGACCCCTCCTGACCAATAAGCTGTAGCTTAGCTATATTGTAGCTGTAGCTTAGCTTTGCTGTAGCTCAGCGACCTCATGCTGTGTTAGCCTCCTCCTGACTCCGCCCACCTGTTTCATCTATTCCTCCGTGTTTAAACTCCTTATATAAACATGACATTATATATAAACATGACATTATATATAAACATGACATTATATATATACACATGACATTATATATAAACATAACATTATATATATACACATGACATTATATATAAACATGACATTATACAGTGAGGAAAATAAGTATTTGAACACCCTGCTATTTTGCAAGTTCTCCCACTTGGAAATCATGGAGGGGTCTGAAATTGTCATCGTAGGTGCATGTCCACTGTGAGAGACATAATCTAAAAACAAAGATCCAGAAATCACAATGTATGATTTTTTAACTATTTATTTGTATGATACAGCTGCAAATAAGTATTTGAACACCTGTCTATCAGCTAGAATTCTGACCCTCAAAGACCTGTTAGTCTGCCTTTAAAATGTCCACCTCCACTCCATTTATTATCCTAAATTAGATGCACCTGTTTGAGGTCGTTAGCTGCATAAAGACACCTGTCCACCCCATACAATCAGTAAGAATCCAACTACTAACATGGCCAAGACCAAAGAGCTGTCCAAAGACACTAGAGACAAAATTGTACACCTTCACAAGGCTGGAAAGGGCTACGGGGAAATTGCCAAGCAGCTTGGTGAAAAAAGGTCCACTGTTGGAGCAATCATTAGAAAATGGAAGAAGCTAAACATGACTGTCAATCTCCCTCGGACTGGGGCTCCATGCAAGATCTCACCTCGTGGGGTCTCAATGATCCTAAGAAAGGTGAGAAATCAGCCCAGGACTACACGGGAGGAGCTGGTCAATGACCTGAAAAGAGCTGGGACCACCGTTTCCAAGGTTACTGTTGGTAATACACTAAGACGTCATGGTTTGAAATCATGCATGGCACGGAAGGTTCCCCTGCTTAAACCAGCACATGTCAAGGCCCGTCTTAAGTTTGCCAATGACCATTTGGATGATCCAGAGGAGTCATGGGAGAAAGTCATGTGGTCAGATGAGACCAAAATAGAACTTTTTGGTCATAATTCCACTAACCGTGTTTGGAGGAAGAAGAATGATGAGTACCATCCCAAGAACACCATCCCTACTGTGAAGCATGGGGGTGGTAGCATCATGCTTTGGGGGTGTTTTTCTGCACATGGGACAGGGCGACTGCACTGTATTAAGGAGAGGATGACCGGGGCCATGTATTGCGAGATTTTGGGGAACAACCTCCTTCCCTCAGTTAGAGCATTGAAGATGGGTCGAGGCTGGGTCTTCCAACATGACAATGACCCGAAGCACACAGCCAGGATAACCAAGGAGTGGCTCTGTAAGAAGCATATCAAGGTTCTGGCGTAGCCTAGCCAGTCTCCAGACCTAAACCCAATAGAGAATCGTTGGAGGGAGCTCAAACTCCGTGTTTCTCAGCGACAGCCCAGAAACCTGACTGATCTAGAGAAGATCTGTGTGGAGGAGTGGGCCAAACTCTGAAAAACTACAGGAAACGTTTGACCTCTGTAATTGCAAACAAAGGCTACTGTACCAAATATTAACATTGATTTTCTCAGGTGTTCAAATACTTATTTGCAGCTGTATCATACAAATAAATAGTTAAAAAATCATACATTGTGATTTGTGGATTTTTGTTTTTAGATTATGTCTCTCACAGTGGACATGCACCTACGATGACAATTTCAGACCCCTCCATGATTTCCAAGTGGGAGAACCTGCAAAATAGCAGGGTGTTCAAATACTTATTTTCCTCACTGTATATACATGACATTATATATAAACATAACATTATATATATATATATACACATGACATTATATATAAACATAACATTATATATATACACATGACATTATATATAAACATGACATTATATATACATGACATTATATATAAACATAACATTATATATACACATGACATTATATATAAACATGACATTATATATACATGACATTATATATAAACATGACATTATATATAAACATGACATTATATATAAACCTGACATATATATATAAATATATATACATGACATTATATATAAACATGACATTATATATAAACCTGACATATATATATAAATATATATACATGGCATTATATATAAACATGACATTATATATAAACATAACATATATAAACATGACATATATAAACATGACATATATAAACCTGACATTATATATAAACATAACATTATATATATATATATATATATATATATATATATATATATATATATATATACACACATGACATTATATATAAACATAACATATATATAAACATGACATTATATATACATGACATTATATATATATATGTATAAACATGACATTATATATAAACCTGACATTATATATAAACATGACATATATAAACATGACATATATAAACATGACATATATAAACATGACATTATATATAAACATAACATTATATATATATATATAAACATGACATTATATATACATGACATTATATATATATATATATATATATATATATATATATATATATATATATATATATAAAAACATGACATTATATATAAACATGGCATATATATTTATTACATGACATATATATATAAACATGACATTATATATATATATATATATATATATATATTACATGACATTATATATATGACATTATATATATATATATATATATATATATATATATATATATATATATATATATGACATTATATATATATATATATGACATTATATATATATATTACATGACTATATATATAATATATATATATAAACATGACAATGTTTTCACCTTCACGAGATTTGAACAATTTCAGAAAGCGACTTTTCAGCCGTAGGGCCGACTGATCTCTGCTCTGGGACTTTTCAGCCGTAGGGCCGATGGATCTCTGCTCTGGGACAGATCTGGCCCAAACTGCTCAGACAGCTCAGTTTGTTCTGAACATTTTGTCATCAAACACATGCGGGTCAGTAAAAAGCAAATACCCTCACAGGGTTCAATGTAGGCTGGGTGGGGGCGGGGGGGGGGTGTCTATGTGTGCGTGTGTGTGTTTGTGTCAGTCTGTCTGTGTGTCTATGTGTGTGTGTGTGTGTGTGTTTGTGTGTGTCTATGTGTGTGTTTGTGTGTGTGTGTGTGTCTGTCTCTGTGTGTGTGTGTGTCTATGTGTATGTGTTTGTGTCTGTCTGTCTGTGTGTCTATGTGTGTCTGTCTGTGTGTGTCTGTGTGTGTGTGTGTGTGTGTGTGTGTGTGTGTGTGTGTGTGTCTCTCTCTGTCTATGTGTGTGTGTGTGTGTGTGTGTGTGTGTGTGTGTGTGTCTGTCTATGTATGTGTGTGTGTGTGTGTGTGTGTGTGTGTTGTTCCCAGAGTTGTGTTGCGACAGTGTGTCTCTATGTGTGTGTTTGTGTGTGTGTGTGTGTCTGTCTCTGTGTGTGTCTGTGTGTGTGTGTGTCTGTCTGTCTGTGTGTGTGTGTGTGTGTGTGTGTGTGTTGTTCCCAGAGTTGTGTTGCGACAGCGCGGGGGCGTGACCGTGGGGTAAGGTTAGCTCGCTGCATTTGCTTGTCACGGTTTAGTTCATGCAGAGGAATGGCGCTGAGATCTGTTTCACGGCTGGTAAGTCCACCTTTACAAACCGCTCACAGATAAAACAGAAGCTAAGCTAACAGCTGAGGAGTTATTGAGGAGATGAAGATATTTAACGGCAGAATTCTCCGTTTTAAAACATGACGAGTGTCAACACGTGACGGAGAGAAAGGAGAGATTGAAACATGTTTGACGTAGTTCTGTTTATAACTGGCTGTCAGGTGGGTTAAAGCTAGTGTTGGATATCGTTTGGGTTTCTTTAGTGACCCGTACTAAAATCATACTTTAAAAACTGGGCCTCAACCGAGAATTTAAAAGAAGGGCGGCGATATTAACGCACGGCTTGTTTATTGATATTGATACACTCACATTTAAATATTTAAAATGTACAAACAGAAACTTATTTCAGCAGTCGGCTGTTAGACAACAAACAGAAGAACCACTAGATGGCAGAAGGGAACAATACATTGTCCAAAAAACTTGGAAAAGGCAACAAAAACCTCACAAAGGTTGTCTAATTTCTTTTTTAAAGGCAACAAATACTCCAGACCGTTGGACCATAGACCTTTATAAACATTACCATAGACCTTTATGAACATTACCATAGACCTTTATAATAAACATTACCATAGACCTTTATAATAATACACATTACCATAGACCTTTATAATAAACATTACCATAGCCCTTTATAATAATAAACATTACCATAGACCTTTATAATAAACATTACAATAGACCTTTATAATAATTAACATTACCATAGACCTTTATAATAATGAACATTACCATAGACTTATAATAAACATTAGACCTTTATAATGAACATTACCATATACCTTTATAATGAACATTACCATAGACCTTTATAATAATGAACATTACCATAGACCTTTATAATAAACATTAGACCTTTATAATAACCATTACCATAGACCTTTATAATAATTAACATTACCATAGACCTTTATAATGAACATTACCATATACCTTTATAATGAACATTACCATAGACCATTATAAAAAACATTACCATAGACCTTTATAATGAACATTACCATAGGCCTTTATAATGAACATTACCATAGACCATTATAAAAACATTACCATAGACCTTTATAATGAACATTACCATAGACCTTTATAATAATGAACATTACCATAGACCTTTATAATAAACATTAGACCTTTATAATAACCATTACCATAGACCTTTATAATAATTAACATTACCATAGACCTTTATAATGAACATTACCATATACCTTTATAATGAACATTACCATAGACCATTATAAAAAACATTACCATAGACCTTTATAATGAACATTACCATAGACCTTTATAATAAACATTACCATAGACCATTATAATTAACATTAGACCTTTATAATAAACATTACCATAGACCTTTATAATAATGAACATTACCATAGACCTTTATAATAAACATTACCACAGACCTTTATAATAAACATTACCATAGACCTTTATAATAATGAACATTACCATAGACTTTTATAATAAACATTAGACCTTTATAATAACCATTACCATAGACCTTTATAATGAACATTACCATAGACCATTATAATTAACATTAGACCTTTATAATAAACATTACCATAGACCTTTATAATAATAAACATTACCATAGACCTTTATAATGAACATTACCATAGACCTTTATAATAATAAACATTACCATAGACCTTTATATTAAACATTGCCATAGACCTTTATAAATATTACCATAGACCTTTATATTAAACATTACCATAGACCTTTATAAATATTACCATAGACCTTTATAATGAACATTACCATAGATCTTTATAAATATTACCATAGACCTTTACTATAAATATTACCATAGAACTTTATAATGAACATTACCATAGACCTTTATAATGAACATTACCATAGACCTTCATAATAATAAACATTACCATAGACCTTTATAATGAACATTACCATAGACCTTCATAATAATAAACATTACCATAGACCTTTACTATAAATATTACCATAGACCTTTATAATGAACATTACCATAGACCTTTATAACCATTACCATAGACCTTTATAATAAACATTAGACCCTTATAATGAACATTACCATAGACCTTTATAATGAACATTAGACCTTTATAATAAACATGACCATAGACCTTTATAAAAAACATTACCATAGACCTTTATAATGAACATTACCATAGACCTTTACTATAAATATTACCATAGACCTTTACTATAAATATTACCATAGACCTTTACTATAAATATTACCATAGACCTTTATAATGAACATTACCATAGACCTTTATAATGAACATTACCATATACCTTTATAATAAACATTAGAACTTTATAATGAACATTACCATAGACCTTTATAATGAACATTACCATAGACCTTCATAATAATAAACATTACCATAGACCTTTACTATAAATATTAACATAGACCTTTATAATGAACATTACCATAGACCTTCATAACCATTACCATAGACCTTTATAATAAACATTAGACCTTTATAATGAACATTACCATAGACCATTATAAAAAACATTACCATAGACCTTTATAATGAACATTACCATAGACCTTTATAATAATGAACATTACCATAGACCTTTATAATAAACATTAGACCTTTATAATAACCATTACCATAGACCTTTATAATAATTAACATTACCATAGACCTTTATAATGAACATTACCATAGACCTTTATAATTAACATTAGACCTTTATAATAAACATTAGACCTTTATAAAAAACATTACCATAGACCTTTATAATGAACATTACCATAGACCTTTATAATTAACATTAGACTTTTATAATAAACATGACCATAGACATTTATAATAAACATTATCATAGACCTTTATAATGAACATTAGACCTTTATAATAAACATTAGACCTTTATAATAAACATTAGACCTTTATAATGAACATTACCATAGACCTTTATAATAAACATTACCATAGACCCTTATAATAATAAACATTACCATAGACCTTTATAATAAACATTAGACCTTTATAATGAACATTACCATAGACCCTTATAATAATGAACATTACCATAGACCTTTATAATGAACATTACCATAGACCTTTTATAATGAACATTACCATAGACCTTTATAATGAACATTACCATAGACCTTTACTATAAACAGTATTAAGTAGGTACTGCCGAGGCAGAGATGAAGTTACTAACTGAAAGATTTAAAGAGATTTAACAGCAGCTGTCGGATAAAAGAAAGACATGTTTAACTTTGTTCTGTTTGTTATCGGCTGTCGGGTGGATTTCCAAACGTCAGCCATCTGGAGCTCTGTTGTCAGACCTTCACTGCTGCGCCTGAATGCACCACCAGGAAGGACTCACATCACCGCCGTTTTAACGCATTTAAAATTCTGAATTTTCTTTTAAAAAGAATTTTATAAATAGCCAATCAGGTCACACACACCGGAGGGCTTTTTATGTCCCATTTTTATTTCCTGAGGAAATGATTTCTTCTCTCATTTCATCAGTTTTTATTTTCCATCTCTCTGTTTCCTCTCTGATTAAATAAGTAAATTATGATCTCAGGCTGCAGGTGCCTCGTTTGGCTCTCCGGCGCCGTCTGAGCGTGCTCAGAGGCGGCGTGTCTCGGCCCACGCCTTGGCACCGTCGGCCACTCACCTTCCTCTGCTACGTGCTGTCCCTCAGCGCTCTGCGGCCCTGGGCCAAACGGGTAAGAGCCTTCTGATTGGCTGAAGGGAAACAGGGCGGGACAGAAACTTGTTTTGTTTTTCCTCCCTTTTCCTTCTCCTCTCGTCTCCTCCTTTTCTCGTTTCCTGTTTTACATCCTTACACTCAGTGATAACAGAATACATGTCTCAGTGTGATGTTAACGTGTCTCTCTCTGGTATTGATGACAGTAAATTGTCTCCATCTCTGCAGATTTCCTGCCTGTTCTGTCACTCTCAGCTGTTTTAAATAATAAACCCTCAGAACTCTACCTGCTCAGGTTCAGGGACCAATCATTAGAGATCTGTCCCCCAGCTGCACTCGCACCTGCAGCTGGGGGAACTCGTCCTGCCGCTGGGATGGTGGTATTAAAGGGTCATTTCTGGGTTTGTTTCCAACCTGGACTCTCTGTCTCCGTGTGTGTGTGTGTCTGATGGGACAACAATTTGTGAAACTGGTCCAGTATTAAACCAGAACCAAGCTGTAATGTAACCCTACAGGACTAATGTTCAGCAGCAGTTAGAGTCACTACAAGTTATGTTGTTGCTGCTGACAGACTCAGATTATTATTCTAAGTGTCTGACAACATTATGGGATGGATCCCTACAGAGACAGACCTTTTAGTTAGAGAGTAAGATCCTTTTAGTTTAACATGAAACAGCCCCGAAATCACATTACTGTTAGCATCTCTGCTAGCATTTCTGTTAGCATGTTAGCATCTCTGCTAGCATGTTAGCATCTCTGCAAGAGATTGTTGTTCCCATCAGTCACTTAAACACAGAAACATGGGAACATAACGTTCAGGTTGAAACCAACCGAAGTTCCCCTCTAAAGGCCGAGCTGAAGGATGGTGGTCTAGGTTCCTGAGGAGTCCTGGAGGACGGAGAGAACTGCAGGGGTCCCGGAGGGTTCGAGGTTAGACCATCCACTCTTAAAATAACAGACGTAGCACCTGGGACGTCCCACGTTGGTTTCTGGACTGCTGTTTGAAGCCTCGAGTTTGGTATTATGGCCGTCGCCATCTTAGTTTTTTGAAACTGGACGATTTTTGAGAGTGTGGAGCTGGAGAGGATGACGCGGCTAAGCTAGTGTTGTTTATTGTTTCATGGCGTTGTGCTAAGCTAAACGCTAAAGAGGAAAAGTTGCTGAATTTCAACCCTTCTGAAGCGAGTCATCCAGCAGAGAGTTATCGGCGGTGGATTTACAGGTGTTCATTAGTCGCTCTCACCTGAGGGTCTGACTCATTCTGTGACAGGCTTTATATCTTAGATACTCTAACACATAAAGAAATATTTACAATAATATGTACGCCTTACAGCAACCAAATGAAGGTAAAATATACCGCTAAAAATAGTTAAAGCTTTATTATCTATTTTATGCAGTGCTGTAGGACCCAAGTCTGCACTCAACGTTTTTATCTCTGACTTGTCTCTGACTTGTCTCTGACTTATCTCTGACTTATCTCTGACTTATCTCTGACTTATCTCGGACTTCTCTCTGACTTATCTATGACTTGTCTCTGACTTGTCTCTGACTTGTCTCTGACTTGTCTCTGACTTATCTCGGACTTGTCTCTGACTTATCTCTGACTTGTCTATGACTTGTCTCGGACTTATCTCTTAACCAGAACCATCCTGCGCTGCCCTTTGCCTCTCTGCTGGGCCCTACCTCGCGGTTTTACCGCGCATCATGTATAGACGGCTTAGAGTTAATGATCTGGCCTCGTCAGATCCTGCTGAGTTGGTCCTCTGCACATAAATTATCATCTTAAAAGATACATCATGCACAGAAATGATCAACAGGTAAGTGAGTGAAGCCTTGAAGGGGGTTCTTTATTTGTGTCTCGGTCCTGGTCTTAGTCCTGGTCTTGTACTTGATCTGGTCTTGGACTAGTCCTGGTCTTGTACTTGTCCTGGTCTTGGACTTGTCCTGATCTTGTACTTGTACTTGTCCTGGTCTCGTACTTGTCCTGGTCTTGAACTAGTCCTGGTCTTAGACCAAGGTTTTCTGGACTGCAGCCCTGACGTATGTAACAGGCCAGAGGCGTTGATGTAAAATCATTATAAACCAGTTACAGCAGTTTTTCTCTATAGAGCTCGAGAGATTACATCAGAGTAGAGATCAGCTGGTTTAGTATTTGTTTCATTAATTTAATAACCTGAATCATCATCATCATCATCATCAACATCATCCTCGGAAATGAACCGCTACAACAGGAGAAACATTTAATATTATTAATAAACTTTATTTCTAAAGTACTTTAATATAACGAGGTAACAGCAGATTAAAAACCCCGAGAGGAGTAACTTCACCTCGCTTTACCTTTCCTCTTCTGTTTTCTTTTCCTCTTTTATGATTCATTTCCTCTTCTGTTTTCTTCTCTATTCTCCTCGTACCTCCATCTGTCTCTCCTCTCTCCACATCCTTCCCTTTCCCCACCATATGACTAAATACCGATAATATTCTCCTTCTTTAAAGCAGATAATGATGTTTACCGTGTAGTTTCCTGTGTGGTGCTGCAGGTGGCGCTCTACCGTTCCTTCCCAACGCGCCTCCTCTCTCGGACCTGGGGCCGTCTGAACGGCGTGGAGCTGCCCACCTGGCTCCGAAAGCCCGTCTTCTCCCTTTACATCTGGACCTTCGGGGTCAACATGCAGGTCAGCAAAATGTCCCAAAACGTGCCAGTTAGAGAGGAAAGCCTAACGGTAAGCTTCCTCACAGCGAAACACCTTGCGAATTTCGGCCAGCGAAATTTTGCCTCAGGGGGCGTGGTCGCAAAAACAACACGCAAGACCGCAACAGAACACCAGCTGCTAGGCAGCTAGTAGAGAGGGTTGAAGCTAGGTAGCATAGGTAGCTAGCAGGTAGTTTGCTAGATAGCTATCATTGCTATCGTAGCTTGGGAAATTAACCACTCATGTCATGGTCTATTTGGTGGTGTATTTGCCCTGTTCAAGTTCGTGTGACATATAAACAACCATCCGTGTTGATACAAGCGTCAATGTTCGCCAACAAAAACATGTAATCAAACAAATGCACAAGTAGCCTAGCTGCCTTGCTAGGCTTACAATGAAATCCATTGTCCGAACATGCTAGCGATTGGCCTGTCGGCTAGCTGAAAAGTTTGAGTGTTAAACTAACATCTACAGTGGTCTATTTAGTGGTGTATGTGCCCTGAATGAGTTTGTGTGTCATATAAATCACAATTTGTGTTGATACAAGTACTAATGTTTGTGTAGAAACATTTTAATCACATACTAATTTTCATGATACAGCAGCTGATAACCTCCGCCATCTTGGTCAGACTTTTTTTGTAACTCCCGCCTCCAAACACAAACACGCGGACCTGATTGGTTCTCGAGTGGTCCTCATTTGAATAAAGTTAAACTTTCGTCAACTTTGTTTCGCTTGCTTCGGCGATTCGCTCTCATCTCGCCCAATCAGGGCGATTATCGTCTCCATTCAACCTCAGTGAAAGCGAAGCCAAATTTCGCTGTGTGGAAACCTACTGTAAGGCCTCCTGCACACTGGCTGCGTGGCGTGAGCGTGGCGTGTCAGTGTGCAGCCGGCCTAAGGGTGGAGGAAAAGTAACGTGAGTATTTATTAGCTGATACATGGTAAAACCTCATTGGGTCTTTCTTACGAGTGTATCTCCATGTGTTCTTTGTCCACAGCAGTCCCACCAATCAGTCTCAAAACCTCCCAGTTAGAGAGGAAATGCCCTAAACATATGCTGAATCCCAATTCGCTGTCTTACCCCTTCCCCTTAGTTTTGCATGTTCACGTGAGAGTAAGGGCTATCCCAATTCTCGTTTTGATTGAGGTGTAGGGCTAAGGGGAAGGGTTAGATACCCCTTAAAACCAAGCACTTTCACGAGCTTGCTTGAAACCGAGGGCTACCCAGAGTCTCATAAATGTAAGTATTTTCGGCGTAAATAATTGATTTAAAAATTACGACAGTCTTGTTTTGTGCTCTACACAGTCCTGTACATATATATTTGCAACAATGTTCTTAATTGAAACATTTTTAAAAATCGCTAGTTTGCTACTCTAACGTTACATTGCTGATTTGCACAACAGTCCCTCATTTCTCTGACTAGCCTTGAATGGACTCCATGGCAGCCAGCTAGCGACGATGTATGATGACGTAACTGAAACAAAGTGGTGTCTCATTTCATAGGGGGATGTTTTCACCCCTAGCCCTTACCACTCGGCTTCAAGGGACAAGGGCTAGGGTAAGACAGAGGGGTAAGACAGAGAAATGGGATTCAGCCATATTCTTTGTAAATCTTTACAACTATTCCCTGAAAGAACCAAGCAGGCTTGCTTTGTTGCACCGGCCAAACTTTATTCAAATCTAGCAGGAACACAGAGAAGGAGGAAGGTGTATCCTGGAAATGTTCTTCATTTGATCCAGGCAATATACACATTAAATAGAGTCAAACTTAAAATGCAACCCTGTTGGGGTGACCGATGTAGGCTGAGTCCTTTGCAGCGGCCGGGTTCGAATCCAACCTGCGGCCCTTTTCTGCGTGTCACCCCCCATCTCTCTCCCCGCTTTCCTGTCTATCCACTATCTAATAAAGGGAAAAGCCCCCCCAAAAAATCTTAAAATGTCTCTACAATTGTAACAACACACATATTTTCCAGACACTTACATTTAACCAGATCTTACATTTCCCCCTAAACCAACGAGTAGTGTTACAGAGCCCTTCACTTCTTTAGAGTATGAAGAGTATGTACATGATCGAGTGTTTTGGGAGGAAACTTTTCTGACATTGACTTCCCTCTCTGTGTCGTCCAATAGGAGGCAGCGGTGGAGGATCTACATCACTACAGGAATCTGGGGGAATTCTTTCGCCGGCGTCTGAAGCCTGCGGTGCGCCCGCTCTGCACCTCCTCCTGTCTGGTAAACTCCTTTTATACTATATATATATATATATATATATATATATATATATATATATATATATATATATATATATATATATATATATATACAGTTCCATATCATCAGCGTATAGCGTTAACATATATATATATATTTACAGTCCCATATCATCAGCGTATAGCGTTAACATATATATTTACAGTTCCATATCATCAGCATATAGCGTTAACATATATATATATATATATATATATATATATATATATATATATATATATATTTATTTACAGTTCCATATCATCAGCATATAGCGTTAACATATATTTATATAGTTACAGTTTCATATCAGCGTATAGCGTTAACATATATATATATTTACAGTTCTATATCATCAGCGTATAGCGTTAACATATATATATATTTACAGTTCCATATCATCAGCATATAGCGTTAACATATATGAATAAGTTATTTACAGTTTCATAACAGTTTATAAAGGAGATAACTTTGTGTGTGTGTGTGTGTGTGTGTGTGTGTGTGTGTGTGTGTGTGTGTGTGTGTGTGTGTGTGTGTGTGTGTGTGTGTGTGTGTGTGTGTGTGTGTGTGTGTGTGTGTGTCAGATCTCTCCGGCCGACGGGAAGATCCTCCACTTTGGGCGGGTGAAGAACTCGGAGGTGGAGCAGGTGAAGGGGGTCACCTACAGTCTGGAGCACTTCCTAGGTCCACAGAAGGGGCGGGTCAACGGTAAGGCCACGCCTACTCCACCCCAACCCCAGTCATGTCATCACACCATCGTTATGCGTGTCAGTTTCTGTGTGTGCGTGTGTCTGTCTGTAACCTGTTCGTCTCTCTCTCTCTGACCTGTCTGTCTCTCAGAGCCGTCTACTTTCCGGGACCGTCTCCTCTCATCTCCAGACCATGACCTGTTCCATGTCTCTCTCTCTAACCTGTCTCTCTCTCTAACCTGTCTCTCTCTAACCTGTCTGTCTGTAACCTGTCTGTCTCTCTCTCTGACCTGTCTGTCTGTAACCTGTCTGTCTCTCAGACCCGTCTACCTTCCGGGACCGTCTCCTCTCGTCTCCAGACCATGACCTGTTCCATGTCGTGGTGTATTTAGCTCCAGGAGATTATCACTGCTTCCACTCGCCCACAGACTGGAGGGTGGAGCTCCGACGCCACTTCCCAGGTCAGACTCACTTCCTGCTGGCTGGGAACTCACTTCCTGCTGGCTGTGAATTCACTTCCTCGTGTGTGTGTGTGTGTGTGTGTGTGTGTGTGTGTGTGTGTGTGTGTGTGTGTCTCTGTCCAGGGTCCCTGATGTCGGTGAACCCAGGTGTAGCTCGGCTGGTTAAAGAGCTCTTCTGTCTCAACGAGCGCGTTGCTCTCACCGGCCAATGGCAGCACGGCTTCTTCTCGCTGACGGCCGTCGGCGCCACCAACGTCGGATCCATCAGAGTCTACTTTGACCAGGTCAGAAAGACTGTGTGTGTGTGTGTGTGTGTGTGTGTGTGTGTGTGTGTGTGTGTGTGTGTTAGTGTGTGTGTGTGTGTGTGTGTGTGTGTGTCTGTGTGTTCTTGTTTTACTATATTCGTGGGGTCCAAAAACCGGGAGTCCAGTATACTTGTGGGGTCCGGACAGCTTTGTGGAGCCAAAATGCTGGAGCCCACAAGGTTAAAGGGCTGTTTGAGGGTTAAGACTTGGTTTTAGGATTAGGGTTAGAATTAGGTTATGGTTAGGGTGAGGGTAAGGGTTAAGGTTAGGCATCTAGTGGTGATGGTTAAGGTTAGGGTAAGGGGCTAGGGAATGCATTATGTCAATGACGGGTCCCCACAAAGATAGTGAAACAAACGTGTGTGTGTGTGTGTGTGTGTGTGTGTGTGTGTGTGTGTGTGTGTGTGTCTGTGTCTGTGTGTCTGTGTGTGTGTCTGTGTGTGTGTGTGTGTGTGTGTGTGTGTGTGTTATATAATTTTATATAATGTGTATATATATATAATATAATATATAATGTGTGATGGTGATGTAACTGATATATAATCCCGTCTCTGTTGAGCAGGAGCTCCAGACCAACTCTCCTCGCTACAGGAAAGACTCCTTCCACGACTACAGCTACGTTGCCATGGACGACCAGGTGTTGCAGGTGGCAGGTGTTGGGGGCGGGGCCTTGGTGCAGGGAGGGGGCGTGGTCTTACAGAAGGGGGAGGCGGTGGGCGAGTTCAATCTGGGCTCCACCATCGTGCTGCTGTTTGAGGCTCCCAAGGACTTCAGCTTCAAGCTGCAGCCGGGACAGCCAATCAGAGTGGGCGAGGGGCTCGGCAGCGTGTGATTGGCCAGGTGAGGGCCAGGCAGCCTCTGATTGGCCGACAAAGACAGATTTTTAAAGTTTGTGGCATTGTGGGTAACTTTTTCTGTAACGCTGCTGCTGTGGAGGACAGGAAGTGGACTCTAACTCCCAGAATGCCTTGTGCCTCATGAAGGGGAAATGCCAAACTTTTCTTTCTTTTTTGTGTCGCTCGTCCAGAAACTGAACCAACAACCAAACTAGACACACAGACACACACAGATACACACATACACACACACACACACACACACACACACACACACACACACACACACACACACACACACACACACACACACACACACACATACACACACACACATGATGTCACAGCCAGCCCGGTCCTGCTGTGTATGATGTCAGCAGTGTGAGCTGTAACCATGGTAACCCAGCCAACCAACAGCTCCCCGTCCACCCAAACACTTTGAATGTATCAAGCTTTATTGTTTTGTTTTGTTGTTCAAAGGTCCAATCAGAGCTGCAGAGATCTGACGCAGCTGATTGGCTGAAGCCCAACAGACTGCCTGTGATTGGTCAGAAATATCTAATCATTCTGAGTTAAATGTTCATTTGTTTCTCTACTTTTGTAAAATGTGTAATTATGAATAAATATTCTTTCTCAGCAGCGTTGTGCTAATCCTTCTGATATGATCTGTAATACGAAGATATGACAACATAATGTCACAATTAAAACAGAATTATATATATTATATTATTATTGCTCATGGGGGAAATACTGGAATGGTTGGGACTTTATAAATTATAGAGCCTGGTCTAGACCTCCTCTATCTGTAATTATAGAGTGTGGTCTAGACCTCTATCTTTTAATTATACAGCGTGGTCTAGACCTCCTCTATCTGTAATTATAGAGCGTGGTCTAGACCTCTATCTGTAAATTATAGAGCGTGGTCTAGACCTCTATCTGTAAATTATAGAGTGTGGTCTAGACCTCCTCTATCTGTAAAGTGTCTCCAGATAACTTCTGTTATGATTTGATACAATACATGAAATTGAATTTAAATTGCATATAGTAACCAGGGCCCAGTTTTAAAAAAAAATGTAATCTGGATCAAATAGATCTGGATTTGGAAATCCCATGTTTCCTATCCAGGATCACCTGATCCACCTGACTTTACACCATGTTTCCTATCCAGGATCACCTGATCCACCTGACTGTATCCCATGTTTTAAAGGAACATTGGATTGGATCACTGGGATCCTAACACTGGTGACTGGAGCCTTAATGGAGCCAACAGCGCAGCCTGCTGGCTCAGCAGAAAACTACAGCTAGGACACATATAGACAGCATTGGTTTAATTTTAATAAACAGAAACATTTTACATTCCTTATTTTGTTATAATGTTAAATAACAAAACAAAAACAATGCTATCCAATATATATATATATATATATATATATATATATATATATATATATATATATATATATAAAATCAGTAAACATTGTTTTTGTGATCATTCACTTAAAAAAAAAACTGATTTTATTTGGTTGGAAAAATCACCACTGAATCCAGCCTTCTGATTGGATCAGGATAATCCTGTTTTTTGGATCAAATAGATCCCAAACCGAGTTCAAAGGGCAGGTTTGATCCAGATCAAATGTTAGATCAGATGACATGATCTTAGTTCAGAATCCCTCTTTTGTTTTTTAAAAACCCATTTCCAAGATTTGATCCAATCCAGGATCTGAAATCCTGCTGGATTACTTTAGAAACACTGGGCCCTGGGTTAGTACTCAGGGTTAGGGTTAGGCCTGGCTACCCTAGCCCTGAGGAGGGTCAGGGTTAGGCCTGACTACCCTAGCCCTGAGAATAGTCTTTGATCCATCGAGTTTATGTTTGAAGAAAAGATATTTAAAAACCTATGACATCATCACGATGTAAAGTCTCTGAGCCAGCAACTCAACAAATAAATATAATATGCACTGCAATAATGCCTGTCTGTCTGCCTGTCTGTCTGCCTGTCTGTCTGTCTGTCTCTCTGATTGTGATTTTGTTCATGTTTCTGAATGAATTATGAACCTCAGTAACACGCTACAGTTTATTTACAGAATAATCTCCATTCAGCACACTCATTGGTCGGTCCTAGCCCCGCCCCCTGCAGCAGAACAAGCAGCAGAGCCAATAGGAGGCCGGCGGGCAGCAGTTTCCGTAGCGATGGAAGCGTGGCTGGGCCAGCCCTCCGTGTGACCAGGCGTCCTCGGGGCCATCCTTCCCCAGCCAGAGCTTCCCGTGGGAGACGGGCCCCCGGCCGCCAGCGCTGGTGGCCGGGGGCCCGTCTCCCAGCACGTCTCTGCTGCTCTGCTTCACGGCCAGGAAGGACGCCAGGTCCAGGTCCAGACCAGCGGCGCCGCCCCGCGGCCGCGGCGTGTTCTGCCGACACTGAGGACACGGGATCCACACCTGGGGGAGGAGCACAAAGACTCATGGGAAGTGTAGTTAAGTTACAGGACGGGACTTTTTTAACATTTTATTAAGCTTTTGACTGTGTGATCACACTATATATATGCTATGTTCACTGATGCTATGCTAGCTCTCTGTGTACTGTGTTATTGGCTACATTAGCTGATGCTATGCTAGCTCTCTGTGTACTGTTGTTTGGCTAGGTTAGCTCATGCTATGCTATATCTCAGTGTACTGTGTTATTGGCTACTTTAGCTGATGCTGTGCTAGCTCTCTGTGTACTGTGTTATTGGCTAGGTTAGCTGATGCTATGCTAGCTCTCTGTGTACTGTGTTATTGGCTAGGTTAGTTGATGCTATGCTAGCTCTCTGTGTACTGTGTTATTGACTAGGTTAGCTGATGCTATGCTAGCTGACTCTGTGATGATGTAGCTGTTTGGATCTTTGAACACAACGGAACACGTTCAGATCTCAGCGGTTTTAAGAGAGGAGACACACCAGCCCGATAATCGGCCGTCGGACCGTCTGGTTGGTGTGTCAGGGCCTTAAAGCAACGTAAAGGCCCTTACCCCCCAACTAGACAACCGACCATCGGCAGTAAAGCCAATCGGACTGATCAGTCGGGTCCCCGAGGTCCGAAAAGTTTCTCAGAACTCACCGAAGAGACGCCGACTTGAGCTTACGCTCTGCACGTAATACGTCTCCATAGCAGCAGGCGGCGCTGCTCTGTGTTGTTTCCATTAACAGTCTGATTATTTCCCAGAAAATGAAAACCGGCAGCTGATTGGACGAACGTGTCACGTGGTTCTTTTTTCTCCGGAAATTCACAGCCAGACTGTCATGGCGGCTAGTTCAGAATCCGATCTCATATTGGACTAAAATAGTTCACCGTAACGTGTTCCTGAGAACATGTTAAGAGAGGAATAGGCCGTGCAGTCGCTGAATCTGTCTTCATTTCAGATCAACCGAGGTCAGTTTAACAGATCTTCATCAGATTTTGAGAGGCTCATCCGCTCCCCATTTCCGGGTGAGTCCCGACTGCCCTGTCTCCGACTGTCCTGTCTCCGACCTAACATGTCGGGTCGGCCCAAATGAAGGCCAACGGCTCCTCGGACGGACGACAGCACGAACACACCGAACAGACTCGAGTCACCGACCTCGCCAGACGGTCCGACGGCCGATTATCGGGCTGGTGTGTCTCCTCTTTAACGGTCGTGTAGTTTTTGTCTGAAGCTCATGCTGTGTTCATGCCACCTGGGAATAACGGGGACCGCCACCACGGTTACATTGTGTTTCCGACTTCCAGCGTTCACCTGTCGGGATGCGTGTTCTTCTTCTTCTGTTATATTTGCCGTTTATATATGGGCCTATTTATGAATAATCTGAAACATGTTATTTTATATATAGGTCTATTAATGAAAAATCTGAAACATGTTAGTGTATATATAGGTCTATTAATGAATAATCTGAAACATGTTAGTGTATATATGGGCCTATTAATGAATAATCTGAAACATGTTAGTGTATATATGGGTCTATTAATGAATAATCTGAAACATGTTAGTTTATATATAGGTCTATTAATGAATATTCTGAAACATGTTAGTTTATATATAGGCCTATTAATGAATAATCTGAAACATGTTAGTTTATATATAGGCCTATTAATGAATAATCTGAAACATATTAGTTTATATATAGGCCTATTAATGAATAATCTGAAACATATTAGTTTATATATAGGTCTATTAATGAATACTCTGAAACATGTTAGTTTATATATAGGTCTATTAATGCATAATCTGAAACAGGTTAGTGTATATATGGGTCTATTAATGAATAATCTGAAACATGTTAGTTTATATATGGGCCTATTAAGGAATAATCTGAAACATGTTAGGTTATATATAGGTCTATTAATGAATAATCTGAAACATGTGAGTTTATATATAGGTTTTTTTAATGAATAATCTGAAACATGTTAGTTTATATATAGGCTTATTAATGAATAATCTGAAACATGTTAGGTTATATATAGGTCTATTAATGCATAATCTGAAACATGTTAGTTTATATATGGGCCTATTAATGAATAATCTGAAACATGTTAGTGTATATATGGGTCTATTAATGAATAATCTGAAACATGTTAGTTTATATATGGGCCTATTAATGAATAATCTGAAACATGTTAGGTTATATATAGGTCTATTAATGAATAATCTGAAACATGTTCGTTTATATATAGGTCTATTAATGCATAATCTGAAACATGTTAGGATATATATGGGTCTATTAATGAATAATCTGAAACATGTTAGTTTATATATGGGCCTATTAATGAATAATCTGAAACATGTTAGGTCTATTAATGAATAATCTGAAACATTTTAGTGTATATATGGGTCTATTAATGAATAATCTGAAACATGTTAGTTTATATATAGGCCTATTAATGCATAATCTGAAACATGTTAGGATATATATGGGTCTATTAATGAATAATCTGAAACATGTTAGTTTATATATGGGCCTATTAATGAATAATCTGAAACATGTTAGGTCTATTAATGAATAATCTGAAACATGTTAGTGTATATATGGGTCTATTAATGAATAACCTGAAACATGTTCGTTTATATATAGGTCTATTAATGAATAATCTGAAACATGTTAGTTCATATATAGGTCTATTAATGAATAATCTGGAACATGTTAGGCCTATTAATGAATAATCTGAAACATATTAGTTTATATATAGGTCTATTAATGAATAATCTGAAACATGTTAGTTTATATATGGGCCTATTAATGAATAATCTGAAACATGTTAGGTCTATTAATGAATAATCTGAAACATGTTAGTTTATATATGGGCCTATTAATGAATAATCTGAAACATGTTAGTTTATATATGGGTCTATTAATGAATAATCTGAAACATGTGAGTTTATATATAGGTTTTTTTAATGAATAATCTGAAACATGTTAGTGTATATATGGGTCTATTAATGAATAATCTGAAACATGTTAGTTTATATATAGGTCTATTAATGAATAATCTGAAACATATTAGTTTATATATAGGTATATTAATGAATAATATGAAACATGTTAGTTTATATATGGCCCTATTAATGAATAATCTGAAACATGTTAGTTTATATATAGGTCTATTAATGAATAATCTGAAACATATTAGTTTATATATAGGTATATTAATGAATAATCTGAAACATGTTAGTGTATATATGGGCCTATTAATGAATAATCTGAAACATGTTAGTGTATATATGGGCCTATTAATGAATAATCTGAAACATGTTAGTGTATATATAGGCCTATTAATGAATAATCTGAAACATGTTAGTTTATATATGGGCCTATTAATGAATAATCTGAAACATGTTAGTGTATATATGGGCCTATTAATGAATAATCTGAAACATGTTAGTGTATATATGGGCCTATTAATGAATAATCTGAAACATGTTAGTGTATATATAGGCCTATTAATGAATAATCTGAAACATGTTAGTTTATATATAGGTCTATTAATGAATAATCTGAAACATGTTAGTGTATATATGGGCCTATTAATGAATAATCTGAAACATGTTAGTCTGGGTAACTGTCAGCTAATCCAGTCCCAGTTTCCTGTGATTCCCACAGGAAGTGCCGTGAATGATAACGTTTTCATTCGGAAAAAGTTTTTCTAATGTCTATGAACGCAGCATCAGACAGTGTGGATGGTGACGTCATCGCTCTGATAGTGATGATGTCATTGCTCACCTGCTCGTTGATGACGGTGTCGAGTCTCTTTAGACACGCCTGGCAGAAAGCGTGGCCACAGTGCAGTCGCCGCGGCAACCGCGCCACCAAGTCGTAGCTCCCGAAACACACGATGCACACCAGGTCCTGCCTCCGCGCTGACATCACCGCCTCCATGGCAACAGAGGGGGGCGGAGGGGGCAGGGGTTGGCAGGTCACTTCCTCTTCCTCTTCCTCTTCCTCTTCCTCTTTTCTGTCGTCCGACATTTTCTCCTGAGAAACGAGACAGACCTATACATGTACATGTGTATCTGTACATGTGTATCTGTACATGTGTATCTGTACATGTGTATCTGTATATGTGTATCTGTACATGTGTATCTGTATATGTGTATCTGTATATGTGTATCTCTATGTGTATTTGTATATGTGTATATGTGTATCTGTACATGTGTATCTGTACATGTGTATCTGTACATGTGTATCTGTATATGTGTATCTGTACATGTGTATCTGTACATGTGTATCTGTACATGTGTATCTGTACATGTGTATCTGTATATGTGTACCTGTACATGTGTATCTGTACATGTGTATCTGTACATGTGTATCTGTACATGTGTATCTGTACATGTGTATCTGTACATGTGTAAACCAACTCAGTATGTTAAACTATGATTGTTTATCACGTAACCATAACGACTCACCGTGTTGTTTACAGATACAAATCGCTCGTACCGTACCGTTAGCTTAGCATTAGCTTCACAGGTGCTGCCTTCTGATTGGACAGACTTTTAAAGGAAACTTTAAGGAACTTGCCTGATATTCTTCACTTCACATCTTGTGGTTTATTTTACACCTTTTTCATTTCTCTCCGTTTCTCTCCTCTCGTCCTCTTCGTTCACTCTTTCATTTCTTCCTCCTCTCCTGTTCTGTTCTCTCCGTCTCTCACAGACACACAGACGCCATCAATAATTCAGCTGCTCGGCAGACACACACACACACACACACAGACACACAAACACACAGACATACACACAGAGACACACACAGACACACACACACACACACACACACACAGACATACACACAGAGACACACACAGACACACACACACGCACACACACACACAGAGACACACACACACACACACAGAGACACACACACACACACACACACACACATTCACATGGTTATTATTTACACGCAAAGCTTCAATCACTTAAAACTCTTTAAAATATAAATATGAAGAAACAATAACAACTAAAACAACAAATATAAAACATTTACAGTCAAATGTTAAAATCTTTAGAAAACAGAATATTCATAATAACGTTATAGATGAAATAAAAACAAAATAAAATATGATGATATGACGCTGAAACCTGACCAGCCATTAGAAAGTAGAGCTGCTCTCAGGTTTCTATTGGCCGCTGCTGTCGGCCTATCAGGTTACAGCTCCCTGACAGCAGTCACCTAGCAACCGAGTCAAACAGAGAGAGAGAGAGAGAGAGAGAGAGAGAGAGAGAGAGACAACAACAGCAGATATATATATATATATATATATATATATATATATATATATATATATATATATATATATATATATATATATATATATAGCTCTATATATGTCTATGTATATATATATATATATATATATATATATATATATATATATATATATATATATATATATATATATATATATATATATACACAGTCAAGCAGGAAATTATTCATACCCCTGGCAAATTCTGACTTAGAGTTACTTTTATTCAACCAGCAAGTCTTTTTGTTGACCAGAAATGACACAGGCTCCTCCCAAACGATAAGAAGACGATGTACCAGAGGCATCATTGTGGAAAAAAATATTACTCATTTTTTATTTACATTTTAACAAAAAGTGGCATGTTCAAAATCATTCATACCCTTTGCAAACTGTTACAGTCTAAGGGAAGATCCAAAGGTCTATACCAGTCCAGATAGTCCAAGCTGTTGTAAAGCATCCCAATGACCCGGATTGATTGGGAACAGCTGTTTTAAACACGTCAACAGGAGACAAACAGTCATGGCTAAGACAAAGGAGCTCCGTGAGGACCTGTGGCTGATCATAAGTCAGGAAAGGGCTGTAAGACCATATCTAAATATTCTGAAGTTTCAGTGGCTACAGGGCAAAGTATTATTAAAAAATACAAGACGTTCCAGACTGTGAAATATCTCAGAGGACGTGGCCGGGAGCCAGAAGTGCCACCTGTGCTGGCCAGGAGGATAGTGAGAGAGGTAGAAAGAATCCAAGCATCACCACCAAGGCCGTCCTGAAGACGCTGGACTCTGCTGGGGGATCATCTCAAGGCAGCAGGGCTGGGCATCATTTGGATTTCAACGATTCTGATTCCAATTCTGATTCTTCTTCTGATTCCAGTTCTTATCGATTCTCGATTCAGATTCTTTGAGGGTGGAGTTGAAACGGGTCACATGCTTGTTTCACAAATAAGAGGAACGTTTTATTTTGATTCAATGGTGGGTTGCAGTTTTACAGCTTTTTCAACGTAAAATACAGCCGGACTAGAGCTGCTTACTGAGCTCCACGGCTGCAACACAACAAGGCCTGGTCGCTACGGAAACCTAAACTTGCGCATGTTAAATTGGGAACCCATGATCAGATTTGAAACCAAATCCTAAAACGATTCCAATAAAGAAACGATTCTACTGGAATCGTAATTTTTTAACCAATTCCAAGTAGGAATCGGTATATATATATATATATATATATATATATATACATATATAGCTATATATATTCTCGATGCCCAACCCTACCAGCAGGCAGTCCAACGGGTACCACACACCGCTGGTCCACGGACGCAGACCAAGGGGACATCACTTCTCCAGATAAGGCACTCAAAGCCCGCTTGGCCTCTGTGAATGCTCATCTGGACGAAGAAGAAGACTTCTGGTCTTCTGTTTTATGGTCAGATGAAACAAAAATTGAATTGTTTGGCCACAGTGACGTAGCCTTCATTTGGCGTACGAAAGGAGAAGCCTTCAACCCTAAGAACACCACCCCCACTGTCAAACATGGTGGCGGGAACTTAATGTTTGGGGTGTTTTTCAGCCGGTGGACCAGGGGACGTAGTCACAGTAAACGGCACCATGAAAAAGGAGCAATACATCAGCAGTCGGCAGAGGAACTTGGCCTTGTGCACCAGTGGACATTTCAGCACGACAACGACCCAAAACACACCGCGGAAGTGGTGAAGAAATGGTTAGCAGACAAGCACATTAACGTGTTGCAGTGGCCCAGCCAGAGTCTGTGGTGGGAGCTACAGATCAGGGAGACGGTAGGAGACCCTCCAACCGGACAGAGCTGGAGCTCATTGCTGGAGATGAATATAAAAACACCAGTGGCGACCAACGGTGGAGACCAGCGGTGGAGACTAGAGGTGGAGACCAGAGGTGGAGACCAGCGGTGGAGACTAGAGGTGGAGACCAGAGGTGGAGACCAGCGGTGGAGACTAGAGGTGGAGACCAGAGGTGGAGACCAGCGGTGGAGCCAGCGGTGGAGACCAGAGGTGGAGACCAGCGGTGGAGACCAGAGGTGGAGACCAGCGGTGAAGACTAGAGGTGGAGACCAGCGGTGGAGACCAGCGGTGGAGACCAGAGGTGGAGACCAGA